>CM065810.1:92776857-93267857 GCA_033398695.1 Orobanche coerulescens | reverse complement strand
CATGAAAATATTTCAGGAGAAAGTAAAAAGCTGTAAATACGAGTTAATCAATTGTATTCATAACAGTGATAGATGGGCCTTCATATAGGCATTACAATGAGAGTCCTTCCATACATAGGATTCTTAGACAAGGTAAAATATCTAATAGAATCATACTACCTCTAGAAGGATTTAGAACCTTCCATCTATGTATCTACAACCAGAATTAGGTAAGACACATCACGGGAATAATAATTCCCGGAACACTCCCCCTGTGTCGAGCACTAATACAACAATGGTGCAGAAGATGTTGCCTTTATAAAAACCTATTCCAAACCAAAACAAAACCCCATGGGAAAAATAAATATTTGATGAGGAAAAGATTGCAGCGCACCAACATAACATGTCATGTATACTCCCCCTGATGTATACACAACAACTCCCCCTGATGAGTACCTCAAATCACAGATGCCAATTTGCCCTCACAACTATGCCAAGAAAAAACTCAGTGGAAAAAATACTTTTTGGTCTAAGTTGAACAGAAGTACAACGCATCATTTGTATGGATTTTCTCATAGGTCGCCTCGTTAAAAATCTTACCAAGTGAAAACCCAATGGGAAAAAAACAAACCTTGGTCTAAGGACAAAAAGAGCGCGACACATCCAAAATGAAGAGTCGCTAAAGACTTATCAAGTTTTCCAAAGTCTTGACCTTCATGCACTAAATCAGTCATAACTTCTTCGATTCAATAGGTATCAATGAAACTGTAAGTACGTATGAAAACTAGACACCCATAGTTTTTCATTCACATATAGTACGTAACCTAGATCGACTTGAGCAGATCACAAAGCTCTATCGAAGTTGACTCAGCAAATTATCGGACATATCCTGTCCTATTTTGCAACAACAGTCATATGTCACTCAACATGATGAATGTGATCAAATGGTTGGTTTCTTTGGAAAGTAGACATAAATCTTTCCAATGGTACCAATTTCACCATTTTCCAACAAGTGAGTTGCCCTGTAGGTCATATGGGAGATAGACCAACACATTCTGGGCAAATTCGGGTATCGGTTTTCAAGTGTCCTTTTATCGAGATAGAGCGAGCTTCAAGCTTCTTGTCAATCACAGACATTGTGTGAGCGCATCCTAGGCCATCATCACAGTGGCTTTACCGGATTATTACGAATGAGTACATCGAGTCAAACATGAGTACATAATACCGTACTTTTCTCTTAAGACTGCATCATCACTTAAGTGAGACAAGTCTTATGATGACTACGACTAATCATTGGGAATCATATAGGCATTAATTTATCGTCTCTTAGGGAAACCATCCCTTAAATTGCCTTAAGTCGATTGATGAATACGCATCATAAAGTGTCCCCAAGATCAGCAGAATCTCTTAGTCTCACAAGAGTACATCACTATAAACCCTTAGTTTTACACGCAAAAGCTTCATATCTCTTCCAAATCAAGTATATACTTAGTATGCGTTCTCGACAATCACTTGTCAATGCGCTCCGTGGTCAAGAGCCACTTGATTTGAGTCTGATCTACCACGAGATCCTTTTATCACTTAGTTCCCCACTAAGATAAGATTTAACCACAAGCTGCATGTCAGTTTTGCGGAAACTATCTAACTGAAAAGATAGTGGATGTTATAACATCCATTACGATAGCACAACTAAGTTTCGTGTCATCGTAGTCGATTCCAGTGCATTCATGATAAACCTCGCGCCATGAGGTGAGTTTAACTCCTTATCTCACTCGCTTTAACAAAGTATACGAATAGATCTTATCTTTGGAGTGTCGGTACCACTTCAACAAAGGGCTATCACTTTATTCATACTGGAGTCGCATATATTTCCATTTTAGGCCAAACGCTACAGTGTTATAGATTTTCAACGAAGTATGGTTCAATTAACTCACATTCCACGTCCTCATGAACCGAATTTATTCATAGAGTATTCTGTATGGATTGGCACTCATTGAGGCGTCCCCCAATGATGACTGTAACCCAGAATCACATGAGACGGATGAGTTCATTTGATCATATGATCAAGTTTCATGTACCAAACAAGCATACATTATTAGCAAGAATATTTATCGAACCAAGTGACATCCTAATACTCTTATGGGACCCACGGCCTAGTAACACCGTCTACCATAATTTGTGGTGTTACCATATCATCATTTATAGGTGACGAACGTCCATGACCGGACACAATCCTTGCAGATATGTTTGCAGCATGTATTTAATCTCGTCACTTTAGGGAACTTGGCGAGGCACAGTAGGGACAAACTACGACAATTCCAAGTCGTTCTACTCAAACATGATCATTCGCATCTCCCCCTAACGAAGGGAAGACTGGCTCATCAAAGTGACTTACGAGATCGTCTGCCAAGGTATATTTTAACCGGACTATGAGTGAAAGCACATGTCATATTGATACGAAAACGAGTATTACAAATGAAGAAGATGAGGTGAGAATCGACGTAAGTGACCTTACGACACACCATGCACTTACGACGACATATTTTGGCGAGAAAATGGACACAAGACGAGTGTTGGTATGAAATCGGATATTTGCGCCGTTTGTGCGGAAGCGTAAATAATTTGCGGAAAATAAATCACACAAGCATTTATAGAGTTTCGGCTATTAACGAAGCTTACGTCCTCTCTCGATGTATCTTTTTCTTTAGGATTAAGATCAAAACCTCTACGCCTCTCTTCTATCGGTCGAGGGATTATCGTTACAAGCTCGTCTTCTATCGGTCTGAGTAAAACCGTTTTTCCTTTTCTATTGGATAAGGAATCAACCACTCTAGCTTTATATGGGTACTAGATAAACCTCACTTTAGATATCGATTGCGATTCTAACAATGCCGGATACTTGATCCTAATAACACCGAATCCAATCGTATATTTTCTTTTACCTCTCGTGTATAATGTTGAATGTATAAACACTCCAACTAACAATATAAGCTCAATATTAAAACAACAATGTAAGTATATGAATATAAGATCAATGTCTTGAATGCTTGGAGTTGTTGTACTCAAACAATACCATAGGAATGGTATTTATAGGCATTTTTCACAAACTAGCCGTTGCTGGCTGTTTTGACTTGCTAGCATGCGCTAGCCTTTCTCTATTAACGTGCGTTAGACTGTTCCCAGTTTCAGTCCAGTAGCTTCCTTTCTTCTTTAGCGTACGTTATGCCTTCTTCCTTACGTACGTTAAACTCTTGCTTTAGCGTGCGTTAATAATACATTATAGCGTGCGCTAAGCAATATATCTGTTGCCTTCATTTGTCAAAGTATCCGTTTGATATGCTGACTTTGACCTGCTTTTCCCAACATTCTGATTGACTAGAATTCAAACTGATATTTAGCGTGCGCTAAATATCATTCCTTGCGTGCGCTAGAACTGACTTCATTGCATGCGTCATTCTGAGTTTGAATATCTTCACAACGGTAACAAGGCTCCATAGCGTGCATTAATGTACAGATGTAGCTTGCGCTATCTCGTCAGATGACTTCCCTTCAGGTAACTTTCGAACTTGGCTGATATGCAGATTACACCCCGTTAGCGTGCGCTAACATATATGTCTTAGCGTGCGCTAGACATGCATTTTGCTCAGCTGTTTGCGTCTTCGTCTGCATCGTCGTTTTGCTTCGCCTCAATATTGTTTTGTTGTTTAGCAACTTTAATCATCAAAACACAAATTAAATAATGTGTGGAATAAATATTCCAACAATCTCCCCCTTTTTGATGATTACAAAACAACTCTTGAATTGGATAAAACTTGTAAAAATAATATATGTATATATATGTATATTTCTTCGAATCAAAGTTTTCGGCTTTGATCGTTTCGTTAGTTTCTCCAATTCTCTTTTCTTTTCGACATCTCTTTTATTTTTTCAACTCCTTCGTTTTATCTCCTCCTTTTTTATGCTTTTTTTTTCTTTTCGAATGTATATTTCTTCGAATCAAAGTTTTCGGCTTTGATCGTTTCGTTAGTTTCTCCAATTCTCTTTTCTTTTCGACATCTCCTTTATTTTTTCAACTCCTTCGTTTTATCTCCTCCTTTTTGTATGCTTTCTTTTTCTTTTCGACTTCTTCGATTTTTCTCATTTTTATCAATTCATCTCCTTCTCCCCCTTTTTGTCTTCATCAAAAAGTGTAAAAAAATATATAGAATACCAAATGAAACATAAATATGCATGATACCAATTTATGCATTAATAAGGGTATGAACCACCCCTGAAAGTATTATCTCCCCCTTTTTAAAATATCAATTGTTAAAAATTATTTTTTGGGGACCCAACCGATAGTTGGTTTTTGTTTCGAAATATGGACAATGTTAGGAATAACGGTTCCTTTTGGAATCCAAATCTTTTTGGGTTTTATTGTCCGTATTGGGCTTCTACAGCTTGAGATATGATGCCCGATTTTCAAACATTTCTCACAACGGGGTATATTAAAATTTAAGGATTCGTTTTTAAAACGTGGTTTGAATCCCAACCCCTCTTTATTTAAAGTGTATTTTTGAACCGAAAGCATATTTTCAAATTTCTCGTTTCCGAGAGAAAATTTCTTCGTCAAATTCTTGAGCTCGGTTTGAACTTTAACAAGATCATTCTTTAAAATATTCTCGTTTTCAACGCATTTTGAATGATCGATCTCGACAAATTTTCCCTTTTCAATAATTTTGGAATTTTCATTTTTCCAGAGATTTATATTTAGTTTGAAGAGATTTAATTTCTTTTAAAGCATTTTGATAATCTGTATGTAATAGTTCGAATGCTTCAAAAAGTTCGTCGTAAGAATTACTTACTTGGCTTTCGAGATCACTATCGTCGAATGAACTTCGGGCCATGAGCGCGAGATTATTTTGATTCATGAAATTTGCATCGGGATCTTCGTCGCTCCATGTTGCAACTAAAACCTCCTTTTGCTTTACTCGACAGTTCTTAGCAAAGTGGCCTGGTTTACCACATAATCGATAGGTGTTGTCGAATTTCTTAGATTCGCCCGCTTGAATGTCCTTCTTTCTCCAGTTTAATAAGTGTTGGAACTTATTAATATTCTTGGCATAGTATGCCGATTTTCATCGCTTTCGTCCACCGGGATTTCTTCTTTCTTTTTCGACATTTTAGCCTTGAAGGCTATCGATCTTTCCTTTGGTTTCGGTTTGGCATTCCGAGATTTTAGAACGATCCCGTAGTTGATAAGAGAACCAACAAGAGCACTAAAATCAAGATTGTTTAAATCTTTAGATTCCATTATTGCCGTAACCGTACCGTCCCATTCTCGAGGTAGTGATCGGAGAATTTTCTTTACTTTCTCACTACTCGAAAGTAGTTTGCCGAAACATGCTAATCCATTAGTGATGACCGAAAATCGGTCGAGCATAATCGAGATGGATTCGTCGTCCTTCATTTGGAATCATTCATAATCGTGAAAGAGCATGTTTATCTTCGTCTCTTTCACTTGAGACGTACCTTCGTGTGTTACCTCAAGCATTTTCCAGATTTCTTTGGTACTATCACACGATGATATCCGGTTGTGTTCTTCCGGATTTAAAGCACAGTATAATAATTGTGTGGCTTTGCAATTATAATGGTCATTTTTCCAATCCGCATCATCATACTCTTCAAAGGTTTTGAGAGTTCCGTTTGAGTTCGTCGGGATTTTGGGACCAAGGCATATCACCTTCCATAATTCGATATCGTAAGCTCGGATGAAAATAGACATTTTCTTCTTCCAAGTCATGAAATTCGATCCATCAAAAAATGGTGGTCGGTTGAGAGAAAGTCCTTCGACTGGAGCCATTTGAAATGCCATTTTGGATCTTCTCCTAGGATGTTAAGCCGTGTATTGGAGTACCGCTCCGATACCAATTGTTGGTATGAAATCGGATATTTGCGCCGTTTGTGCGGAAGCGTAAATAATTTGCGGAAAATAAATCACACAAGGATTTATAGAGGTTTGGCTATTAACGAAGCCTACGTCCTCTCTCGATGTATCTTTTTTCTTTAGGATTAAGATCAAAACCTCTACGCCTCTCTTCTATAGGTCGAGGGATTACCGTTACAAGCTCGTCTTCTATCGGTCCGAGTAAAACCATTTTTCCTTTTCTATTGGATAAAGAATCAACCACTCTAGCTTTCTATGGGTACTAGATAAACCTCACTTTAGATATCGATTGCGATTCCAACAATGCCGGATACTTGATCCTAATAACACCGAATCCAATCATATCTTTTCTTTTACCTCTCGTGTATAATGTTGACTGTATAAACACTCAAACTAACAATATAAGCTCAATATTACAACAACAATGTAAGGATATAAATATAAGATCAATGTCTTGAATGCTTGGAGTTGTTGTACTCAAACAATACCATAGGAATGGTATTTATAGGCATTTTCCACAAACTAGCCGTTGATGGCTGTTTTGACTTGCTAGCGTGCGCTAGCCTTTCTCTATTAGCGTGCGCTAGACTGTTCCCAGTTTCAGTCCAGTAGCTTTATTTCTTCTTTAGCGTACGTTATGCCTTCTTCCTTACGTACGTTATACTCTTGCTTTAGCGTGCGTTAATAATACATTATAGCGTGCGCTAAGCAATATATCTGTTGCCTTCATTTGACAAAGTATCCGTTTGATATGCTGACTTTGACCTGCTTTTCCCAACGTTCTGATTGACTAGAATTCAAACTGATATTTAGCGTGCGCTAAATATCATTCCTTGCGTGCGCTAGAACTGACTTCATTGCATGCGTCATTCTGAGTTTGAATATCTTCACAACGGTAACAAGGCTCGATAGCGTGCGTTAATGTACAGATGTAGCTTGCGCTATCTCATCAGATGACTTCCCTTCAGGTAACTTTCGAACTTGGCTGATATGCAGATTACTCCCTGTTAGCGTGCACTAACATATATGTCTTAGCGTGCGCTAGACATGCATTTTGCTCAGCTTTTTTGCGTCTTCGTCTGCATCGTCGTTTTGCTTCGCCTCGATGTTGTTTTGTTGTTTAGAAACTTTAATCATCAAAACACAAATTAAATAATGTGTGGAATAAATATTCCAACAATCTTCCCCTTTTTGATGATTACAAAACAACTCTTGAATTGGATAAAACCTGTAAAAATAATATATGTATATATATGTATATTTCTTCGAATCAAAGTTTTCGAGTTTGATCGTTTCGTTAGTTTCTCCAATTCTCTTTTCTTTTCGACATCTCCTTTATTTTTTCAACTCATTCATTTTATCTCCCCCTTTTTTATGCTTTCCTTTTCTTTTCGAATGTATATTTCTTCGAATCAAAGTTTTCGGCTTTGATCATTTCGTTAGTTTCTCCAATTCTCTTTTCTTTTCGACATCTCCTTTATTTTTTCAACTCCTTCGTTTTATCTCCCCCTTTTTGTATGCTTTCTTTTTCTTTTCGACTTCTTCGATTTTTCTCATTTTTATCAATTCATCTCCTTCTCCCCCTTTTTGTCTTCATCAAAAAGTGTAAAAAAATATATAGAATACCAAATGAAATATAAATATGCATGATACCAATTTATGCATTAATAAGGGTATGAACTCCCCCGGAAAGTATTATCTCCCCCTTTTTAAAATATCAATTGTTAAAAATTATTTTTTGGTGGACCCAACCGATAGTTGGTTTTTGTTTCGAAATATGGACAATGTTAGGAATAACGGTTCCTTTTGGAATCCAAATCTTTTTGGGTTTTATAGTCCGTCTTGGGCTTCTACAGCTTGAGATATGATGCCCGATTTTCAAACATTTCTCACAACGGGGTATATTAAAATTTAAGGATTCGTTTTTAAAACGTGGTTTGAATCCCAACCGCTCTCTATTTAAAGTGTATTTTTGAACCGAAAGCATATTTTCAAATTTCTCGTTTCCGAGAGAAAATTTCTTCGTCAAATTCTTGAGCTCGGTTTGAACTTTAACAAGATCATTCTTTAAAATATTCTCATTTTTAACGCATTTTGAATGATCGATCTCGACAAATTTTCCCTTTTCAATAATTTTGGAATTTTTATTTTTCCAGAGATTTATATTTAGTTTGAAGAGATTTAATTTCTTTTAAAGCATTTTGATAATCTGTATGTAATAGTTCGAATGCTTCAAAAAGTTCGTCGTAAGAATTACTTACTTGGCTTTCGAGATCACTATCGTCGAATGAACTACGAGCCATGAGCGCGAGATTATTTTGATTCATGAAATTTGCATCGGGATCTTCGTCGCTCCATGTTGCAACTAAAACCTCCTTTTGCTTTACTCGACAGTTCTTAGCAAAGTGGCCTGGTTTACCACATAATCGATAGGTGTTGTCGAATTTCTTAGATTCGCCCGCTTGAATGTCCTTCTTTCTCCGGTTTAATAAGTGTTGGAACTTATTAATATTCTTAGCATAGTATGCCGATTTTCATCGCTTTCGTCCACCGGGATTTCTTCTTTTTTTTTCGACATTTTAGCCTTGAAGGCTATCGATCTTTCCTTTGGTTTCGGTTTGGCATTCCGAGATTTTAGAACGATCCCGTAGTTGATAAGAGAACCAACAAGAGCACTAAAATCAAGATTGTTTAAATCTTTAGATTCCATTATTGCCGTAACCGTACCGTCCCATTCTCGAGGTAGTGATTGGAGAATTTTCTTTACTTTCTCACTACTCGAAAGTAGTTTGCCAAAACATGCTAATCCATTAGTGATGACTGAAAATCAGTCGAGCATAATCGAGATGGATTCGTCGTCCTTCATTTGGAATAATTCATAATCGTGAAGGAGCATGTTTATCTTTGTCTCTTTCACTTGAGATGTAACTTCGTGTGTTACCTCAAGCATTTTCCAGATTTCTTTGGCACTATCACACGATGATATCCGGTTGTGTTCTTCCGGATTTAAAGCACAGTATAATAATTGCGTGGCTTTGCAATTATAATGGTCATTTTTCCAATCCGCATCATCATACTCTTCAAAGGTTTTGAGAGTTCCGTTTGAGTTCGTCGGGATTTTGGGACCAAGGCATATCACCTTCCATAATTCGATATCGTAAGCTCGAATGAAAATAGACATTTTCTTCTTCCAAGTCATGAAATTCGATCCATCAAAAAATGGTGGTCGGTTGAGAGCAAGTCCTTCGACTGGAGCCATTTGAAACACCATTTTGGATCTTCTCTTAGGATGTTAAGCCATGTATTGGAGTACCGCTCCGATACTAATTGTTGGTATGAAATCAGATATTTGCGCCGTTTGTGTGGAAGCGTAAATAATTTGCGGAAAATAAATCACACAAGGATTTATAGAGGTTTGGCTATTAACGAAGCCTACGTCCTCTCTCGATGTATCTTTTTTTTTAGGATTAAGATCAAAACCTCTACGCCTCTCTTCTATAGGTCGAGGGATTACCGTTACAAGCTCGTCTTCTATCGGTCCGAGTAATACCGTTTTTCGTTTTCTATTGGATAAGGAATCAACCACTCTAGCTTTCTATGGGTACTAGATAAACCTCACTTTAGATATCGATTGCGATTCTAACAATGCCGGATACTTGATCCTAATAACACCGAATCCAATCGTATCTTTTCTTTTACCTCTCGTATATAATGTTGAATGTATAAACACTCAAACTAACAATATAAGCTCAATATTACAACAACAATGTAAGGATATGAATATAAGATCAATGTCTTGAATGCTTGGAGTTGTGGTACTCAAATAATACCATATGAATGGTATTTATAGGCATTTTCCACAAACTAGCCGTTGCTGGCTGTTTTGACTTGCTAGCGTGCGCTAGCCTTTCTCTATTAACGTGCGCTAGACTGTTCCCAGTTTCAGTCCAGTAGCTTTGTTTCTTCTTTAGCGTACGTTATGCCTTCTTCCTTACGTACGTTATACTCTTGCTTTAGCGTGCATTAATAATACATTATAGCGTGCGCTAAGCAACATATCTGTTGCCTTCATTTGACAAAGTATCCGTTTGATATGCTGACTTTGACCTGTTTTTCCCAACGTTCTGATTGACTAGAATTCAAACTGATATTTAGCGTGCGCTAAATATCATTCCTTACGTGCGCTAGAACTGACTTCATTGCATGCGTCATTCTGAGTTTGAATATCTTCACAACGGTAACAAGGCTCGATAGCGTGCGTTAATGTACAGATGTAGCTTGCGCTATCTCATCAGATGACTTCCCATCAGGTAACTTTTGAACTTGTCTGATATGCAGATTACTCCCTGTTACCGTGCGCTAACATATATGTCTTAGCATGCGCTAGACATGCATTTTGCTCAGCTTTTTGCGTCTTCGTCTGCATCGTCGTTTTGCTTCGCCTCGATGTTGTTTTGTTGTTTAGCAACTTTAATCATCAAAATACAAATTAAATAATGTGTGGAATAAATATTCCAACAATCTCCCCATTTTTGATGATTACAAAACAACTCTTGAATTGGATAAAACCTGTAAAAATAATATATGTATATATATGTATATTTCTTCGAATCAAAGTTTTCGGCTTTGATCGTTTCGTTAGTTTCTCCAATTCTCTTTTCTTTTCGACATCTCCTTTATTTTTTTCAACTCCTTCGTTTTATCTCCCCCTTTTTTATGCTTTCTTTTTCTTTTCGAATGTATATTTCTTCGAATCAAAGTTTTCGGCTTTGATCGTTTCATTAGTTTCTCCAATTCTCTTTTCTTTTCGACATCTCCTTTATTTTTTCAACTCCTTCGTTTTATCTCCCCCTTTTTGTATGCTTTCTTTTTCTTTTCGACTTCTTCGATTTTTCTCATTTTTATCAATTCATCTCCTTCTCCCCCTTTTTGTCTTCATCAAAAAGTGTAAAAAAATATATAGAATACCAAATCAAATATAAATATGCATGATACCAATTTATGCATTAATAAGGGTATGAACTCCCCCTGAAAGTATTATCTCCCCCTTTTTAAAATATCAATTGTTAAAAATTATTTTTTAGGGACCCAACCGATAGTTGGTTTTTGTTTCGAAATATGGACAATGTTAGGAATAACGGATCCTTTTGGAATCCAAATCTTTTTGGTTTTTATTGTCCGTCTTGGGCTTCTACAGCTTGAGATATGATGCCCGATTTTCAAACATTTCTCACAACGGGGTATATTAAAATTTAAGGATTCGTTTTTAAAACGTGGTTTGAATCCCAACCCCTCTTTATTTAAAGTGTATTTTTGAACCGAAAGCATATTTTCAAATTTCTCGTTTCCGAGAGAAAATTTCTTCGTCAAATTCTTGAGCTCGGTTTGAACTTTAACAAGATCATTCTTTAAAATATTCTCGTTTTCAACGCATTTTGAATGATCGATCTCGACAAATTTTCCCTTTTCAATAATTTTGGAATTTTCATTTTTCCAGAGATTTATATTTAGTTTGAAGAGATTTAATTTCTTTTAAAGCATTTTGATAATCTGTATGTAATAGTTCGAATGCTTCAAAAAGTTCGTCGTAAGAATTACTTACTTGGCTTTCGAGATCACTATCGTCGAATGAACTACGGGCCATGAGCGCGAGATTATTTTGATTAATGAAATTTGCATCGGGATCTTCGTCGCTCCATGTTGCAACTAAAACCTCCTTTTGCTTTACTCGACAGTTCTTAGCAAAGTGGCCTGGTTTACCACATAATCGATAGGTGTTGTCGAATTTCTTAGATTCGCCCGCTTGAATGTCCTTCTTTCTCCGGTTTAATAAGTGTTGGAACTTATTAATATTCTTGGCATAGTATGCCGATTTTCATCGCTTTCGTCCACCGGGATTTCTTCTTTCTTTTTCGACATTTTAGCCTTGAAGGCTATCGATCTTTCCTTTGGTTTCGGTTTGGCATTCCGAGATTTTAGAACGATCCCGTAGTTGATAAGAGAACCAACAAGAGCACTAAAATTAAGATTGTTTAAATCTTTAGATTCTATTATTGCCGTAACCGTACCGTCCCATTCTCGAGGTAGTGATCGGAGAATTTTCTTTACTTTCTCACTACTCGAAAGTAGTTTGCCGAAACATGCTAATCCATTAGTGATGACCGAAAATCGGTCGAGCATAATCGAGATGGATTCGTCGTCCTTCATTTGGAATAATTCATAATCGTGAAGGAGCATGTTTATCTTCGTCTCTTTCACTTGAGACGTACCTTCGTGTGTTACCTCAAGCATTTTCCAGATTTCTTTGGCACTATCACACAATGATATCTGGTTGTGTTCTTCCGGATTTAAAGCACAGTATAATAATTGCGTGGCTTTGCAATTATAATGGTCATTTTTCCAATCCGCATCATCATACTCTTCAAAGGTTTTGAGAGTTCCGTTTGAGTTCGTCGGGATTTTGGGACCAAGGCATATCACCTTCCATAATTCGATATCGTAAGCTCGGATGAAAATAGACATTTTCTTCTTCCAAGTCATGAAATTCGATCCATCAAAAAATGGTGGTCGGTTGAGAGCAAGTCCATCGACTGGAGCCATTTGAAATGCCATTTTGGATCTTCTCCTAGGATGTTAAGCCGTGTATTGGAGTACCGCTCCGATACCAATTGTTGGTATGAAATCGGATATTTGCGCCGTTTGTGCGGAAGCGTAAATAATTTGCGGAAAATAAATCACACAAGGATTTATAGAGGTTTGGCTATTAACGAAGCCTACGTCCTCTCTCGATGTATCTTTTTTCTTTAGGATTAAGATCAAAACCTCTACGCCTCTCTTCTATAGGTCGAGGGATTACCGTTACAAGCTCGTCTTCTATCGGTCCGAGTAAAACCATTTTTCCTTTTCTATTGGATAAAGAATCAACCACTCTAGCTTTCTATGGGTACTAGATAAACCTCACTTTAGATATCGATTGCGATTCTAACAATGCCGGATACTTGATCCTAATAACACCGAATCCAATCATATCTTTTCTTTTACCTCTCGTGTATAATGTTGAATGTATAAACACTCAAACTAACAATATAAGCTCAATATTACAACAACAATGTAAGGATATGAATATAAGATCAATGTCTTGAATGCTTGAGGTTGTTGTACTCAAAAAATACCATAGGAATGGTATTTATAGGCATTTTCCACAAACTAGCCGTTGCTGGCTGTTTTGACTTGCTAGCGTGCGCTAGCCTTTCTCTATTAGCGTGCGCTAGACTGTTACCAGTTTCAGTCCAGTAGCTTTATTTCTTCTTTAGCGTACGTTATGCCTTCTTCCTTACGTACGTTATACTCTTGCTTTAGCGTGCGTTAATAATACATTATAGCGTGCGCTAAGCAATATATCTGTTGCCTTCATTTGACAAAGTATCCGTTTGATATGCTGACTTTGACCTGCTTTTCCCAACGTTCTGATTGACTAGAATTCAAACTGATATTTAGCGTGCGCTAAATATCATTCCTTGCGTCTTGCTAACTGACTTCATTGCATGCGTCATTCTGAGTTTGAATATCTTCACAACGGTAACAAGGCTCGATAGCGTGCGTTAATGTACAGGTGTAGCTTGCGCTATCTCATCAGATGACTTCCCTTCAGGTAACTTTCGAACTTGGATGATATGCAGATTACTCCCCGTTAGCGTGCGCTAACATATATGTCTTAGCGTGCGCTAGACATGCATTTTGCTCAGCTTTTTGCGTCTTCGTCTGCATCGTCGTTTTGCTTCGCCTCGATGTTTTTTTGTTGTTTAGCAACTTTAATCATCAAAACACAAATTAAATAATGTGTGGAATAAATATTCCAACAACGAGTATTACCATGGTGCTCGGTCTCGGCCGTGTCATATGACACGGCCCGTGGCACACTTTTCCGGAAAATGCCGAAGGCACTGCCTGCCGAACTCGGCCGTGTCATCCGACATGGCCCGTGCCGCACTGTCCCGGACAAGCAAAAGTCGCCGTCGGATGAACCAGACCGTGTCAGACGACACGGGCGTGTCGAACTCTTCCGGATAGTCAAATCTCGCTGCCCGTCCAACACGACCATGCCAGGCAACACGGTCGAGTCCTACTCGTCCAGAAATGCCGAAACGTCTGCCCAGGCAACCCGGTCGTGTTCCAGGACATGGTCGAGTCCTGCTCGACCAAGATTCCATCCGCACATGTAGCCGCGGCTGTGTCAATCCACACTGCCCGTGTCCAGCCGACAGTTTTCTTTTTTTATAGCCTTTTGTTTTATTTCTTTTCTTTATCAAGATTGTGTTCCCCCTCTTGATATGATTTGATTTTGTGTTCCCCTTTATATTTTTTATCTTGATTTTGTCTTTCTTTTCAAGATCATGTAATCCTTTCTTTTGTTTTCTTTAACTTATTATAAGAAAATTACATACCTATAAGTAGTCTTGGTGTTCCTTATAATACCCATTATTGAATGTTGAAGAAAAAGAATACACTTTGTGTTCATCCTTGTTGAATGATTTTCATCAAACTCTTGATTTTTATTCGACGCGTTTTCGAGTATTAATCCGATTGATTCTCAATAGGTCTTGAGAAGAAATCATCTTATCGAATTATAGGTCTAATTCGATAAACCTTTTGATGTTACCGAGCTGATCGGCCACCAAGAACCGGGTTAATCTCAAGAGTTTAGCTAAGAAAACCCGAATGTATGAAGTACTGCCTTTTTTCTCTTTCTAAAATATGCTGTAATCTCAGAATTATGCTTAAGGCTTCAAGGAAAGCCCCCCTCCTCCTTTTATAGAAGGGAGAGGCGCCTATCCTCTAAGATCTTCCCTGATTTTTAGAGAAAATCCCGGATATCCAGGGATTCAGTCTGCGATTTCCCATACCTGGATTTCTGGGATAGAAGAGTATGGGCTCTCAGTCCCCGAATCTCAGGGATTCTGTCAGGTGAGTGAAGATCTCCTTTCTCGAGAGTTCGACCTTCATGAGCCCAGCGATTCCCGACCCTGGTTATGAATTAGTAGGTCGGCTCATATTATAAAGGATCACTTAGGTCGGGACATTCTTATCCAAATCCGTAGGTCGGAGAGACCTTCGAGGTCGGACCTCTTTTAGCAGAGGTCACAGGTCAGCGGGGCCTCCGAGGTCGGCACCCTCTTATCTGAGGTTATAGGTCGGAGAGCCCTCTGAGTTCAGCATCCTCTTGTTTGAGAACCTAGGTCGGACTTTATTAGTCTAAGAAAACCCTTCTTTACTAAAAGGTCGGTACGCCGGCTTATATTGGTCCTTTTTTAAACCGGGTTTTTAGGGAGCGTACATTTGTCGTCCTATCAACCAGTCCCCCCTACTCTAGTCGAGCTATAAGACCGAGTAGAGTAGGGTTTGTTTACAATCTGACGACCTCGACACAATAGTCCTTGGGATTCCCGTTCCCAGGTAACGAGGTTCCTCGAGCTTCGTGCGCCTTTATATTAATGTCCTTTCCTTTCCTCGCCTCCCAACCGTCGCATCTATGGTCAAGTCCAGGTGTCAACCTACTATAGGTCGGATGAGGCGGTGCCAGATCCAAGCCGTTCTTTTACAGGAGGCATCGGACGCTCCAAATCGCCCGTTATCTTCTTGGTTTTCGCCCTTCGTCCCTATAAATAGTGATCCTCTACCTCTTCAGCCACTTCCGCTCTTTTTCCTGCCAAATACTAGTGTGAGGGTTTTCCGGCGACACCTGCGACCTTGGTTTCCTGCCTCCGGTGGTGCTTCCACTATCTTTCTCCGGCGCTCTTCCACCTAATCTCCTGGGTATGTCTATCTAAACACCTCTTTACTTTTTCTTTTGGTTTGTTACCTATATTTTCCTTTCTCTTCACTCCATTTTCTTCCTTTTATTATGTCGTCTGCCTCGGATTCTCGGAATCTTTCCGGCCAATCGGCCATGGACTCCTTTTTAGAAGGTCTATCCTCTTCTGATGGGGACTCGGGGGTAGGTCGGGGTGAGCTACTGGCTCCTCCCTCTGTCTTAGAGATGAGCCCCTAGGTGATATAGATTGGTCCGAGCTGGGTGACATCCCTTCTAGCCTTCCCTCTAGCATTCCTCTGATCATTGTAGATCCCCCCTCCCCTCCCCCTATGTATGAAGTAAATGTGACCGGCCTTTTAGCTGATCCATATCAAACGGTCGTAGGAGCTACTCGAGTTCTCCCTCCTCATCCTCTATCTAGGACTAGCCCAGCCGCGCTGGCTAGTTTTATAAAATTTCTTAGACTTCCTCCGGGGTGGGAATTTGTCACGCCCTAGGCTAGTGACACCCCTGATCATTCTCCCCCGGGTTATATTGCCTGGTTCGTGGATCAGGTGAGCAGTGGTCTTCGCTTTCCACTCCATCCCTTTCTTGTCTCTCTCTCTCCGTTAAATACAATCTTCCCCTCAACTAGTTTTCTCCCAATTCTTTTCATTATATGGTCGGTTTTCTCGTGCTGTGTCATTACAGACACGAGGAAACTGACCTGGGTTTTTTCTATTTTTGTTTTGGGCTAAAGAGTTTTAAAGGCTCCTTTTACTTGACTTCCCGAAGCAATGCCTATTTCTTTACCCACCTCCCTTCCAATGTGACGGACTGGAGGTCACGTTTCTTTTTTCTTCGGCTCCCTACGGCTGACTCTTGGGGTTTCCCCATGGAATGGACACAGGCTACTCCGAGCCAGGATCCTATTCCCAGGCACAGTTCTATCCGAGCTGGGTGGGTCGAGAAAGTTCGGGAATGGAATGACATTCCCTACAATGCTTTCCAGCTGACGCAATTTCATGATCTTCTATTCCATTGTGGTCTGAGCTCGAATCCTTACCCAGCTATCCCTGATATTGGTAGGTTTTAACGGTTCTTTCCATAGTATAATCTTTGTTATTTTGTTTTTTTGGCTATCTTACTGACCATTTGTATTTTTTTTTGTAGATCGATTCATGCAGACCTGCCAATCTGATGCCTCTAAGCCGGCTGAACCGACGAAAGAGAAGGTCCCCAAATCGACGAATCCCCCTAAAGAGAGGGCGGAGGGCTCATCAAAAACTAAGCGGAAGCTCCCCTCTCGCCCCAAATCTGGGGTGACTCTCCCCTCCGACCTGGCTCCTACCTTGACCACTGGGCGAAGCCCTGCAAGCTCGTCTCGGCAGCTTCAGGTCACCCAGAGAGCCCATTCTCCTAGCTCCCCTGCTTCCAAGCGGTCGAAGACTGCAGGTCCCCCTGGTCCGGCTATGGAGACCTTTCTCCGTTGCAAGGACTGGGAGAAATTTCTTCCATATTTCAGCTCCATGATCCCGGCTAGGGATAAGCAGGCATTACGAGATGCTGCGGAGGACCCTCGCTTCGATGCTATGATGATGTATTTTGGGAAGGTATTCCTCTTTTCGCCCTCCTCCCCTTCTTTACTACTTTTATGTTTATTATTACCCTTTGACGTCCTGATGTGACTTGCTTCTTTTTTACGCAGTTCTTCGCCACCTTTGTGACCTTCGCGGAAGATCATAAGATCGGCGCTTCGTCCTCCTCCCAGCTTACCCAGATGTCAGCCGATCTGGCGGTCGGCCTGGAGGCTAAGTCCGATCTCTCGGCTCAGCTTCAAGAGAGGGAATATCGCTTAGATGTTGCCCTTAAGAAAAGCTCTGAGTGGGAGGCGGTTTTGGAACGGGCTCAGATGGCCAACGTTCCGCTGAACCAAGAGTTGAAAGTTTTGAAGGCCCTATCTCAAGCTGAATCGGAGAAGGTGGGCCAGCTCGAGGCTCAGTTGTCGGAAGCTAAGGCCAAATCTGAGAAGATTGCCCAGCTCGAGGCCCATGATAAGGCGGAGTTGGAGAAGGTCGCCCAACTCGAAGCTCAGGCTAAAGCAGAATCAGAGAGGGTCGCCCAGCTGGAAGATCAACTAGACGAGGCTAGATCCGAGGGATCATCTTATGAGCGCGAAGTGATAGATGGCCAACGTCGATTTCTGACCAGTGACGTCGGTCACTCTTTCCTGGGGGCCTACCGTTCTGCCCTTCTAGCCCGGTATCACAATTCTACCGCTTATATGGTCAAGCTGGCTCCTGCTGCGATGCAATATTTCGATTTTGCTCTAACTCGCGCTCGTGAGCAACTAGCTGCTTTGGGCTTTATGGGAGAGCTGGACCGGGATGCTGCATTGAACGGGGCTCCCGTCCCTTCGGGTTGGTCTGGGGACGTGGAAGAATCTCCTGAGGCAGCCTGGTGGGAAGACGCCCTTGGGGAGTCTATAAAGGAATCCGGCCTGGATTTGGAGCTTCTTTCTATCCCTCCTAAATCGCCTGTTAAGGCCAGCACTCCTAATCCCGAGGTGACTGGACCGACCTTGATGCTTCTCCTTCGTCGCCCCCTCCATCTTTCGAGCCTGTAGTTTAGTTTTATGTATATATTTTTTTTTGTTTTGTTCATTGTACTGTCACAGCTGTTTTTAATGAAAAGTCTTTTTTGAGTTGAATACATTTTGGGTTTGTACGATAGTGATATGCTTTGCTTCATAGCTTATCTCTGCCAATTCAAGTTAATATAGCTCGGTGTCGATTGTAACCTCGATATATCTAAACTATTTGAATCAATATGACTACTTCCAAATATAACCCGACCTTTTCCTAGTATAGCTCAGACTATTTTAAATCTTGCAACATCTTAAATATAACCCGACCACTTCGATCTTACAAGTTGTAATGGTTTGGTGGTTTTTAGGTTGATTTAACCTAACCTTTTCACCGATCATTAGTATAGTTTGGGTATTTTAGATGAATTTTGGGAGTTTAAAGTTGCTCGGATATTTCCAACTCTTTCGAGTGTGATAGTCTGGACAGGATCCCCCTTTTTTATAGGTCGGCTTGTACTCTACGACTGAGGCTATCTATATATCGGGGCGGTTTACCTCTACCTGAAATCGAGGGTATTTCCCTTAGTCATAGATTTGAAGGGCGATTCTTCTTTAAACGGATCTGAAGGCATTTCACCTTATCAGATGTCACAGGGCGGTTCACCCTTATTCGGATCTGAAGACATTTCACCTGATCAGATGTCACAGGGCGGTTCACCCTTATTCGGATCTGAAGGCATTTCACCTGATCAGATGTCATAGGGCGGTTCACCCTTATTCGGATTTGAAGGCATTTCACCTGATCAAATGTCACAGGGCGGTTCACCCTTATTCGGATCTGAAGGCATTTCACCTGCTCAGATGTCAGAGGGCGGTTCACCTTTATTCGGATCTGAAGGCATTTCACCTGATCAGATGTCACAGGGCGGTTCACCCTTATTCGGATCTGAAGGCATTTCACCTGATCAGATGTCATTTCTAGTTTTACTCGATCAACACATTCAGAGAGATTTTTTTTGTAATAGACTTTTATTAAAACATCACAAGCTTTTCTCCCCACCTCTTCATATAAAATACTTTTTTAAGTGACATATGTTCCAAGGTATTTTGATGGGGTGCCCTTCCATATCCTTGAGCTCATAAGCTCCCCCTGCATAAATTCGGATTACCTTGTAAGGGCCCTCCCAGTTCGGCTCCAGTTTTCCTATTTTTCTGAGGGCATCAGCCCGCCTAAGCACCAAATCACCGACTTGGAACTGTCTCTTCCTGACTCTTTTGTCGTGAGCTGCTTTTTTCAGGCTTTTGTATCTTTCCGTTCGTGCTGCGGCCGCTTCTCTTCTTTCTTCTATGGTATCTAATGCCTCCTTCATTATTTCCTCGTTTTCCACCTCGTTGAACCATCGAACCCGATGGGACATTTCTCCAACTTCTGCCGGGATGATGGCTTCAGACCCATATACCATACTGAAGGGTGTTTCCCCCGTTGATGATCTAGGTGTGGTCCTGTATGACCATAGTACCGATCTAAGCTCATCCACCCATCCTCCTCCAGCTTTGTCTAAGCGGGTTTTGATCCCTTGCAAGATTGTTCTGTTAGTTACCTCCACTTGCCCATTAGTCTGCGGGTGAGCAACCGCAGCGAACCTTTGCTTGATATGCATCCCCTCGCACCAGGACTGGGTTCTTTTCCCATTGAATTGAGTTCTATTATCTGAGATAAGTATCTGGGGCGCTCCGTACCTGCAGCAAATGTTGTTAAACAGAAAACTTATGATTCTTTGCTCGGTTATGGTGGCCACGGGATCGGCCTCTACCCACTTGCTGAAGTAGTCTATGGCTACTACTAAAAACTTCCTTCCTCCCGAGCCAGGTGTAAACTGCCCCATGATATCGATTCCCCATTTAGCGAAAGGACAGGGTGCTCCCATGGTAATCATATCTTCAGCTGGGATGTGAATTAAGGGTGCGTACATTTGACATTTTTGGCATCGCCTAACCATCTCCACTGCTTTCTTGCTCATGGTCGGCCAGAAAAAACCAGCTCTTAGTGTTTTGCTAATTAGCGCCCTTCCTTTGGTATGATCACCGCAGCACCCTTCATGGATTTCTTCAAGTATACCCCGCCTTTCTTCTTCCAAAACGCACCGTAGGTATGGACCGAGGTAGGATCTCTTGTATATGTCATCGTTAATGCAACAGAACCTCGCTGCTCTTTGTACAATTTTCATTCTTTCTTGCCTTTCATTGGGTAGTTTTGCCCGTCTTAGGTATGCCAACAAAGGAGTTCGCCAGTCCGCCATCTCGTTCACCTCCATCACCTGTTTCATGATGCTACTCCGGGCTGCTCCCAAAATCGTTACTGTTCATGAGTGGCAATCCACTAAGGAGCTTCCCATTTTTGCTAAGTAATCAGCTTTTACATTTTCCGCCCTAGGGATATGGATCAACTTCCATTCCCCTAGTTTTTTGGCAGCCTCCCTCACTTCCTCAACATACTTCTTCATCCGATCCTCATTTATCTCAAATTTTCCTCCTACCTTCTGCGTGACCAACTGAGAATCAGAATAAGCAATGAGTCGTCACGCGCCCAAGTCTATCCCCAGCTGCATTCCCTTAACCAGGGCTTCATACTCGGCCTCGTTGTTAGATGCTTTGAAATCGAATTTTATGGCATACTCTAATTGCTCGCCCTCCGGGGTAGTAAGGACTATCCCTACCCCAGAGCCACTGGTTGTTGCCGATCCATCCACATGTAGTAGCCACTGTCCCTCTGGCGGCGATGGCATGTCCCCCTCTTGGATGAAATCCGCTAGGGCCTGAGCTTTAATTGCCGTTCTCGGCTCATACTCCATGTCGTATTCCCCCATCTCTACCGCCCACTTCACCAGGAGACCTAACGCATTAGGTCGCCCTAATATTTCTCTTAAGGGTAAGTTGGTTCGCAGCTTTATTCGGTGGGCTAGGAAATACGGCCTCAATCATCGGGCTGTAATTACTAATGCCAGTGCTCCCTTCTCAAGCTCGGAGTAATTCCGTTCTGCTCCTTACAAAATTCGGCTTGTATAATAAATGGGTTTTTGCTTACTCATTTATTCTCTTAGCAAGACCGAGCTAACCACCCCCTCTCCCACGGATAAGTAGAGTACGAGCTCTTCTCTGGTACTGGTTTGGTGAGCAGAGGCAGCTTGGCCAAATATTCTTTTAATTTTCCGAATGCTGTTTGCGCTTTGGGGGTCCATTCGTACTTGTTCCCTTTTCTTAAGAGTTTAAAAAATGGGAATCCCTTCTCGAATGAGCGTGATATGAACCGGCTCAGCCCCGCTATTCTTCCTGTTAGTATCTGGATATCCTTGATATTTTTTGGAGGATTCATTTGCAGCACTCCCTTGACCTTTTCTGGGTTGACCTCGATTCCTTGCTCTATGACTACATATCCCAGGAATTTTCCCGATTTTACACCAAAAGAACACTTTGATGGGTTGAGCTTCATTCCGTACGTGCGCAGGTTTTCAAACGTATCCTCTAGGTCTCTGATATGCTCTCCTGCCTTTACACTTTTTACTAGCATATCATCCACGTACACTTCCATGTTTCTGCCGATTTGGGATCTAAAGATTCTGTCAACCATCCTCTGATATGTGGCTCCTGCATTTTTTAACCCAAAAGGCATGCGTACATAACAAAAAGTTCCTTTTGATACCACAAAACTAACCCTCTTTCTTTCCTCCAGTGCGAGAGGAATCTGATGATATCCCTGAGAAGCATCCATCATACTGAGCAACTCGCACCCCGAGGTTGAATCCACCAGCTGATCTATGCGGGGTAACGGGTAGTGAGCCTTTGAACATGCTTTATTTAGGTCTCGGAAGTCCATGCACATCCTCCACTTCCCCTAGCCTTTTCCCACCATGACAGCGTTGGATAGCCACTCCGGAAACTGGATCTCCGTTATGTGTCCAGCTCGGAGGAGCTTGTCAACTTCTTCCCCAATGATCCCATCCATCTCCGGCCCAAAATGCCTCCTCTTCTGCTTTACTGGTCTTATGGTTCGGTCGATGTTTAACCTGTGTTCGGAAACTATTGGGCTGATTCCCACCAGATCCTCGGCTGCGAACACGAAAATATCCACAAATCTCCTTAGCAGGCAGACAAGGCTTTCCTTTATCCCATCGTCTAACCGACTTCCCACGCGAGTTTTTGTTTCTGGCTTTCCTGGAACCAATTCTATTTCTAGCAACTCCTCATTGGGCTTGACGCCTTCTTCCTCGGCCTCCTCGGGCGCCTTTGATTGTTTATTCTTCTTAAACTCTGGATCCGGGCCTCCTAGCTCGGACGTCCTCTTACCGCGCTGCACTCCCTGTTTTACCATTGTCTGGTAACAAGATCGAGACACAAACTGATCCCCGGCTACTTCCCCTACCTCGCCTCCTACGGGGAATTTTACTTTCATGTGCGCGGTAGATGCCACTGCTTCGAACTTGTTGAGTCCCGGTCGCCCTAGAATGGCATTATAGGCCGATTTGGTGTCCACCACTAAAAACCTGAGCGTCTTGACCTTCCGATGAGGTATCCGACCTAGTGCTACCGGGAGCACCACTTCTCCAACCGGTTGCACCTCGGTCATGCAGAACCCATAAAGCGCGGTATCTACTTTCTTTAATTCCACCTCCAGGTTCATCTGTTTGAAACAGTCATAGAATAAGATGTCCACCGAGCTTCCTGTATTGATAAATACTCTTTGCACATCGTAACTGGCGATCTCCGCGGTGATGACCAGTGCGTCATTATGGGGCGCATGTATCCCGCTATAATCCGCAGGGCCGAACTGAATGATAGGCCCGCTGCCTACAGAGGCGACCTTTTCGAACTGATGACACCTAGCCTTTCGCGCGTGAGCTTTCCTAGCCTGATTAGAATTTCCATCGATTGGTCCTCCTGATATCATGTGGATCACTCCTTTCTTAGCTGGGGGAGCAGCGGGTCACCGAGGGGCTTCTCTTTTCATCCCCGTCCCCCTTTGGGGCATGGGTGGTTGCCTCTGACCTCCATTCCTCTACTGATATGTGAACTCCATTAGATGTCCCGCTCGGACCAGCCTCTCGATCTCGTCTTTAATGTGCTTTCACTCATCTGTTTTATGCCCATAATCATTGTGGAATCGACAATAAATCTCGGATTTCAGCTGGGTGGGCCCATTAGAACGAGATGCAGGCCACTCGATAACCCTATTCATCTTACCTTCAACTGCTTCCAAAACCTGAGCTCTCCTCATTGTTAACGGGCTGTATTGGTCAAATCTTAGTCGCCTTAGAATGATATCACTCTTCCTTCGGTCTGTGTTCCGGTCTATCTTTCCACGCGGCATTTCCTCTCGAGGCAAATTTCCTTGAAAGGTATATTCCTCGCGACGTACCAATCTGCTAGATTCCCTTTCCCCATCTTCGGGATTTTCTTGCAATTCTTCCATATCCTTCTCGGTTTCTTCAACATTAATGTATTTCGAACATCGGGCTAAGACCTCGTCATATGTTCTGGCCTGTTTTTTAGCCAATGAGGTGCGTAGCAGTCCAGGCCTTAGTCCCTGCCACTAGTAGAAAAATGACTTTAGGTAACACCCCACAAGTAACACTTTTGATCATTGAAAATTGGCACGTGCATAGGTAACACCTAGGTAACACTTTTTTATTAGGTAACACTCAAGGTAACACTTTCAAAATAGGTAACACTTTCATGTAATATTTTTTTGTGTTACTTTGTTTAGGTAACATTCAAGGTAACACTTTCAAAATAGGTAACACTTTCAAGTAACACTTTTTGTGTTACCTAGTTTAGGTATCACTCCAGGTAACACTTTCAAAATAGGTAACACTTTCAGGTAATACTTTTTTGTGTGTTACATAATTTAAGTAACACTTATGTAACACTTAGAAAATATGTATAATTATTTGA
Source organism: Orobanche coerulescens (assembly GCA_033398695.1). Taxonomy (NCBI): domain Eukaryota; kingdom Viridiplantae; phylum Streptophyta; class Magnoliopsida; order Lamiales; family Orobanchaceae; genus Orobanche; species Orobanche coerulescens. The sequence goes on along the minus strand of CM065810.1, from coordinate 93,243,626 downwards.
AGTTCTTTTTTTGAGTTAGGATAATATTGTTAATTACACATTAAAAATATATAACAATAAGGATATAACATGATTAATTAATCAAAATACTATCATCAATTTACTTGATTCCAATAACTCGATTAATTATCACTATATAATAATTTAATGACATCATACCTTGAATTGGGTAAAAATCGATAGGTAGCTGATTTTATTCGAAATTCGACTGTCAATTTAGGAAAATCAACGGACAGTTGATCAAATCTTTAACCTAAATTAATCTCCTTTTTCAAACTCCCTCATTCATGAATCTAGCCCAACAACATATTCCCACCATTATAAATCATCTTGGCCCATTTATTAAAACTCAACCCAGATTTTCTATTGACCCAAACCCTAATAATCTCTTTTTTTTTTAATAATAATAATAGTACCGATCCAGATACACCGCCCCCATACTTCTCTTCTCACCTACCCCCTCGTCCCTCTTCTCTCACTCTCTCACTCTCCTCTCTCTCTCATTCCTTCGTCTTCTCCGCCTTCTTTCTCTTTTTTTTTTAATTTCTCCCGTGTTCCAAAATCACACAGTCACACGACACACAAACCACGCCGGCGGAGGGATGGGGGATAGCGGTTGAGCGACGAGGAGAAAGGGGTTTTCTACATTCGACCATGAATTCCGGCAAATCGACCGATGGCGGCGACGGCTTTTGGCGACGGATATAGCAACAACTGACTTTGTACGACGGCGAAGTGGCGGGTGTTATGGCTGGAGAATGTGAACGTACAGCCGTACCAGTGGCCAGCGAAGGTTGATGCGATAAGGCGGGGAAGGTTGATGCGATGGCTTTGTCTTTCGGACCTGATTTTAGTTCACAGAGGACTACCCGGCCAGTGAGAAATGAAGGCGAGCTTACAGCCATGTTTCAGGTTTCATCTCTGGTTCGTGGCTGTGTGCTCAAGCTTGGTCGTCCAGTTTTTGTCTCATGAACCGTGCGAAATAGCCGGAACTACTGGTGTGTTTGGCTCATAATTTGGGCTCGTTGTGTAGGTAAGTGCAGCAACTAGTAAAGAATAACGATTCAATTGTTTTGATTTTTCCTGACACGTAAGGATATTTTGACATAAACGCTTTAGAATGATTATTTTTCCTGACAAAAATATCCTTATGTGTCAATGTTTAGTTTCTAATGGTCTGTAATTTGGATGTAGATTCCATAGGTAACTAACAAAAAATTACAGTGGTTCGTGTGGGGTTCATATATTCCAGTCTTATCGGTGAGATACTATTTAGAGGCACTGGGGTATGCTATCGTTTGTGTGTGCCTAGAGGTTTGAACCGCCGGTTTTTGAACCGCCGGTTCCGGTTTGCTGGGTGGTGGAATTTACAACATTCTTGGACCCCGAAGGACCACTTTCGCAGGTTGGTCTTTTGTTCCTCGTATTTGAGACTAATATCCCGTGACCACTAGCCTAACGCTAATGGTTTTATCGCAGACTGTTCAACTTATGTCTTGTATGTTGGTTCTCTTCTTTACTATAATCACACACATAAACAAGGCTTTGTTATTGTTGCTGTGGTTTGCTTGGTATTGGTGCTGGACTTTGTGGGCTGCTCAGGGTGATATTATGACCTCTTATCCTCCTCATGATAGGAAAGGTACTTATACTTCCATGTTTTGGAGTATTTTTTAACCTTGGTGGAGTTATTGGTTCCGTGCTGAATTATAACAGAACCACTGCTGTTTTTGTTAATGATGGTACCTATATTGGATTTATGATTTTTATGTCTCTTGGTACTGTGCTTTCTACAGCAATTTTGCATCCTAGGAAAGTTATACGTAATCATTAATATCCGATTCTTTGGTTTTATATGATTCTGACTAGTATCCGATTCTTTGGTATTGTCGGTATTAGCTTCCACTTATTACTGATCTCCTAGTCGAGTTATAATATTGACTGTCCAGTAGGCATAGTAGAATTTGTTGTACATGAACAGAATGGATAGTTGTTACCTGTATAAATAGTTTCATTTGTATCCTCTTCATGGATTATGTATTGACAATCCCATTCTACACATTGTTATGCTGAATAAAATGTCGCACCATTTGAGCCATTGTTATTGTGATCAATCATCCTTTTTTTGCAATGATTGCAGCAAACACTTGGATTCATGCCAATAAGGTGTCAATTGCACATCTAGCATTGATGAATTCATGTTGGAACATTGTGTGCTGATAGTCGATCCTTCTAGTTGTTAAATGTCCATTAATGGAGTGAGAAACATTTTCTTTATGCACATAACCTGTATTTATTTACCCAGAAGCATAAATTCATGCCTGCCTTGGAATTCACTTGCAGGATTGTACTTAGTAGCATGACAATTTACCACTATTTGTGTCTTGTTATTTTAGGTTGAAGGCCAAACAGAGGAGGTAATCTTTGATCACTTGCATGCGACTGCGTCCCAGTATATACTTCTCTTGGATTTGCGTTCCAGTATACTCCTCTTGGAAGGACGATTACTCAGGAAGACATACAGAACAAGAGTGTTGGTGTCAAGAAACATATATATAGAAGATGCAAGAGATGAAGATATAGATAGACAAACGAGTTGCAGATATATGGGAGCTATTTTTTATACAAGTTATAAATTAGACAACAATTTGGTGATTGGTTTTTTTAGTTATTGGATGTGTTTGACATACTATGAATTATATTTATTGTTATTGGATTATTTATTTAAGTTTTATCAATATAATTTCTCGTTATTTATATATGAAAAATGGTTTCTTCTAGGTTCCATATTAATGATAAATATTATTCATAATAATATAATAATAATAATTGTAATAATAATAATAATAGCAAGTGTTACTTAATAATGAATAAGGTGTTACCTAAGGTAGCACCCATATAATCGAAAGTGTTACTTAAAAAATGGACACATTTAAAAGTGTTACAAAGGTGTTACAATAGTGTTCCTTAAACAATCTGAAAGTGTTACTAAGGTGTTACCTAAGAAATTTCTAAGTGTTACTAAGGTGTTCCTTAAGATGACTTTAGGGAACACATTTTAAAGTGTTACGAGAATTGATCAAAAGTGTTACTTAAGAGCATAGGGAACACGGGCAGAGGTAACACCCAAAATGTATTACCAATGGTCTATGGTAACACTTTAGGCCCTTTAGGTATCACTTTAAGGGTGTTACGTAAAGCCATTTTTCTACTAGTGTGCGTCAAGGCACTGGTTTTTACCTCTTCAGACGACGAGGGTACCTCCAGACATGCCTTTGTAAATCGGGTCACATAAGCTCTCAGCGCTTCTCCGGAGTACTGCTTGATACTGAACAAGGACATGAAGGTCTTTTAGTGTGCCCTGGCACTTGCGAAGTGAGTCAAGAACGCTGAGATGAAAGTTTTGAAGCTGGTGATTGACCCAGGGGGTATCTGGTGGAACCAATCCTGAGCTGACTCCATTAGCGTAGCCAGGAATGCTCTGCAACTCACGGCATCCGAATATCGGTGTAGTACGGCCATGTTTTTGAATCGGTATAAATGTTGGGTAGGATCTGAGAGTCCATCGTAGGTGAAGGTGACAGCCCTAAACTCATATGGGAGCTCGGCCTGCAGTATGCCTTCCGAGAACGGATGGCCTGGGTGACTCTCCGTGTCCTTCCCCGCAACCCACTGTCGCAACTCCTCCAGTTCATCTTGCATACTGGATATTAAGGGATCCAGCGTTTTTTCCTGTCTAGATCGCTCCCATATTCTTGGATAAATCTCTCCATGCTCTTCGTGCTGATCAATTTCTTCCGGCCTATCCGAAAGGATGGGTATTACTTTTCGTGGTATTCTTTGCTTTTCGACCTCCCGACTCTTCTGGATCGCATTGGCGATTATGTCGGCTAAGGCTTCATTCGTCAGTGTGATTGTGTTGGGTGCAACTTCTTCTACCGGGGTGACGGGTGTTTTTTCCAGAGTCGATTCTCCACCCGCAGCTGCTAGTTCCTCTTCCAAATTTCGGGGTATCAACTCCCCTATTTTCTTCTGGTTCATTTCTTCCGCCATTACTGACCTCATATCTCAGCTCAAAGTGACTTGATGTCATACTTCCCACAGACGGCACCACTTGATGTTACCGATCTGATCGACCACCAAGAACCGGGTTAATCTCAGGAGTTTAGCTAAGAAAACCCGAATGTATGAAGTACTGCCTTTTTTCTCTCTCTAAAATATGCTGTAATCTCAGAATTATGCTTAGGGCTTCAAGGAAAGCCCCCCTCCTTTTATAGAAGGGATATGCGCCTATCCTCTAAGATCTTCCCTGATTTTTAGGGAAAATCCCGGATATCCAGGGATTCAGTCTGCGATTTCCCATCCCTGGATTTTCGGGATTGAAGAGTATGGGCTCTCAGTCCCCGAATCTCAGGGATTCTGTCAGGTGAGTGAAGATCTCCTTTCCCGAGAGTTCGACCTTCATGAGCCCGGCGATTCCTGACCCTAGTTATGAATTAGTAGGTCGGCTCATATTATAAAGGATCACTTAGGTAGGGACATTCTTATCCAAATCCGTAGGTCGGAGAGACCTTCGATATCGGACCTATTTTAGCAGAGGTCACAGGTCAGCGGGGCCTCCGAGGTCGGCACTCTCTTATCTGAGGTTATAGGTCGGAGAGCCCTCTAAGGTCGGCATCCTCTTGTCTGAGAACCTAGGTCGGACTTTATTAGTCTAAGAAAACCATTCTTTACTAAAAGGTCGGTACGCCGGCTTATATTGGTCCTTTTTTAAACCGCGTTTTTAGGGAGCGTACATTCGTCGTCCTATCACCTTTGTTCTTGATCGATCGAGTCTTCTTGATCGATATTATTACTTTATCCGATATCACATCCATATTCATACGTTCGATTTATCATATTCACAAAATAAGACTTCTGCTACGATATACTTCCACGCTTATACGATTTCCATCCAATATATATTCACTTTCCGAGCGAATTCGTATCACATATTCATCATTTATAACCCATCATAATGCGTTGTGGTGACGCACTTTGGCACATGAACATGTGGACGATAAAGGTTTTTCATTGTTAACACAATCCAGTTAACAAAATGCATACTATTACACTCGTAACTAAGCATTTGAATGATGATAGGTATAGATGAATATGACATGTTGACCTATGCTACATAAATGTAGCTACTGGTCTTGAAAATCCAACAAAACCGCCACCATGCACCACCAGGATCGAACATAAAGAAACGATTGAACTGATGATAGGACGTTGCTTTTATCGAACCTCTAGTGCTTTCTTGAAGAGTTCACTCCCTTCACCAGCCCCAAACACCTCAAAATTTCGTGAGCATGTATAAATGGGTGTTAGGATTCCAAAACCATTAACTTTGTGGTCAGAAACCGGTCAAAAAGACATCGAACTGGTCATTGGAACGGCTGCTGGTATGTGAAAACTTCATTTAAGTGGTTCACCTCCTTCCAAGTCTCCAAATGGCACCAAAATTTGTGAGAAGGTAGCCTTGGATGATAGGAAGTACTCGTTAAAATTTCACTTTAAGACTTGGTCTAAAAGTGGGTGAACTGACCTTTACAATGACTGGTCCGCAAGTTGGACAACCATAAACTCAGGTTTCATCAACTTATCAATCATTGTCAAAGGAACCACATAATATATAAATGTTATCACTTGAGTACGACCATTTGTGAACACCATCATAGCATCATAAGCCACCCAGGCTAACACTTATGATCATGTATATATAAGGACTCGGTGAAAAGGGAGGACTCAACACCATGCTTATGCGAGTCGCTACATTATTCTCTTTAGTATAGGAGGGTGTCATCTCCTAATCGTACCAAAGAATAGGCTTTAATCAATAAACATGGATAAGAAGGATCATTGGGGGGTCTTTGGCATTACACATGTTTATGAAAACAAAACGCAGATGACATAAATATCATCATCGGTCATGAGCCCTACTCATGACTCCACCAACGTACTTTGGTGTCTTTGATCTAGCTAGCTTCTTTGTTCAACGAAAAAATGATGTCCATGGCAATACCGTGGTATATGGATCATCAATGTCCAAACTCCGGACTATTAAAGCCTAAATGTGTTAATGTCCCAATACATCTTCTGGTTACAAAAACCGATGCAAGCCGAACCATATTAACCCATGAATATTTTTTCTTTTCACATATCCAATACAAGTGATGCATAAGATTTTATTTCTCACAAATTACAATGAGATGCTAAGAATGATACACTTTGGCATATATGTCATCGAGTCATAACATGGTTCAATTGTTACGGAACATGTGTGACTAGAAAACACCATTCGGCATTCAACAACTTGAGCATTATACCACTCATTGATTGTGATTACCTAGTCATCATAGTCATAATGAATTTATAAACCGAAATCCAAAAATATTGTGTTCCTTGGAAATAGCTTAATACGCACTCAATTTCGCTTGCAAAATTTTACAAACATGAGCATTGCAAACATTCCAACAACATAGAGATTTTATACCATATACGATCAAAGTGATCTATCATATCGACTGCATAATATGGTAAGGTTATATGACTAAGGGGCAAAATTACGATACAAGCGTGGTGTAAAACTACCATGCACACACTCGACCTTCTTATAAGGGTGCGTATTTTGGGCTTCTCCAAAGAAACTATTTTTCAGCATTTGAAAGATGATATTTTAGCGTACAATGCATATCAAAAATTACATCATCTGTGGCAAATTCGGCCAAAAAGAGGTTGAAAAACATGTGTCATAAGACCACTTGTAAATTCAAGATGGGAACCAAGTTGGTTGGGATAAAGTTAGCACAATTGCTGGAAATAAAATTCCATGCAGCTTGACCTTTATTAACTAAAACAGCGGTAACTCCCTTGTTAGGAAGGCTATGGACGAACAGTCAGATGTTTTGGGAACTAGACTTCCATATCTTTCTATCCATAGGTTATGCACCATACGGATTATACTCATATCACAGTGCATGTTTTAATTAGCTACTTTAGTATTTCCCAAGTTTAATGAGAAAACAAGGTTGAGACCATATCCAATGGCATAAGTGTTGATGCAAAAATATGGCAATGACAGCCATGGGTGCATTTAAATGCAGCAGGGTGTTCGATTTCTTATCTCGACTAATGATTCTTTCGGTAACTCCAACTTGGTAGACTTACAGGGAAAGTAGGAATGTCGGTACAACTAAGCCTATTTAAAAACTACTGATTCCGTTTGAACTTTCAAATCATAAACAAAGACCAAGGAGGATGCGCCTAGTCATGATCAAAAGTGTAGACAAAATCCACCAAAGTGCATCAAATCAACCAAGAATTTTAATTCTCAATTTGCAAGTATACATCATAATAGCCATGTTATATGGATGCAACGCGGTGCATCAATATTAAGCATTTTGAACCATGAGACATAATGAATATACCATAACCAACTCATCTTGACCATCCAATAAGATCGACTAAACATAGTCAAATGTATAAGGCACATGCCTTTACAAATACTTGGAAAAGTATTCGGACCTATAGTCACATGAACTATAATTGAGGTCAACGAATTCATGTACTTACCGCAATATGCCATTGCTTTACATGTTGAAATTCCGGAGAATTACTCTGATATTCTTTCATATATTATATTGCAAGGAGATGGTGCATGACTACACCCGCATACAATATTTTATTTTAATAGGGCGAAATATGGAGTTTTCCAAGTATGGGATTGGGTCAAGACCAACGTGGTGGTCCCTCAATTCAATGTGACAAAATCCATCACAAATCAATTTTAACCACGACATATCCGTCGTAATCGATATTTGTCCCATTTGTACGTTACAAATTCGTGACTAATCATGAACAAGTCACAACTTTACCATTACCGATAATGTTCATTTTATTCAATTGTTGGTTTAAACTCGACAGAGCGATGACGTCAAGTCACACCCAAAACGTGGTGTATGCAACAACCACAAATATCGATTTTCAACAATTATCCGTGACTCCTCCAGGACCGTCACACAGTTTACTCGACATACGAGAGTGATACCACCTCTCATAGTCTCATCCACCATAAAGTATCGTGGGAGATAAAGAACACAAATCCCCAATTCCCAAAAAAAAAAATTCCCAAAAGAGAGAAATTGAAAAATGGGAACTTTAATAAAATCTTACGTAGGTACTCGGTTCCATATTTGTTTTGATCCTTGAACGGGAGCTTTTCTTCATATGAGCAACATATTTTCGTGGTACCCGGTTCCATATTTACTTTGATCCTTAAACGGGATAATAAATATGGCTTCTCTTCATATTTTGCACATCATCATGAGCAATTTATTTTCCTATATTCACGTAAAACATAAACATGGTAAGATTCATAAGTGTACAAATCAATGAACAAATGAATCATTAAGTAAAAAAGATGGAGAGTTGAGAAACGCCCAGAAAGGGATATTGGGCTCGATAATCGGCCGAAAAGGACTAAGGCGCGACGGTGCAGCAACTCGATTCTCCAAATTTTCTTATAAAAATCTGCTTCTGTTCGGCAGCAGATTCAGTAAGCAATACTACTCAGAATCTGATCTCTACCGTTGAATATATAGATATTTGTGTTGGGAAGCAGCTTGGTATTGGACTGGGTCTGGACTGCACTGGAATCAGATCAGACTGCAGCAGCGGGTCGGGTTGGGTTGATCAACAGCGGGCTGGGCAGCAGTGGGATGGACTCGCGAACGGGATGGCGGAATCCGATCTGGTTCACGGGTTTGGGAGCTGAGCTGGTCGGAACCTAGGAAACGAGTCGCGTACGGGCTGGACACGATCGGGGGCTCTGGTTCTCGGCGGCGCGACTGGAGGTGCACGGTAGGGCGGCGATCTGGTTTGCAGATTGGGATCGGAAGTCGGAGGGGTCGCGGGTCTGGAGCAGATCTTGGCGCAGATCGAGAATCGGAGGAAAGGGCTGGTCGCGGCGATGGGCGATCTAGGTGGACGATCTGGCTGCGGGTTGTGGTGTCGTCTGGAAGGGGTTTTGAACTCACGGCCGGACTGGATGTGAACTTCGCTGCTGAGGGACGGCGAGGGCGACCAGCAGCTTAGATAGGTGAAGAAGACGGTCGACGGCTAGGGTTGCTCACGGTGGATTTGCAGACCGAGGGGTAGGGCTGGTGACCGGCAGCGGGGCTTTTTGCTCCGGCGAATGTGCGGCGGTGGTGGCAGGGATGTACAGTAATTATGGTTTCTGAAAAAAAATTCAATTTTTCGATCGATTTTTTTTCTTTTTTTTTTCTCTTTTCGGAATTTTTAGAATTCTGGAAAAAAATTTGCTCTATTGGTGGAGGACGTGCTGATAACGTGTTTTAAGAGAAAGTAAAAGACTGTAAATACGAGTCAATCAATTGTATTCATAACACTGATAGATGGGCCCTTATATAGGCATTACAATGAGAATCATTCCTTACATATGATTCCTAGATAAGGTAAGATATCTAATAGGATCCTACTACCTCTAAAAGGATCTAAAACCTTCCATCTATGTATCTACAATAAGTATTAGGTAAGACACATCACGGGAATAATAATTCCCGGAACAGAAAAAACATTACTTTTTTTTTTGGAAAAATGTAACATATCGGGCTAATCAGATCTGACTCAGCCCGGTATACTATTGTGTGGTCTGGCTCCATTTTTTCCAACCTAGTCGGGGTGGGGGCCACCTAGTGTCCAGTTGTAAGTCCAATGCCATTTTTTTATTCTTTCTGATGCGAAATATTAAATTATTTTTTAGCTTGGCCAGATGACTCATATTAACAGTGATTTAGTGATCAAGATCATATCTAGAGAATTAAGAAAATACAGGAATATCTTCCATTTCTTTTTACTTGCAAGAGATTGACTTTTGCATTATTCATATATTAATCTTCAATGGTAAATTTTATTATTAAAAAATAAATATTACTCCCTCTGGTGTATATTTGGTGTATTTTAGGTAATGATTAGTTTAAGTAATGATAGTGAATTAGTGAGGGAGATTAAAAAGTAAAAAGTATTGATCGTGTGGTGAAGATTATAAAGTAAATGATGATTATTTGATTTGATTGTAAAAAGTGATATATGTAAACTTACTAACATGACAATTTTTTAAGAGAAATGTAACCCTTTGAGCAGAACGGATGGAGTAGTACTTAAGATATTGGATTGGTCTCAATGTATAGCAAGAAATTTCATCATTCGGTGGTAGATTATTCCTGGAAAAGAAGGCATCACCCAGTGAGAGACAGCTCTGGTTAGAGTCTCGCTCATAGAATCATATGAATCTCGAGCCACAAAAATCAGTGTTTTCCGTTCCTTGGATGTTACATCTTATGATATCTTGTTATGTATGTCTTCGTGATCCGACCAATTGGGCCAAATCAGTTTTCGTCTAGAACCATCCCTTGGCATAAAGCACTCAATTCTTCAGTTGGAAGTGAAGAAGGGTGACCAGCTGGGGTGGGTGGTATAGGCGATGCCTCAAGTAATTCGCTAATCGAACTAGTTTAAAATATCGTAGTCTTCGGAGGGACCGTGTCATGTAAAATTCATAGATAAGCTAAGCATTCTCGTTTTTATAAAAGATACGGTCTTCCTCTTCATTTCTATTCTTTTGTCGACCAGAGGTCTTGGGGTTAGGATATTGACGTGTGTGTATATATATATATATATGAAATAGATCATATGAAAACTAATTACCTTGTGAAATCTAGAAAGTTGTGTAGGCCATTGATATTAGTAATCTAACGGCTGTAGATGAGTAGAATTATATGCATTTATGTATTTTTTTTATTGCATTATTTGTTGCATATACTAGCGATCAGCTTGATGCAATAAATAATAACAAATATGCAATGAAATTACTTAATAATGCAATTGGTTTCTAGATTTCACCATTAGGGATGTTTTCACCATAGTCAATCCATATATATATATATATATATCACCATATTATTGAATGTAAAGTTATATAAGCGATGTCAGCCAAGATAGGATCTTTTGCTGCAAAATCCACTTAGGATTCTCAAACTTGACTTAAACGTTTTTTTTTTTTTTGGTGTCAAGCTTAACTATCATTAAAAAAGGTAAGAGTCATTACAAACAGCAGGAACATTAAACTTGAAAGAAAGATAAACTAGCTCAGCGTGAGTAGACCATACACGGTCACCAACTGACCTAGACAAACCAACTAACAGATGAGCATCTAAATTAAGAGTGCGCTTAATATGGTGAATAGAACATCCATTCAGACTAGCTAAAAGCTCACTACAGTCCACAGCAATTGGGTCGACAGCAGCATATTTGTAAGACCATCTGATGCATTTCACCGCTATCTCAGAATTAGTAAAAAAGACAGAGTTCTAAAGACCCAAGTCATTGGCCTTCAATAAGCTCCAACGAATTCCAATCAGCTCAGCAGTAAGTGGATCCAAAGAAATATCATCAATCTTTGTAGCAGCATAGGTAAGAGCTCCATGTCTGCTCCTAATTGTCATGCCCCAGCCTGTTCTGTCACAACTAAAGCAACCAGCGTCAACATGAATATAATTGTTTCCTCTTGGGATAACAGTTGGCTCAGCACCACCATTCCTCTCGTTAGTCACTTGAGAGGTGTTGTTTGCATTAATAAACTCCTGCACAAAGGAGACAGCAGCATCGACTATTTGAGCAGGGTCAGGGACCACATTTTTAAACACAAGCTGATTTCTAGCAAGCCACATTTTCCACAGCAACACCGCGAATAACTGAGCACCATAGGTTTCAGGACTAGACAGCCAGTGAAGCATCCAAGAGTGATAGTGAGTATTTTGAGGAATATGAGAACCAATGGGAGAGGCAAACAAACACATTCTCATGAAATGGCACTCCATAAGCAAATGGTCATTTTATTCACAACTTGCATTACATAAAGGGCAAGCCAAGTCAAGTTGAATACCTTTCTTGGCTAGGTTGCATATGGTAGGGAGTATATTTCTTGCCAACCTCCAAAGATGGTTCTTTACATTATTGGGCACTTTAGCTCGCCAAATCTCCTTCCACAGTTTCTCAGCAATATGACTAGAGGAACTAACAACATTTCTAGCTTTTAAATCACAGATTACACGGTAAGCAGATCTCACTGAGTATTCCCCATTCTTTTCCCAATGCCATATAAATTTATCTTCATGTAATCTCACAGACAAAGGGATGTTCAGAACCTGCTTTGCCTCATACCCAGAAAAACAGGAAAAAATCAATTGTCTGTTCCATTGCTTAGAGACAGGGTCAATCAATGCCTCCACAGTAGCTGAAGCATCCAGAAAAGTCACAGGGCTACTTACTTTGAACCCAGATTGCATGGGGAGCCAATTGTCACCCCAAATCTTCACCTTGCTTCCATTCCCAACCTGCCATCTACTTCCATGCAGCACAGTTTCCTTAGCACTCATAATACTACGCCAAGCATAGCTAGGTTTATACCCTGTACCAGCCTCCATGAATGAAGTTCTAGGGTAGTATCTAGCCTTAAAGACTTGTTCAACCAATGAGTCTTTCCTAGTTATCAATCTCCAGCACTGTTTCCCTAGGAGGGCAGTATTGAATTCCTTAAACTCTCTGAACCCCAAACCACCCTGGGACTTATTCTGAGCCATTTTTTGCCAACTGAGCCAATGAATCTTCCTTTCCCCTATACTATCACCCCACCAGAACTTAGAAATCATGGACTCAATGTCTTTGCAGCAACCATCCGGAATTTTGTAGCAGCTCATGACATAGTTGGGAATAGCTTGAGCTACTGCTTTTATAAGAGTTTCCTTCCCCGCTCTTGATAAGAACTTCTCTTTCCACCCCTTGAGCTTCTTCCAGATCCTGTCAAGCACAAACGAGAAAATAACCTTCTTTGACCTCCTAAAAGGGATTGGCAGGCCAAGGTATTTACCATGAGTCTCCACAGTCGTTACTCCCATCCTGTTACAGATTATTTGTTTATTCATTTCACGAACATTTTGACTGAAGGAAGACTCAGATTTCTCCAAGTTAACTATCTGACCAGAAGCTCTCTGGTAAGTGGCAAGGACTCTCAACACAGTGTCAGCATCATTAGAGTTAGCCCTGGTGAATAAAAGGCTATCATCAGCAAAAAGCAAGTGGGATATTACAGGAGCCTTTCTTGCAATTTTAATCCCCTGGATGTTGCCCGCCCTAACCTCTTTGTGAATTAAACCAGAGAGGACATTAGCACAAAGAATAAAGAGATAAGGTGATAGTGGGTCACCCTGCCTTAAACCCCTCTCCGGTTTGAAGCTGCAACTAGGATGACCATTGATGAGGATTTGATATGACACAGATGACATACATCTACCAATGAGTTGAACCATAATAGGGGGAAATTCCATTTTTTCAAGGACACAAACAACAAACTTCCACTCAATCCTATCGTAGGCTTTTGACATATCCAACTTCAGTGCCATAGTACCCTTCTTCTCAGTTTTCTTCTTCTTCAACCAGTGGAAACATTCCATGGCTATTAGGGCATTGTCAGTGATCATTCTACCAGAAATAAAAGCACTCTGCTCTTCATCTACCACTTCAGGTAGGAACATCTTCAATCTATTTGCAATTGCCTTAGTAACAATCTTCATAACCACATTACGGAGGCTTATTGGTCTGAATTGACTTGGTGAGGTAGGATTCTTGCACTTGGGAATTAGGACAATGAAAGTTTTGTTGATGTCTTCAGGAGATCTTTCATTATTAAGGATGTTGAGAGTTAGTTCAGTAATATCCCTTCCCACAGTGCACCAAAATTTCTGGAAGAAAAGAGCTGGAAACCCATCAGGACTAGGGCTCTTAAGAGGATGCATTTGAAATAAAGCTGCATGCACTTCAGCCGCGGTGAAAACAGCAGAACAATTAGCCTTCATATCATCGCTAAGCTTCCTTCTAATCGCTTCACAAGTCACCTCAATATCCACAGTCTCCAAGGAAGCAAAGAGATTGGAATAGTAGTTTACAAAATCCCTTTCAATCAGATCCGGGTCTTTCCACCAAATCCCATTTTCATCTTTAATCTTCTTGATAGCATTGACTTTCCTCCTTTGGCTTGCCTTATGGTGGAACAATTTGGTGTTTTTATCACCATCTTTCAACCACATTGCCCGACTTCTTTGTCTCCACATGGTTTCCTCAATTTTTAGAAGTTCATGGTGTTGTCTTTCAAGGCTCTTATATTTGTCAATATCCTCCCTGCTGCAATTCCACATAGAGCTCTCCTTCAATTCATTCTCAATCCTACCAATTTCTTTCCTGATATTACCAACTCTGTAATCTTCAAAATCCAATTCCAGGCTCTTCATATTTTCAAGCTTTTCTACACAAGAGTTCTGATCTCTACCCCATATCCTTCTAATATTAGCCTCACAGTTAGAATTTTTTGCCCAGGCTTCCTCAAACCTAAAGATTCTAGGCTTTCTTCTTGGCTCTTGGCAAGGGACCTCCACATGGATTAATATAGCAGCATGATCCGAACCAAATCTGCCTAAGTGAGTTACTTGGATAGGAAAAAATCTGGCAATAAATTCAGAGTTCGCACAAACCCTATCAAGTCTGCACTGAATGTTCTCTTCCCCTTGTCTTCCATTCGACCAAGTAAACGGATGGCCAACAAAATCCAGCTGAATCAGCCTGCAGTGATCCAAACAATTCCTTCCCAAACTAAGCTGCACATCAGATCTATCATTACCTCCACTTTTATCCCTGGTGTCCACTATGTCATTAAAGTCACCAAAACAAACCCAGTTTCCTGCAATGTCAGAGCAAAGGGTCCTCAGAAGATGCCAAGTTTTCCATTTAAGATGTTCCACAGGGAAACCATATAACCCAGTAAAGAACCAGTGAGAATCACTCTCCACATCCTTACACATACCATGAATGTGGTTGATAGAGTAAGAAGAGATAGTGATATCCAAGACATCAGGCCAAAACAGAGCCAAACCACCCGCCCTGTCTCTCCCAAAACCATTACAATCAACTGCCAAACCACAACTGAAACCACACTTTATTCTAATAGCCTCCATCTCAGAAGCTTTTAACTTAGTCTCCATTAGAAATAGCACCATGGGTTTTTCAAGCTTTATGAGCCTCAACAAGGCTCGAATTGCAGAGGGACTCCCTAACCCTCTACAATTCCAACTTATAGTTTTCATTGGGGAAGGAGGTGTTGGCTCTCCAACACCCCCTCTGGTACATTTTGTTCAGTATCCACATCCATGCGAGTAGCCTGTTTCTTTCTGGATGCTCCCAGAATAAACCCATCATCATCATCATCAGCCAACTCCACTTCATAGAGTTGTCTTTTACCCATTTGAAGTTCACTGTATTCCACACCTTTGTTCACATTAGCTTTCTCCCGTTTCTTCCTCACCCAATTTTTTTGATGGCCTTTTGGTTTAGAAATAGCATTGGATGATTTGCTAATAGGTTCAGCTTCCATATTACACTTCGATTTAGGCTCTTTGGTGTGATATCAATTCCTCCCAATGACTCAGCCACCTCCTCCAAATCTGCTATAGCCTTAGTTTTCCTCACCTTCAATTGTGCTAGAGTAGGCCCTTTGATTGTAAGAACCTTCGGCGGTTGAGGAGCTTCAGTATCCTCTTTGGTCTTTCCACTACTCTCCGCTTTGCTGCTAGTGGGCGTGACAAAGAGGCTTGTTGCAAGAGCTAGTTTGGCTTTCCTTTTTAACTTCATAGTTCTGTTTTGGCAGAGGTGATGCTCTCAACCAGGGACCAAATGGCATATCTTTCTCGTCCCTATCTTCAAACTCATCCAGATCCGTATTCACCTCCTCATCACACTCTTTCATTTGGTGACCTAGTCTACCACAAATGAAGCAGAAAGCAGGCAGGCGTTCATACCTGAAGAAGACCTTGATATCTTTCCCTTGGAAACGAATCATCGTTCCTCTTTTGACAGGACTATTCAAATCAAGAACAACCTTCACTCTCAGAAACTTACCAATCCTGTTACAGTCCCGATTGTCAGCTTCTTCAAATGAACCCATCACGTTTCCCAATCTCGTAGCCATATTTTCCGTTCTCAATCGGAGAGGGAGATCGTAAACCCTAGCCCATAAAGATGTTGAATCCAAAGCCATCTCAGAAGGTTGTTCATTTCCTGAGGTACGCTTGAGCACTAGGACATGTCTATCAAAATTCCACGGCCCCGAGTTTATGACATTCTCCATATCCCGCTTCGTAGAGAAGGTGAAAAGGAAGAGATTCTTCCCAAGCTCCTGAACTTCCACCGGTTTCTTCAGTCTCCACGCATCAACTATTGTCATTTTGAAGGCTCGAGAATTGAAGGGATTTTCCGTCCATAGCTTCCCAACTAGAGAGCGTTGAATCACTTCATCCCCATCACCTTCGTCATCATTAACCACCAGAAGGGCATCTTGTTCTACTGGAAAATCAGGTCTTCTCGTCTTCTCCATGAGAACCGATAACAAACCCACAAAAGTGGGAGCAAAAAGACCCCGAAGGGAGCAGATCCAGCGAACTGGGGCGGGGAACCACCACGAAAACCCTAGTTTTCGGGTGGGGGATGACGGCACAAAGTTTAGAGAGAAGGCAGACACTGTCTCACCAACCCTCGTGGACCGCAGTCTCATGAGGAGGAGATTGACTTAAACATTATCTCCGCTCAAAGGTGAACTTTCATTGCCAATGGTATTTAATCAAAACGAAAGGAGAATAAAATTGAATGCCCATTTGACAGTCATCATAATAGATATCTGGGAAGCAAGCCCAATGTTCTTTTCCCACCTTAGTTAAATTAATAGGAGTTAAGCGAGGTAGCCAACATACAATTATTCAAGGCTAGATTCAATCCCTTATCGTGATCCTCGCTCTTCTTTTTATTGTATTAATGGGATTGTGCTGCAAATGCATGATGTTCTCTCACCCACCCACCCTTTTTTCAATTGACATAAGTATATTGGTCTAGGACCCTTTTCTGAAGGGGCAAAATTACGTTACAAGCGTGGTGTAAAACTACCATGCACACGCTCGACCTTCTTATAAGGATGCGTATTTTGGGCTTCTCAAAGGAAACTATTTTTCAGCATTTGAAAGATGATATTTTAGCGTACAATGCATATCAAAAATTACATCATCTGTGGCAAATTCGGCCAAAAAGAGGTTGAAAAACATGTGTCATAAGACCACTTGTAAATTCAAGATGGGAACCAAGTTGGTTGGGATAAAGTTAGCACAATTGCTGGAAATAAAATTCCATGCAGCTTGACCTTTATTCACTAAAACAGCGGTAACTCCCTTGTTAGGAAGGCTATGGACGAACAGTCAGATGTTTTGGGAACTAGACTTCCGTATCTTTCTATGATAGGTTGTGCACCATATGGATTATACTCAGATCACAATGCATATTTTAATTAGATGCTTTAGTATTTCCCAAGTTTAGTGAGAAAACAAGGTTGAGACCATATCCAATGGCATAAGTGTTGATGCAAAAATATGGCAATGACAGCCATGGGTGCGTTTAAATGCAGCAGGGTGTTCGATTTCTTATCTCGACTAATGATTCTTTCGGTAACTCCAACTTGGTAGACTTACAGAGAAAGTAGGAATGTCGGTACAACTAAGCCTATTTAAAAACCACTGATTCCGTTTGAACTTTCAAATCATAAACAAATACCAAGGAGGATGCGCCTAGTCATGATCAAAAGTGTAGACAAAATTCACCAAAGTGCATCAAATCAACCAAGAATTTTAATTCTCAATTTGCAAGTATACGTCATAATAGCCATGTTATATGGATGCAACGCGGTGCATCAATATTAAGCATTTTGAACCATGAGACAAAATGAATATACCACAACCAACTCATCTTGACCATCCAATAAGATCGACTAAACATAGTCAAATGTATAAGGCACATGCCTTTACAAATACTTGGAAAATTATTCGGACCTATAGTCACATGAACTATAATCGAGGTCAACGAATCCATGTACTTACCGCAATATGCCATTGCTTTACATGTTGAAATTCCTGAGAATTACTCTTATATTCTTTCATATATTATATTGCAAGGAGATGGTGCATGACTACACCCACATACAATATTTTATTTTAATAGGGCGAAATATGGAGTTTTCCAAGTATGGGATTGGGTCAAGACCAACGTGGTGGTCCCTCAATTCAATGTGACAAAATCCATCACAAATTGATTTTAACCACGACATATCCATCGTAATCGATGTTTGTCCCATTTGTACGTCACAAATTCGTGACTAATCATGAACAAGTCACAACTTTACCATTACCGACAATGTTCATTTTATTCAATTGTTGGTTTAAACTCGGCAGAGCGGTGACGTCAAGTCACACCCAAAACGTGGTGTATGCAACAACCACAAATATCGACTTTCAACAATTATCCGTGACTCCTCCAGGACCGTCACACAGTTTACTCGACATACGAGAGTGATACCACCTCTCATAGTCTCATCCACCACAAAGTAGCGTGGGAGATAAAGAACACAATTCCCCAATTCCCAAAAAAAATTCCCAAAAGAGAGAAATTTAAAAATTCGAACTTTAATAAAATCTTACGTGGGTACTCGGTTCCATATTTGTTTTGATCCTTGAACGAGAGCTTTTCTTCATATGAGCAACATATTTTCGTGGTACCCAGTTCCATATTTACTTTGATCCTTGAATGGGATAATAAATATGGCTTCTCTTCATATTTTGCACATCATCATGAGCAATATATTTTCCTATATTTACGTAAAACATAAACATGGTAAGATTCATAAGTGTACAAATCAATGAACAAATGAATCATTAAGTAGAAAAGATGGAGAGTTGAGAAACGCCCGGAAAGGGATATTGGACTCGATAATCGGCCGAAAAGGACTAGGGCGCGACGGTGCAGCAACTCGGTTCTCCAAATTTTCTTATAAAAATCTGCTTCTGTTCGGCAGCAGATTTAGTAAGCAATACTACTTAGAATCTGATCTCTACCATTGAATATATAGATATTTGTGTAGGGAAGCAGCTTGGTATTGGACTGGGTCTGGACTGCACTGGAATCAGATCGGACTGCAGCAGCGGGTGGGGTTGGGTTGATCAACAGCGGGCTGGGCAGCAGTGGGATGGACTCGCGGACGGGATGGAGGAATCCGATCTGGTTCATGGGTTTGGGAGCTGAGCTGGTCGGAACCTAGGAAACGAGTTGCGTACGGGCTGGACACGATCGGGGGCTCTAGTTCTCGGCGGCGCGACTGGAGGTGCACGGTAGGGCGGCGATCTGGTTTGCAGATCGGGATCGAAAGTCGGAGGGGTCGCGGGTCTGGGGAAGATCTTGGAGCAGATCGAGAATCGGAGGGAAAGGGCTGGTCGCGGCGATGGGCGATCTAGGTGGACGATCTGGCTGCGGGTTGTGGTGTCGTCTGGAAGGGGGTTTGAACTCGCGCCCGGACTGGATGTGAACTTCGCTGCTGAGGGACGGCGAGGGCGACCAGCAGCTTGGATAGGTGAAGAAGACGGTCGGCGGCTAGGGTTGCTCACGGTGGATTTGCAGACCGGGGGGTACGACTGGTGACCGGCAGCGGGGCTTTTTGCTCCGGCGAATGTGCGGCGGCGGCGGCATGGATGTACAGTAATTATGGTTTCTGAAAAAAAAAATTCAATTTTTCGATCGATTTTTTTTCTTTTTTTTTTTCTCTTTTCGGAATTTTTAGAATTCTGGAAAAAAAATTCGCTCTATTGGTGGAGTACGTACTGATAACGTGTTTCAAGAGAAAGTAAAAGACTGTAAATACGAGTCAATCAATTGTATTCATAACACTGATAGATGGGCCCTTATATAGGCATTACAATGAGAGTCATTCCATACATATGATTCCTAGATAAGGTAAGATATCTAATAGGATCCTACTACCTCTAAAAGGATCTAAAACCTTCCATATATGCATCTACAATAAGTATTAGGTAAGACACATCACGGGAATAATAATTCCCGGAACAGAAAAAACATTACTTTTTTTTTTGGAAAAATGTAACATATCGGGCTAATCAGATTTGACTCAGCCCGGTATACTATTGTGTGGTCTGGCTCCATTTTTTCTAACCTAGTCGGGGTGGGGGCCACCTAGTGGCCAGATGTAAGTCCAATGCCATTTTTTTATTCTTTCTGATGCGAAATATTAAATTATTTTTTAGCTTGACCAGATGACTCATATTAACAGTGATTTAGTGATCAAGATCATATCTAGAGAATTAAGAAAATATAGGAATTTCTTCCATTTCTTTTTACTTGCAAGAGATTGACTTTTGCATTATTCATATATTAATCTTCAATGGTAATTTTTATTATTAAAAAATAAATATTACTCCCTCTGGTGTATATTTGGTGTATTTTAGGTATGATTAGTTTAAGTAATGATAGTGAATTAGTGGGGGAGATTAAAAAGTAAAAAGTATTGATGGTGTGGTGAAGATTATAAAGTAAATGATGATTGTTTGATTTGATTATAAAAAGTGATATATGTAAACTTACTAACATGACAATTTTTTAAGAGAAATGTAACCCTTTGAGCAGAACGGATGGAGTAGTACTTAAGATATTGGATTGGTCTCAATGTATAGCAAGAAATTTCATCATTCGGTGGTGGATTATTCCTGGAAAAGAAGGCATCACCCAGTGAGAGGCAGCTCTGGTTAGAGTCTCGCTCTAGAATCATATGAATCTCGAGCCACAAAAATCAGTGTTTTCCGTTCCTTGGATGTTACATCTTATGATATCTTATTATGTATGTCTTCGTGATCCGACCAATTGGGCCAAATCAGTTTTCGTCTAGAACCATCCCTTGGCATAAAGCACGCAATTCTTCAGTTGGAAGTGAAGAAGGGTGACCAGCTGGGGTGGGTGGTATAGGCGATGCCTCAAGTAATTCGCTAATCGAACTAGTTCAAAATATCGTAGTCTTCGGAGGGACCGTGTCATGTAAAATTCATAGATAAGCTAAGCATTCTCGTTTTTATAAAAGATACGGTCTTCCTCTTCATTTCTATTCTTTTGTCGACCAGAGGTCTTGGGGTTAGGATATTGACGTGTATATATATATATATATCATATGAAAACTAATTACCTTGTGAAATTTATAAATTTTTGTAGGCCATTGATATTAATGATCTAACAGCTGTATATGAATAGAATTATATGCATTTATGTATTTTTTTATTGCATTATTTGTTGCATATACTAGCGATCAACTTGATGCAATAAATAATAACAAATATGCAATGAAATTACTTAATAATGCAATTGGTTTCTAGATTTCACCATTAGAGATGTTTCCACCATAGTCAATCCCTATATATATATATGTAAAGCTATATAAGCGATGTCAGCCAAGATAGGATCTTTTGCTGCAAAATCCACTTAGGATTCCCAAACTTGACTTAAACGTGATCTCCGCTCAAAGGTGAACTTTCAGTGCCAATGGTATTCAATCAAAACGAAAGGAGAATAAAATTGAAATCCCATTTGACAGTCATCATAATAGATATCTGGGAAGCAAGCTCAATGTTCTTTTCCCACCTTAATTAAATTAATAGGAGTTAAGCGAGGTAGCCAACTGTAACACCCCCAAAACCATCCGGGATATTACAGCGCCGTGGGTCCTGCGCCAGAACCCACCAGGCTAAAAACCGTTTACAAAACCAATTCAAAAACGCCAAAAGGCCGATGACGGTAATATTTTAAATACTCAAATATTTTCAAAAGCATAATTTTGAAATACCGTCATAAAATACCATTTGAAAATACAAGGCGAAGTGCCAAGTCTCGATAGTTCAAAATGTACGTTAAGACGCCGCTTAAACGTACCGATAAAATAGTTTAGGAAAGGTTTAACGAAATAACCCAAGTTCGCAAAGTGCCAAAAGGGCCATTTAAAATACACATACGCAGCGGATAAAGATACCGAAAAGCCATTTTGAAATATACACACGCAGCGGATAAATACAGTTCAAAATACACATTTGCAGCGGAAATGAATAACCATAAGAGAAACACTAGATACTCCAAAACATGCCACTGCCAGTATCACATCGGGAAGCTCATCCCTTCACGACCGCTACTAGATCGATCTCCGAGTACCTAAAAATAAAGCCCACGACGGGGTCAGCCACAATACCCGACAATGATATCGATCACATCATCATAAATAATTACATACCAATGTAGTAATACTGTAAGAATACTACCAACGTAATTTTACCGTCATAACCTTACCAATCCATGGCCATTCATAACAAATCAATCCTTACCATAATCCATATTTCGCATTCTCAAATGACGAAATGAACTCAACAACAATTATCTGTACTGAATTCCAAAAACACCAACAATCCTCAAAACATCATCATAACTCATAAGTGCGGAAATAATCCAATCTGTGCCAAATCCTGTCCGTCGGATTACGCAATCAAATATCAATATGTATAAACCAATAATACGCAACATATCTGTAGATCAACTACCACATGATAATGATAACGGATCCCGAAACATCGACGTACAGTCTGAATGCTCATACGATCGATAACAATGACCAACCAATACATCACTGAGAATATCATCGACATGATAGCTCCAAGATGACTAACGAAGGATCAACGATGACTGAGAGTACCCTCAACAAGGTAAACTCCAAACACGATCAACAAGGATCAACTATAACCAAGAATACCCTCAACAAGGTAGACTCCAAATGATCAACAATAATGGATCTCAAGAAATAACTCTGACTGTCGAACATACCCCTCGGGCGTATGAACAACCAGTCGCAAACCGTCGAACATATCCAATCAAACATGGTCTATGAGCGATCAAAAATTGTACGGCTCAAAGATGGACATCACAGTACGCCCGATCCGGAAATGTGTCCGTGCACATGTCCACCCCGTATACGGAATCCAGAAATATACGTGGGACAATGTACCTAATTAGCCTCACGAAACTACGTCCCGTGTGCACAGTCCAATGCGAAATAATATCCGCCAATGACTATATGTGCCTGGCTAAAAATCCTACACAATAACCAATCGGAACGCAGATATGATTCCGGATATGTCACGATACAACATGACAACGAAACTCAAAGGATAACACATCCAAAACAAATCATACGACTCACCAAGTGAACGATGACACACGAATAATGAAAGATCGACACGACCAACAATATTCAAAACAACCATCCTGGGATCAAAATCCCTAAGGACCGGTTAACACGAGCAACTCATCCAATACTATGGACGATCAAAGTTGTATGGCTCAAAAGATGGACATCACAGTACGCCCGATCCGGAAATGTGTCCGTGCACATGTCCACCCCGTATACGGAATCCAGGATATACGTGGGACAATGTACCTAATTAGCCTCACGAACTAACTTCTCGTGTGCACGGTCCAATGTGGTGATATCCACGCATGACCATCGTGTGCCTGGCTAAAAATCCTACACAATAACCAATCGGCACGCAGATATGATTCCGGATATGTCACGATACAACATGACAACGAAACTCAAGAATTACATATCCAATAAGGATCAAAAGACTCACCGAAGTGAAACAACAGACTGACAGTGGAAAGTCGACATGACTAATCAATATTCAAGACAATAATCCTGGGATAATCATCCCCGACAAATAATCAACACGATCAATGATCTCCATACAATCAGCCCTGGGATCATCATCCCTCAGCGAAGTAATCAATACGAATCCCATCATACGAAACATCAACGTACAACATATATACAATAATTCCTCAAAACAATTATCCTCATAACTGAACAATACTGGAATTACCTCAAGCCGAAGACAAAATCCTTTCCACGAACCAACATCCCTGAACGAATGCACAGTTATACGAATAATCTCAAATAAGGTACCATCCATTCAATACCAATAAATCTTTATCCCGATACTTACGTCATTGCGATAATTATCCTCGATATCCGATATACTATACCCTTGACCAAAGATAACTCACGTATTCCTTGAACACAATTAAATCATATACCTTATGATCTAATACAAACCAGAGCACGATATACAACTCATTATCCGACAACTTACCTTTCTAACAACATTGCTCTGCGAATTATAAATGAAATGAAAACGAAACCATTCATCAAATATTATAAACTGAACAAGTATAAACTTGCCTCGATACCGATACCACGAAGCTGTTACCAATATCCATTGCCTTCGTCTCCGAGCTCCTCAGCCCTGACCAAAAGCAACCTACGAATTCTTCAACCTTGACCGCAACACCACGACCATAATCAACGCTCAATTATCGCGACCTAATGCAATAATCAAATGACAACACATCCGATAATAATCAATAACCGGTATAACCAACCAATCGAACTCAACGGTTCAACAAAAACCTTGAATAAACGTCGTCTGAACAACCCAAATCAAACCATCACGAATTCATAATCGCAACACGAAATATCGACCGATTGCCTATTTAGCGCACGTTAAACGCATAACGTAGCGTGCGCTAAGTCGCTCCCGATAGCGTGCGCTAGCGATAAGCTTAGCGTGCGCTAAGTCGCTCCGATAGCGTCGCTAGCCAGCAGCTTAGCGTGCGCTAATGCTACGATTGCATGCATTCCAAGCATCAACTAACACCTTGCGACAACGAATCCAAATGAAAAGGAAATCAAACTCCAAGATTAACAATAACTTTTCCAAATTCAATCTCGTTATCATACTCGAAATCATATTCGTAGTCTTACACGAATATTATACCAAAACACATGACTTAGTTCTAGATATGAATATCCCATATTCATATCCAAAACACCAACACCTCCTATATCGTAATCATCATATCATATCATATAATTCAAGAGTTCTTCAAGAACATGAAATATCCGAAATCAAGTTCAAAACGACATAATCCGATGTATATATCATCATGCGAAGAGGATATCAATAACAACAACCAAACCAATCCGATAACAAGAACCATATCATACTCAATCCGAAATTCCACCTCATATCATGATTCATACGAAATCAATATAATCCAGAAATCCATCTAGAATCGAGTTAAACGAGTCATCATCCTTAAAGTATGAAGAATCTTAATTAATATCTGAAAACTCATATCACAAATTCAATAATTCTCGTATAATATCGTTACATGATAATCCAACATGCTCCTTCACAAATAATCATCCAAGAAAAACGAACCAACATCAAAGGGATATGAGAATTACCTTGTATGGATGAACCAAGAAGAAGAACCATTGAACTCTATTCCAAAAATCATCAATAACCTCAAGAACAAAGCTTGAATCCATGCTTTCCATCTTAATCTTGATAAAGAGGATCATCTCTCAGTGTTTCTGGACCTCATGTACCTCTCAGGGCTCTCTCTATCGAGTGAAAGGAAAGAAGTGGACGAAATGCTTCATAACACCCTCATGTCCCTTTTTATAATATTCATTAT
The DNA here is from genome assembly GCA_033398695.1 of Orobanche coerulescens. NCBI lineage: Eukaryota > Viridiplantae > Streptophyta > Magnoliopsida > Lamiales > Orobanchaceae > Orobanche > Orobanche coerulescens. Next base: position 93,218,012 of record CM065810.1, on the reverse strand, counting down.
TAGCGTGCGCTAACATCTCATGTTTAGCGTGCGCTACCGCATTAGCGTGCGCTAACTGACTTTGTTAGCGTGCGCTATCGAAGTCCAGTGGCTACTGCCTTGCTTCGTAAACTAGCTTACGTACGTAATGCCCATGCATTAACGTACGTAAAACATCCTGCTTAGCGTACGCAATTCATTTCATCTAGCGTGCGCTAATATCGATTGACTTGCTACGGTCTACGTACGCATGTGCCTCCACATGCCGGCCCGACGAGGATAAGATTCCTTTTGACCGATCTACAATTAGCGTGCGCTAAGCCTCATGCTTTAGCGTGCGCTAATGCTTCAGGACAACAACCGTTGACTGACCCGAACGTGCGCCGAAAACAGCTGGGTCCACACGCAGATTCCTTCCGATCTGACTGCAATTAGCGTGCGCTACATTCTGCCTCTAGCGTGCGCTAACCATGAACGATAGCGTGCGCTATGCTTGAACATTAGCGCGCGCTAATCAGGTTATACTTAGCCATTTTCCAACTCTCCTCGTCCGTCTCGACATACCAAATACGAACATACTGCATACTGAATACATGTACCGAATCCAAAAATATTCTCATATGGTATACGATATCCAAATCAGTTCAACCTGATACAACATATCCTGAATATATCTGTCAATCCAAAACGGTAACCACACCAGTATAATTGTCTCGGTTCTCAATTTATTTTGTCCATACTGTATAGACACCAAGCCATCCAGTATATCTTAGATAAATTAACGCGAAAAATTCATACTGAAAATTCGGGTATTACATACTACCCCCCTTAAAATAAGTTTCGTCCTCGAAACTTGCAACCTGCCACCAACAACAGATAAATCCAAAACTTTCCAACTCATCACAAAATAATCAAGTGTCGCCACAAGCGAATAACCAAACCAATATACTTACAGGTGCGTGAAGCTGATGATCTCCCGTGATACTAGCACACGACTCCCACACGAAGTCTCAACACAACCATCACACACCAATATCACAAATAGCAGTTTGAAAAGATCTCAAAAATTTTGGAAACTCCAAAATCGATTCGACTCAAAAGTCAGAAAAACTCATTTTCAAAATTCACGCTACTACCGTACCGGTAGAGCCACATAACACACACGCCTGGGTTTCACAAAACCCAAGCTCTGATACCATCTTCTGTAACACCCCCAAAACCATCCGGGATATTACAGCGCCGTGGGTCCTGCGCCAGAACCCACCAGGCTAAAAACCGTTTACAAAACCAATTCAAAAACGCCAAAAGGCCGATGACGGTAATATTTTAAATACTCAAATATTTTCAAAAGCATAATTTTGAAATACCGTCATAAAATACCATTTGAAAATACAAGGCGAAGTGCCAAGTCTCGATAGTTCAAAATGTACGTTAAGACGCCGCTTAAACGTACCGATAAAATAGTTTAGGAAAGGTTTAACGAAATAACCCAAGTTCGCAAAGTGCCAAAAGGGACATTTAAAATACACATACGCAGCGGATAAAGATACCGAAAAGCCATTTTGAAATATACACACGCAGCGGATAAATACAGTTCAAAATACACATTTGCAGCGGAAATGAATAACCATAAGAGAAACACTAGATACTCCAAAACATGCCACTGCCAGTATCACATCGGGAAGCTCATCCCTTCACGACCGCTACTAGATCGATCTCCGAGTACCTAAAAATAAAGCCCACGACGGGGTCAGCCACAATACCCGACAATGATATCGATCACATCATCATAAATAATTACATACCAATGTAGTAATACTGTAAGAATACTACCAACGTAATTTTACCGTCATAACCTTACCAATCCATGGCCATTCATAACAAATCAATCCTTACCATAATCCATATTTCGCATTCTCAAATGACGAAATGAACTCAACAACAATTATCTGTACTGAATTCCAAAAACACCAACAATCCTCAAAACATCATCATAACTCATAAGTGCGGAAATAATCCAATCATGCCAAATCCGTCGTCGGATTACGCAATCAAATATCAATATGTATAAACCAATAATACACAACATATCGTAGATCAACTACCACATGATAATGATAACGGATCCCGAAACATCGACGTACACGAATGCTCATACGATCGATAACAATGACCAACCAATACATCACTGAGAATATCATCGACATGATAGCTCCAAGATGACTAACGAAGGATCAACGATGACTGAGAGTACCCTCAACAAGGTAAACTCCAAACACGATCAACAAGGATCAACTATAACCAAGAATACCCTCAACAAGGTAGACTCCAAATGATCAACAATAATGGATCTCAAGAAATAACTCTGACTGTCGAACATACCCCTCGGGCGTATGAACAACCAGTCGCAAACCGTCGAACATATCCAATCAAACATGGTCTATGAGCGATCAAAAATTGTACGGCTCAAAGATGGACATCACAGTACGCCCGATCCGGAAATGTGTCCGTGCACATGTCCACCCCGTATACGGAATCCGTAAATATACGTGGGACAATGTACCTAATTAGCCTCACGAAACTACGTCCCGTGTGCACAGTCAATGCGATATAATATCCGCCAATGACTTTATGTGCCTGGCTAATAATCCTACACAATAACCAATCTAACGCAGATATGATTCCGGATATGTCACGATACAACATGACAACGAAACTCAAAGGATAACACATCCAAAACAAATCATACGACTCACCAAGTGAACGATGACACACGAATAATGAAAGATCGACACGACCAACAATATTCAAAACAACCATCCTGGGATCAAAATCCCTAAGGACCGGTTAACACGAGCAACTCATCCAATACTATGGACGATCAAAGTTGTATGGCTCAAAAGATGGACATCACAGTACGCCCGATCCGGAAATGTGTCCGTGCACATGTCCACCCCGTATACGGAATCCAGGATATACGTGGGACAATGTACCTAATTAGCCTCACGAACTAACTTCTCGTGTGCACGGTCCAATGTGGTGATATCCACGCATGACCATCGTGTGCCTGGCTAAAAATCCTACACAATAACCAATCGGCACGCAGATATGATTCCGGATATGTCACGATACAACATGACAACGAAACTCAAGAATTACATATCCAATAAGGATCAAAAGACTCACCGAAGTGAAACAACAGACTGACAGTGGAAAGTCGACATGACTAATCAATATTCATGACAATAATCACGGGATAATCATCCCCGACAAATAATCAACACGATCAATGATCTCCATACAATCAGCCCGGGAACATCATCCTCAGCGAAGTAATCAATACGAATCCCATCATACGAAACATCAACGTACAACATATATACAATAATTCCTCAAAACAATTATCCTCATAACTGAACAATACTGGAATTACCTCAAGCCGAAGACAAAATCCTTTCCACGACCCAACATCCCCGAACGAATGCACGCTTATACGAATAATCTCAAATAAGGTACCATCCATTCAATACCAATAAATCTTTATCCCGATACTTACGTCATTGCGATAATTATCCTCGATATCCGATATACTATACCCTTGACCAAAGATAACTCACGTATTCCTTGAACACAATTAAATCATATACCTTATGATCTAATACAAACCAGAGCACGATATACAACTCATTATCCGACAACTTACCTTTCTAACAACATTGCTCTGCGAATTATAAATGAAATGAAAACGAAACCATTCATCAAATATTATAAACTGAACAAGTATAAACTTGCCTCGATACCGATACCACGAAGCTGTTACCAATATCCATTGCCTTCGTCTCCGAGCTCCTCAGCCCTGACCAAAAGCAACCTACGAATTCTTCAACCTTGACCGCAACACCACGACCATAATCAACGCTCAATTATCGCGACCTAATGCAATAATCAAATGACAACACATCCGATAATAATCAATAACCGGTATAACCAACCAATCGAACTCAACGGTTCAACAAAAACCTTGAATAAACGTCGTCTGAACAACCCAAATCAAACCATCACGAATTCATAATCGCAACACGAAAATACTGCACTGACTGCCTATTTAGCGCACGTTAAACGCATAACGTAGCGTGCGCTAAGTCGCTCCCGATAGCGTGCGCTAGCCAGTAAGCTTAGCGTGCGCTAAGTCGCTCCCGATAGCGTGCGCTAGCCAGTAAGCTTAGCGTGCGCTAATGCTACACAGTTGCATGCATTCCAAGCATCAACTAACACCTTGCGACAACGAATCCAAATGAAAAGGAAATCAAACTCCAAGATTAACAATAACTTTTCCAAATTCAATCTCGTTATCATACTCGAAATCATATTCGTAGTCTTACACGAATATTATACCAAAACACATGACTTAGTTCTAGATATGAATATCCCATATTCATATCCAAAACACCAACACCTCCTATATCGTAATCATCATATCATATCATATAATTCAAGAGTTCTTCAAGAACATGAAATATCCGAAATCAAGTTCAAAACGACATAATCCGATGTATATATCATCATGCGAAGAGGATATCAATAACAACAACCAAACCAATCCGATAACAAGAACCATATCATACTCAATCCAAATTCCACCTCATATCATGATTCATACGAAATCAATATAATCCGTAAATCCATCTAGAATCGAGTTAAACGAGTCATCATCCTTAAAGTATGAAGAATCTTAATTAATATCAAAACTCATATCACAAATTCAATAATTCTCGTATAATATCGTTACATGATAATCCAACATGCTCCTTCACAAATAATCATCCAAGAAAAAGCGAACCAACATCAAAGGGATATGAGAATTACCTTGTATGGATGAACCAAGAAGAAGAACCATTGAACTCTATTCCAAAAATCATCAATAACCTCAAGAACAAAGCTTGAATCCATGCTTTCCATCTTAATCTTGATAAAGAGGATCATCTCTCAGTGTTTCTGGACCTCATGTACCTCTCAGGGCTCTCTATCGAGTGAAAGGAAAGAAGTGGACGAAATGCTTCATAACACCCTCATGTCCCTTTTTATAATATTCATTATTAGCGTGCGCTAACATCTCATGTTTAGCGTGCGCTACCGCATTAGCGTGCGCTAACTGACTTTGTTAGCGTGCGCTATCGAAGTCCATGGCTCACGCCTTGCTTCGTAAACTAGCTTACGTACGTAATGCCCATGCATTAACGTCGTAAAACATCTGCTTAGCGTCGCAATTCATTTCATCTAGCGTGCGCTAATATCGATTGACTTGCTACGGTCTACGTACCGCATGTGCCTCCACATGCCTGCAGCGAGGATAAGATTCCTTTTGACCGATCTACAATTAGCGTGCGCTAAGCCTCATGCTTTAGCGTGCGCTAATGCTTCAGACAACAACCGTTGATCGACTGCACGTGCGCCGAAAATACTGGTCCACACGCAGATTCCTTCCGATCTGACTGCAATTAGCGTGCGCTACATTCTGCCTCTAGCGTGCGCTAACCATGAACGATAGCGTGCGCTATGCTTGAACATTAGCGCGCGCTAATCAGGTTATACTTAGCCATTTTCCAACTCTCCTCGTCCGTCTCGACATACCAAATACGAACATACTGCATACTGAATACATGTACTGAATCCAAAAATATTCTCATATGGTATACCTGATATCCAAATCAGTTCAACCTGATACAACATATCCTGAATATATCTGTCAATCCAAAACGGTAACCACACCAGTATAATTGTCTCGGTTCTCAATTTATTTTGTCCATACTGTATAGACACCAAGCCATCCAGTATATCTTAGATAAATTAACGCGAAAAATTCATACTGAAAATTCGGGTATTACACCAACATACAATTATTCAAGGCTAGATTCAATCCCTTATCGTGATCCTCACTCTTCTTTTTATTGTATTAACTAGATGTTCTCCGGTGTGATGCACCGCATAAGATATTCTCTTATTAAAAAATAATTTTTCGATCTCTAAATTTATTTTTGATAATTTTCGACATGAGTATCATATTAACGTAATATTAATTAAAGAATTATTGAGTGTGTTATGGGTGTAATATAATTTAAGAAAGAGTACCACATTAGCAGAGTGTTAAGTCAATTAGTGTCCATTATATGAACAGATTTCCTGGACATACCGAAAAAAATATAGGAACAAATTTTGGGGACGAAAATAATATGTTATTAAGTCTTAATATATATGTGTCTGTGTGCAGTGTATGCTTTATTATTTTTAGTTATTATAATTAAATAAATATCATAATTTATTTTTTATGTAAGCAATAAATGAGTTAATATATATTTATTTTGCATCAATTAATTTTACCGAAAATAAATATTCATATTTTTCTTAATATAATTTTTTTGTGCAATCGGTCATTATCGTAAATCCATCAAATTTATTATATTCATATGGATGTCTAGTTGAAAATTGTGAAATAATAATTAATTTGATATATTTTTCATTAAAACTAAACTTGATTTAAAAAATTATAAACATTTAAAATTTTAAGCTAAAAAATAAAGGAAGGATTTTTTTATTGGTAGATGAGTGTAAGTTATGGAATAAAACTCCCACAATACATATCTAGAATATTTTTTTTTGGAAATTTAAGAATACATCTCTATATATAAATTTTATTTTAAAATAAAAAATAAAAAAACTTACAAAGTGACATGTGTCACAACTCTCTTTTAATAGAAACTAGATGTCCTCCCATGCGATGCACGGCGTAAAATGTTAAATGTTTTATTATATTAATATTATATGATCGAATTTCAATAATGTAATAAAATTATTATAAAATATACATGAGTCGATATCTGTGCACATGTACATATACTATTATTTGATTTAATTTCATTTATAAACTCTTATCATGTGATCTAAGGGCATATGAATCGAATCAATCGAATGAATGGACTAATCGAATCAACTAAAAACTGAAAAATAAGTCCAAAAGAACAGTAGGCCCTGTTGTTGTTGTTGTTGTATTATCAACTTTTATTAAAAGTATACAACTGATATTCTTACTAATATATTTCTTTTATATGATTTGACATTAATGTAATATTTTACTATTTTATGATCAGAACAAAATAATTCTTAAAAATCAAATAATTGTTAAAAAGCTATGAAAATAAACTAAACATATATTTTTCTTCAATATTCTTATATTTTTATATTGAAATATTTTAATCATCTAGATACATTATAATTATATTTATATTACTTTATATATACTATATGGATGTCAAATTAAAGAGCATGAAGTAATAAATAATTTGATATATTTTTTCAAAAATAAAATTGATGCATAAAAATTATAATTGTTGAAACTATTAGCTTAAAAATAAAAGGAATAAAATGAGAGAAATTTTTTAATTGGTAGATAGCATATAATGGAATAACCCTCTAAACCCCCCCCCCCCCCAAATTAAACTTCCATTTTTTTAAGATTTTTAAAAAGATGATTAACGTGGAGATGACACATATTTTCTTAGATTTTTTTGCGACTCTTTTAATATTAAGTATAGATGTGTAAAAGTTCGATATAAAATATATAAACATGACAGTAATCTATATGATCATTGTATATTTATTTATATTAATATACTAATATAATTACTTATCAAGATACTGTGCGAAATAACGTCATATATTATTGATAAATATTTAGATTAAAGTCACACATTTTATACTTAATAATATATCGAGATCCACAATGATATTAATTTATTAGGTATAGTGTAATAAAGTATATTATTGTGACGTATTTAAATAAAAATATAATCAACTTATTATATTTTTTATATAATTTTTCTTTTCACAAAAAGAAGAATCAATCAAAAAATTATTTTAACTAATAATATATCTTTCTGCTGAGAATTGTAAGTATAACATGTCTATAATTCTTTTCCCAAATATTTTTAAAATAAAATACTCAATAATCTAAAATAATTATAAAAAAGTGAAAACTGAAGTAAAAATATTGATCTTGTAAAAGATAGATTTACTTCAAGGAAATTATTTGAAAATTATCTGATTTTTGTATTTTATATACAAATAATTTAAAATCAAGATATAATGTAATAATTATTCAAAATCAACTTATATTCAAAAAGGAATATTTTAATTATATATATGCCTAATGAATGTTAAATCAAACATCATAAAAAGAAGATTAATTTAAAATATTAATAATAAAAAATAGAGTTCATACGATAAAACTATTAACTTTTAAATATTGAGAGAAAAATAAAAAGAAAAAAGAAAAAAAATGATTCCCATTAAGTCTCATATAGAGTGTATTTTTAAAAAGAAAAAAAAAGATGACTAATCCAAAAAATCTACATAAAAACACATGTCATGTACAACTCTCTTTTAATAATAACTAGATGTTCTCCGGTGCGATGCACCGCATAATATATTCTCTTATTAGAAAATAATTTCTCGATTTCTAAATTTATTTTTGATGATTTTCGACATGAATATCATATTAGCGTGAGTGTATTATGGTGTGTAATATAATTTAAGAAAGAGTACCACATTAGCGGAATGTTAAGTCGATTAGTGTCCATTACATGAACAAATTTCCTGGACATACCGAAAAAAAGTAGGAACAAATTTTAGAGACGAAAGTAATATGTGATTAAGTCTTTATATATGTGTGTGTGTGTGTGTGCAGTGTATATTTTATTATTTTTAGTTATTATAATTAAATAAATATCATAATTTATTTTTTATGTAAGCAATATATGAGTTAATATATTTTTGTTTTGCATCAATTAATTTTACTGAAAATAAATATTCATAGTTTTTATAATATAATTTTTTTGTGCAATCGGTCATTATTGTAAATTCATCAAATTTATTATATTCATATAGATGTCTAGTTGAAAATTGTGAAACAAAAATTAATTTGATATATTTTTAATAAAAATAAATTTGATTTAAAAAATTATAAACATTTAAAATTTTAAGTTAAAAAAATAAAGGAATGATTTTTTATTGGTAGATGAGTGTAAGTTGTGAAATAAAACTCCATAATACATATCTAGATTTTTTTTAAAGAAATTTAAGGATACATCTCTATATATAAACTATATTTTAAAATAAAAAATCAAAAAATTTAGAGAGTGACATGTGTCACTACTCTTTTTTAATAGAAGTATAGAAGTAGATATAGATAGATGGGATTGTGGCAAGGGCGGATCTACTTCATATCTGCACTGGGCTGGAGCCCAGTGCAAGCCCAAAACAAAACCCTATATGTATGTGTAAGAAATCCTACCCAGCCCAGCCCAATAAATGAAAGAAGCCCTGCCCAACCCAATTAATAGTTGAATAATAGTAATGGCCAGTGGCCTGTTATAAAACTTAAGAATAAAAAAAAAAAAAAACAAGCACCGGCAGGAGAATTAAAATAGCGCTGAGTCTGACTGTTCTTCTTCTTCACCTTTCCTCTTTGGCCTCTCCGCTCACGCTTCGCTAACCAGCGCATCGCTCCCGCTCCTATAACCAGCACATCGCTCGTGGCATCAGTCATCACATCAGCGCCAGCACCGACGCACCGGCCTTTCGAAATCTGAGTCTTGCTGTACTGATTTTATCCCTGAAAATTCACCCCTCAACTCAAGATATTCAATTTAGGGTATGTGTGAATCCCTAAATTAATTTGATTGCATTTACCTTTTGAATTAATGATTAATCCCTATTAGAATCTTGAGTTTTCTTATGAAGTAAATAATATTGTTTCATTTTTTTTTCCTGCATTTTCACAGATTACTTTTTCTAATTTTTATTTCTATAATTTCTTAATATAAGTCTCATTATATTGTTTTTATAGTTTTTCAATATAAGTCTCATTATGCTTATTGAATTTCAGAAATACAAATGGAGCATCAACAAGTTGCTAAGAAAGGAAAAATGCTTATATCGTCTTTCTTTAAAAAACGAGATCGTCAAGATAATGAAGGTAGCTCTGAACCTACTTCTATGGACATAGGAAGCAATTGTGTGGATATTGAACGTGATCCAGGAAAAAGAAAGCAATTGGGTGAATATTCGGTTAATGCACGAGATGATATAAGACGTGCATATTTAAAACTTGGGCCTTATCAGCCCAAATTGGAAGTGTATCCTGTTACAAAGTTTGGGGCTCAAAATCGTAGTTTTCAGAAGAAATGGTTTGATAAGTTTCATTGGTTAGAGTATTCGCTTTTTATGGATAAGGCATATTGTTTTTATTGCTTTCTTTTCACAAATGATGTTCATATGCCTACTTCTTCTGCATTAGTGAAGGAAGGGTTTAATAATTGGAAAAGGATAAATCAAGGAGATAAATGTGCATTTCTTACTCATGTTGGTTCTGCATCTACATCACCGCATACTATGTGCTTAAGACGTGCAGAAGATTTGATGAAACCGGTTGGACATATAGACAAAGTTATGCATTCTCAGACCAACATTGAGAAGGAGAGAAATCGTTTGCGCTTAAAAACCTCGATCATGAGCCTCCGATGGCTTGCTCTTCAAGGTTGTGCGTTTAGAGGTCATGATGAGTCACCATCTTCATCCAACCGTGGAAATTTTATTGAACTTGTGAAGGCTTTTGCAAACATGAATATGGAAGTTGATAAAGTTGTTCTTGAAAATGCTCCAAAAAATGCTCAATATATTGCTCATGATATTCAAAAAGAAATTTTGAATATTATGGCCAATAGAGTACGTGAAATGATTCGTGAAGAAGTTGGAGATAATTATTTTTGTATTCTTGTTGATGAAGCACAAGATATCTCCAAACAAGAACAAATGGCCATTATCTTGAGGTTTGTGAATGATCGTGGAATTTTGACTGAACGTTTTTTTTCAATTAAAAGTGTTAGTGACACCACTTCACTAAATTTGAAAAAAGAGATATGTGGTGTTATGTCTCATCATGTTCTTCGGGTTGAGAAAATGAGAGGTCAAGGGTATGATGGTGCTAGTAATATGCGTGGCTCATGGAATGGCCTTCAAGCATTATTCCTTAGAGATTGTCCATATGCTTATTATATTCACTGTTTTGCGCATCGTCTACAATTGGTATTGGTTTCTGCAGCTAAGGATGTTGGTGTTGTTTGGGAATTCATTTCTCACTTGGACAATGTTGTAAATATTATAACTTCTTCACCAAAGCGTGTCACACAATTACATGCTGCTCAAAGACTTGAAATTCAGAAATTATTGGTTGTAGGAGAGCTTGATTCTGGACGTGGTTTCAACCAAATTGGTAATTTACAGCGAGCTGGAGCCACTCGTTGGAGTTCACACTACAACTCCGTGAAAAGTTTGATAGATATGTATGCTGCAACTTGCAAGGTATTTGAATGCCTCATCGAACACTCTCAAAATGGAAGATCTAAGGCTGAAGTTCAAGGGGTTTATAAAAACATGGCAAGTTTTGAATTTGTATTCACTCTACATCTAATGCATCAGATTATGAGAGTTACAGATTCTCTTTGTCAAATTCTTCAACGAAAAGTTCAAGATATTTTGGCGGCTATTGCATTTGTCTCCACAACAAAAGCTATTCTTCAAGAATTGAGAGAAAATGGTTGGGAAGGATTTCTCGAAGAAGTCAATGCTTTTTGCTTGAAGAATGATATTGATGTCCCCAATTTGGATTCTCCATATAAGGTTGGTCGTTCTCGTGCGCAAACTACAATTGAACATCATTATCATTTTGATGTTTTTAATTCAGCAATAGATTGTATTTTGATGGAGTTGAATACAAGATTCAATGATGTGTCTGTTGAATTGCTTTCTCTCAGTGTGGCATTGGATCCAAAAACTTCTTTCGAATCATTCAATAGTGATGATATTTGCAAGCTTGCGAGAAAATTTTATCCTGCAGATTTCACTGATCAAGACATTGTTTCCTTAGAGTTTGAGTTGAGACATTACAAGCAGGATGTGATGGTAATGCAAGAGTTTCAAGTTTCTACACTTGTTGAGTTGAGTCAACAACTTAGTAAGAGTGGAAGATCGATGGTCTATGTTATGTTAACTAGACTAATACATTTGGTTTTGACTTTGCCTGTTTCTACTGCTACGACCGAACGAGCATTTTCGGCAATGAAGCATGTAAAGACAGCACTTCGTAACAAGATGGGCGATGATCTACTTGAAGATTCGCTTATGCTTTATATTGAGAGAGATTTTGTAAAAAATATAAACATAGATTCGGTTATTGATGAATTTTATGTATCGAAGTCTCGTAGGGCACAACTTAAGTGAATTTCAAAATATTTTGAGTATGTATAAAATATTTAGCTATATTTATTTTCCAGCCCACCCCGACACTCAATCCTGGATCCTTGTGCTGCAAATACATGATGTTATCTCACCCGCCCTTTTTTCAATCGACATAAGTATATTGGTCTAGGACCCTTTTCCGAATGTTCCACTCTCCGGTCTCTTTCTTCTCACAAACACAGTCGAGGGAAATCTAACTTGCCAATGGAAAGAAATGCGTTGAAATAGAGGGTTGCTGAAAGGAGACAAAAGGGACCGTCTTCTGCCTGATATCATGAGATTCCTACATCTGAAATCGATGAGACATCAATACCAGACTTCAATCTCTCATGTTTTTCATTGTTGATTCGGAGAATGCCTTGAAAGAAGGGTAGAAACAATTGCTTCGATTATACTAAAAAAAAAGTGGCATCAAGATCACGTCGCGGGGATGGGGGTCCACTAAAAAGACATAAAGGATAGAAAAAAGAGATATGAGAGATATTTCCTATTGGTAGTAGCCGATCTGTTTTGACATCCATTCATCCACTCCCTACCAGCTCAGCCATACCGGTCCCTCTGAATTGGGAGAGAAAAATCGGTTTTTCCAGCTCGACCGACTGATTAGGGACGACAAAGAGGGCCGAGCAGCTTCATACCAATTATGCTCCAAAACCCCATTATAACATGACCGGGCTGAGCAGCTGGAGGCAGGAGGCCGACACCAAAACCTACCACGCAAAGGATAATTATCATCAAATGCATGCGGAACAGGCACATAGGACAGTTAATGCAATCTGTCCCCCCTCTTCCCAAAGCAACACTCAAATACCGCCATGTGTCCGAGACATTCTCTCCTTTTGATATGTGTTTGGATGTATCTCAATCATACCCCAACTATCAGTCTTCTGATTCACCAAGGCCCTCTATATATAGCGGGAATGTACCATAGAGAAGGACTTTAAAAAAAAATTCCCGAAAAAAATTACTCACTTGTAATAGACAAAAAGCAAACTAGACCGGCTTGAAAATTCAGCTCGGCGCTATCCCAAAAGTAAGATAATCAATAAAATCTCATTCTCCTACCCATTTAAATCGATTCACCTAGTCCAGATCTGTAATACCCGAGATTTTTATTTCCGGTTATCGTGAATTGATTGCCATTTTATGCCGAATATTTTTCTGTTGTCGAGTGCTTATAATTATTTTCTCATTCACCGACATGTGTTGATATCATGTTATCATGTTTGTAAAGCGACAGTATGTTGGAAATGCCCCAAGTATAGCAGATAGACATTATTGGAAAAATATTGTGCATTTGTGCTACTTTGTAAGATCACCACCAGCACTTAGAAAGTCTGAAAATTTTAAAATGAACAGTGTCATAAAGAGTTGAGTTAGCATTCCAATAGTTCAAACAGTGAGTCAATCGGAGTCTGTATGAAGGAGTTATGGTCGAAAGAGCAAAGCCTACACTCTCAGCATATCGTGTATAATTAGCGCACGCTATCGCAGCTATTAGCGCGCGCTAACTGATAGGGACATAACATTCTCTCCTTCACTGGACTGCCTCATTTGCGCATGTTAATGCATTGATTAGCACGCACTAACGGGTGGAGGTAGAATATTCAGTTCTTTTTCAGGCTCGTCAGCGCATGCTAAGGAGAGGGCTAGCGCGCGCTAAGCTGTCCAGTATATATACTGGACAATGGTTCTTTTTCCATATTTTCTTTCATTTCTTCTCTTTGTCGCGGTGGACGGACGAGGGCGACTAAGTTTTGGGTTCTTGGCCAATTTTGCTCCATCCAAAGGTATTTTAGAGGGTCTTAGGTGATTATATCATCATCTAATCCACTGTTCTTTATCGGATCGAGGTATTTTTCTTGATTTCCCTAGAGTTAAATTTTTGGAGATTTGTTCTTGATTTTGTATTGGATCTTACTTTGATGAATCGATTGGTGTTAGATGATGTTGTTAAACATGTTCTATGGATTGTATATCCATATCTTCGATTCGTTCCACCCGATTGATGATTTTAGTGCTCTTGAGAAACCATGAATATTTAATATTCGAGTAAATATTTTAATGAGTTTTCCTTTGGGTGTTGCTCATGTTTTCCGTCGTATTGTCCTTTATTCTTGTAGTAATTGTGTGATCGTTGTTTTATCGTGGAGGTTGTAGGTTTCTGGGGCCGTTCAGTTGAGTCATGTTCGTCGGGCGTTCGCATGTTGATTTCTGGGGCAAGTGTTCTTGTCTATACGACTTATATCATGTGAATTAAAGTTGTAGAATGTATTTGTGATGGTTCGTGCATTTTTGTAAATTGTGGCTTATGTGAATTGTTATAATTGTTATGTGGTTATGTGAAGTTAGTGTCGGTTTGTTTCTTGTCGTGGAAACGTGTCGATTGAGACATAGTGTTGGTTTGATAATACACTGAGACTTGTATTGCAGTGTTTTGAGGATCACTTTGTAGTTTGGATTAGATTGTATAAAGGCATCACTCATATTTATATGTTGATAGTCCGTAATTCTGTAAGTGGAGTAAATATATAGCGCAGTTCTGCTATGGGATTAGTAACAGTTGTATCGTTGGTTATTGATGTTAGTTGGATTGATTGTAATTGAGTTATTTCTTGGTTGTGAGTATTTGTCGGATAAAGTGGCCACTTCTAGCAAGTGTCTTGACTATATATATTGTGATCAGCGATTGGGACAATGCGGTTTGTAAAATGTAAGTGTGTGTGTGTGTTGTTATTCTTCCACCTGGGGACGGTTCGACGGGACCTCTGGGGGCCGATGCTAATGGGAACAGCCACAGAAGTGGTTTCCCACCTAAGGATGGTTCGACGGGACCTCTGGGTGTAACACCTCCAAAACCAGGATATTACAGCGCCGTGGGGCCCACGCCGGAACCCGCAAGGCTAAAAAAATCATTTTCAATAATTTCAAACACGCCAAAGAGACAAAGACGGTAATATTTTACGAATAATTAAATGTTTTTCAAAAAGTAGTTCTCAAATACCGTCATAAAATTTCATTTGAAAATACAAGGCAAAAATACCAAAAGGGTATTTTGAAAGTATACACGAGTTGGTAAAATACCGGAAAGCCTTTTTTAGATACACACGCAGCGGATATAAACATAGTAAAAATACATTTGCAGCGGAATCGTAACAGTCAGGAAAATACTCGGTTCTCAAACACATGCCATAGCCACTATCACCTGGGAAGCTCATCCCTTCACGACCGCTACTAGCTCGATCTTCGCGTACCTAAAAGATAAAGCCCACGACGGGGTCAGCCACAATACTCAACAATGATAACGATCACATCATCATAAACAATTACATATCAATGTAATTACAAAGTAAGAATACTTCCAATGTAATCTTACCGTGATAACCTTACCAATTCGTGGTAATTCATATCAAATCACCTCTTACCTCAATCCACACCTCACATCCTCAAGTGACGAATGAATTCAAATACGACCATCCGTACTGTATTCAAACAACGCCAAGATTATCAAAATATCATTATACCTCCAATATGGAATAATCTATCCGTATCAAATTCTATCCGCCGGATGGCACAATCAAATCCCAGATCTGATAAAACTGATAATACACAATACATCTGTAGATCAACTACCCCAAAACAATGACAAGTTCCGGATATCGATACAAAGTATGAATGCTCATACAAATAATACTAAACAACCAATGTATCAACCGAGGATATCATCGACATGATAAACTCCAATACTACCAACGATATATCAACGGTAACTGAAAATAACATTACATCATAAACTCCACACAAGATCAACAAAGGACTAACAACAAATGAGAATACCATTGATATGGCAAACTCTAACAAGATCACTAAAGAACCAACAACGACCGAGAATACCAACGATATGGTAATATCCAAGCAAGATCATTAAAGGATCAACGACGACCGAGAATACCAACGATATGGTAAACTCCAAGTAAGATCAATAAAAGATCAACAACGACCGAGAATACAGACGATATGGTAAACTCCAAGCAAGATTGATAGAGGATCAACAACGGCCGAGAATACCATCGATAAGGTAAACTCTAAACAAGATGAGGGAATAAAATCGTCAAACATATACAAATCATATATAGTGGATCTCAAAGACAAACCCGACTGTCGAACATACCCAATCATACATGGACTATGAACGACCAATCAATATTTCTCAAGATGGACATCACGATATGCTCGATTTGGAAATGTGTCCATGCACAAGCCACCAACGGGTATCAATCGAATACACGTGTGGTCTTGTACCTAGTCAGTCTCACGAAGTACGTCTCGTGTGCACGACTCAATGTGAGGTCGAAACCACCACATGACTATACGTGCCCATCCTAAAAATCCTATACATGACCGATCAGCATGCAGATATGACTCCAGATATGTCACGATTCAACATAACAACGAACTCGAAGAAAACACAATCCAATAAGGATCAGAAGACTCCCCAAGTGAACAACGATAGCTCGATAATGAAAGATCGACACGATAACAATATTGTATTTCCGTTAGACAATAGTTCACAGAATGCTCAACAATGTCTATACTATTATCACATAAACTCCCAGGGTTGCAACCAAGGATCATGAAAGCATCTACACAGGAATACTTTGGACGTCGGTACCATTCAGGTTTTATCCCTCAACATGGTCTATCAACACATAAACTCCCAAGGTCGCAACCAAGGGTCACAGAAGCATCTACATAGGAATACTCCGGACGTGGGTACCATTTAGGTTTTATCCCTCTACACAGTTTATCAACATATAAACTCCCAAGGTCGCAACCAATGGTCACAGAAGCATCTACACAGGAATACTGCGGATATGGGTACCATTCAAGTTTTATCCCTCAACACAGTTCTATTAAAATTACAGTTCTAAAGAAAGACAACAACACAAAAAACACCAAACAACGATGCACACTCATTACAAAAAATGTCAACATACAACATATACAACAATGCATCAGGATAATTATTATCATAATTGAGCAATACTGAATTACCAAAAAAGCTGGAAACCCTAACCTTTCCATGAACAATACCCCTGAACGAATACACAGTTATTCGAATAGTCCCGAATGAAGCACAGTCCATCACTAATAACAAACCACCATCCCGAGTTCAATATAGGCACGATAAACTATTCTCGATACCCAACATCCCATATTGTAGACCAAAGATAATTCACATATCCGTTTTCACCAGACACCTTTAAATTATATACATTATGATTTAACCCAATCCAAAGCATAATATACATACCATCGTCCCGACAATTCATATTTATAATATCATTGCTATATGAATCATAAATGAAATGAAATCAAAACCATTTATTAAACATTATGAACTGAGCAATACTTGCCTCGATACCGATACAACGAAGCCGTTACCAATTCCATTACCTTCGTCTACAAGCTCCTCAGCCCCGACCAAAGCAATCCACGTACTCTTCAGTCTCGGCCGCAACACAACCGTTATAACCCATGATCAATTATCACAACCTAATGCAAAGATCGATTAAAAACATATTTAATAACCACAATCGATATAACCAACTAACGAACTCAACGGTCCAACGATACCTCGATCATATATAAAACCGAACAATTCAACATAATCAATTACGAAGACATATCTATGATACAATCCAAAATACAATAATCATATCTACAATCAATCCAAACCAATAACAAGGATCTCAACATTCGCGATTCCAACTCCAATCTTAAATACGAATTGGCAAGGTTCCTCCTTATTCATATTCGTAAATTTATGGAAAACAATAATTCCGACATAATCGACCAACCGGACTAGCCGAATAATTCAATATTATGAATAATCATATTCCAAGATTATCCTCAATCTTCTAAATCCATTCTCATATCATGGTACATATAGAATTCAAGTTTCCTTCAAGAACATGAATTAACCCGTAGTCGTGTTCATAATCAAACAAACGACATAGTTCAATGTCTTCTAACATCTAAACCATCATCTAACTCATAACCCAAGACATATATCATCATATTCGTCACATAACATCAAGAATCACAACAATACCACCATATCCATCATCATATGAATTAATCATCAACGCCAACATCAAAATCCGAAATTAAGGAGAGGGATTATCAAACATACCTCTTGAATATGAACAACACAATCAAACCTCAAGAATCAATAATATCTTCATTGCCATCAAGCTCATAATCAAGTTAGAAGAGTCAAAAATACATCTTGGAGGGTTGAAGGGCGACAAATGAAGTGAACATCTCCAAAAATGCCAAAGTGACGGATATCACATATTTATATAAACTTCAACCATTATGTACGCTACGTAATCCACCTAACATACGTAACCTTCTTTACGTATGTTAACTGACCTTGTTAGCGTATGTAATACTAATCCAGAGGCTACTGCCTCAATTCGTACCATGTCTTACGGACGTAAGGCCTATGCCACAACGTACATAACATGGTTGTTGACTTGCTACAGTGATACTCATTTAACATATGTAATGGGCTACCCATAACGTATGTAAAGCTCTAAGTTGACTCGCCTGTCCACATCTGCGCTGAAAGTTGCCGACACCGGGCCCATTCATCGATCATAGCTCAGACCTGTCCGATTCTCTTCATAATGTACGTTATATACTCTACGTAACGTACGTTATGCTTGCATCTTTACGTACGTAAGCTCCTACGCTTAAGGTACGTAATGGCTTTTATACATAGCCATTTACAATTGCTCCTGCCTGTCGTCTCAACATACCAGATACGTATACACGACATATTGAATACACAAACTCATTCCAATAACATTCTCATACTATAAACCTGGTACACAATATCCTCAAATGCAATTTTCGACTAAGTACAACAATCATACCAACATAACTGTCTCATTTCTCAACTATTTTATCCATACTGTATAGATACCATATTATTCAATATATCTCAGATAAATAATGCAAAAAATTTATACTGAAAAATCCAGGATATGACACTGGTGATCGATGCTAATGGGCACGGCCGCGGGTTACCGAGTGTGGTTTTTTGTGATGATGATATGTGATATATCTAAAATATCACAGTGTTTTGTCCTCGATATTGAGATACATTATATATAGGTTTGGTACTCGGTTAGAATGACACTAGAATAAGCGTTGTATATAATTTGTCTCTTGGTTGTGATGTTTTGGTATTGGGGCGTGGATCCTATGATTGTTTCTGTGCATTATGGTTTGAAAGAAATTGGGCTGAGACCATAACGATTGTGTAAGTGATGTTTATGGAAAATAATTTTGAGCCGAGATCCAATCAGTTTGAAATGGTTTTATAACTAAGGACATGAGGTCCAAAAAGGTTTTCTACTTTATCAAAATTCTTGTAATGTGGAATGGGATTTGGGCTGAGACACTAATGTTTCAAAAAAGGCTTTACAAATTTAGACTTGAAGTTCCAAAAGGCTTTTCCATTTTCTAAAATGCCGATGTGATGATTCGTATGTAAGACTTGAGGATGTTTTCTAAACCTTAAAACCTCTCGGAAATTTCTCTTAATGTTTGTGGTTGTTCGACTATGATTGATAACTATGTGGCATATTTTGTATGATTACGACTGATATTTACTTGGTACATTTTGTATGATTTGAATACTTGCACTAGCAAATTCGAATTGCTAACCCCTTAAATGGGGGAAATGCATTTCATGCATTTCAGGTATGCTTAGTTCGTTGGAGCAATCACAGGGACGACATGAAAGAGGAAGAGCCGCGATACTAATCAAGAGTTAAGAGTTCAGTCTGATGTCGTTGTACTATTTGAGTTATATACAGTCTTCCTTGCATTTTATTTTGACCCCTGTGTGGGTATGTATTGTAATAAGTTTTGTTTCGGTTTGATTGAGTCGTGTGACCTTACCGGTCCATATAGTTTGAATATTTGAGCTTGTCAGCCTGTGTCGTTACGTAGTTTGACCCCGATCAGTTAAACCTTTGTCGTCTTATAGTGATTAGCCTGGTAGATCCTTATCCAAAGGGTATACATCGTGTGATATTCCCAGTGGATTTCTGAGGGTGTTACATTTATGGTATCAAAGCTTAGGTTGTGGAAACCTAGGCTGTCGAGTCGAGTCGTGTTTTTGTTACGTCATTTGAGTTGTCGATTGACAAGTGGAGTTTGTGCATTGTCACATCGTGTCATTCGTGTTGTTCATTGAGATTAGTATCGTGGACGATGGTCATCTTCGTGTGCCCTATGGATCTAAGTCTCCTCTATCATATCTTGTGTTTAGTAACTTTATTACATGTGTGTCTTGAGATGAAATTCGTATTTGATACTTGTGGTATATTACGTGTGTAATGAGGTGGAAATATTGATAGATTGGACACCGAGTGGTGTAGTGTGTTATGAAACCTTGGACATTGATGTGTTCTGGAATGTGTGTCGATGGCTGAATTGTTGAGAAACTTAGAAAGATAGTTTTGACGTGTGTTTGAATTTGGTGTTCACGAGTTGTGTTTGTTGAAGTGGTGATTTTGAATGACGTATATGTTTGAGAATCGATTGTGTTTGGCTAATTGTTGTTATTTGCTACAAATGTGCTCCCATTGGTAATTATATCTGCTGCGTGCGTGTTTGAAAATAGTTTACTAAACTTTTATAGACTTGAGTATATTGTGGAAAATCAGTTTTTGAAAATATTTTGACGGTGCGGTCAAATGGCGGCTTAGTGTGGATTTTGAAAGGTTGTTTGAATTTTGGTGAGCCGACCTTGTATTTTCAAATGAAACCTCACGACGGTATTTTGAAGATGTGTTTTGAAGTGTTTTGGATATTTTGTAAAATATACCGTCCTTGATCTTTTGTCGTGTCTGAAAGGATTTTTGGAAATAATTTTAATGTATTGGTTTTATATTCAAATAACTCGAGTATACGATTTTAAAAATATTTCACACCATAAAATCTTTGTATTTTAAAACATAAATGTGATTTTCATTTTCAAAAATAAATAGTGAAAGATGCAAAATCTTACTCGACTTAAACTTTAAATTCAGATTTGAAAAACTTTTCTGAGATGAGTCAGTTAGCGCACCCTAATCTCATAATTAGCACACACTAACGTATCTGGGCAGAACACTTGGATTTTGGAGTTTGGGCAGAATTGAGTCAGTTAGTGCACGCTAACGCATGCTAACGAGATTGATTAGACAGAACACCTTGTTACAGCTCAATTAACGCACGCTAATCAGTGTGGCTAGTGCGACAGTGTGTGTAATGTGGATTTATCGCTTATAGCGAGAGACTAGAGTTGGAACTAATGTGACTGTGTGTGAGGCCAAGTTGTTTTGATATATTTGTCGTGTTGCCATTCTCGTTGGAGAATTTTGAATGTGCGCCAAATTATCGCGTTGCGTGGTCTGGGTTTGCTTTGTAACTCGTATGATATTATTCTGAAGTGATTGCTGATATCTAGAAATACTAGTGCGAGTATGAATGGTTTGCCACCCGGGGATGGTTCGGTGGAACCTTTGGGGGTTGATGCTAAGGGGCATGGCCGCGGGACACCCTGTGTGTTGTTAATTGTGATAGTGATGTGTGGTAATATGTGGTTACCAAGTGTGTTGTTATTTGTGATGATGATACGTGACGACATGAATTCTCTTGATGGAATTTGGCATTCCGAACTATTATTTTGCAAATGATTTCAAAATGGAACGTGATCTATAGTTTATAGTTTTGGTAAAACTACCCGAGGTATCAACTATTTTCAAATCTTATTTCGGAAATTATACGAACTCAAAGATTTTAAAATATTATTATTTAATTGAATATCTTGTGGAATCCTAAAAGAATTTTATCGATGAATGGCTATTATGATGTGAAGTTGTTACATCCCTAAGTTTCTCTGTTGACACGATCATGTGATCCGTCAGTTACAACCATAAGTTCAGTTTATTGCAGTTGTGGTTCTTATGTTTGTCTAATTATCCGGAATATTTTTTTTTGTTGTATTGCTATTTGATGCCTCATGTCGATATGTTGCGCTGAGTTGGAATTTTGATATATTAATTGTGATATTGCGTTTCATTATACTGAGTGGTTGTTTTAGTATGTCGAGAGGTCGAGGCCGATATCGTGGTCGAGGTTGTAACTGTGAGCGTAGTGAGGTGACTCGATCATTATCGAGCATTGAGCAGCCTCGGATAATGCTCGTAAGGACTTGTCCCATGATTGAGGCTAGTTCAGAGAATAAGAGATAGAGGACCTCGAACAATTTTTCAGGAGGTCAGAGGAGTGAGTTCCCTGAGCAATTTGTTTTTTATCATTCTTCATGAAAGACTTCACATTCATTTGATCAGTCCAAGGATCTTACCCTGTAACGAGTAAGGTGAGCGGTGTGAAGACGTGCTTCAACTGTAGCTGTTTGGGCCATACTCAGCAGAATTGTTGTTCGCCGCATGTTAACTGTTTCAAGTGTGGTCTAGTGGTACACAAAATGGTACATTGCAAAACCATAGCATTTATGATGACTTTATCGTTGATGGAACCTTTGTCCGTGGCAAAGAAGCTGAATACTTCTGGCGATACATTGGGAAGTAAGGAAGCTGGGGTTCCTAAACCTCAACCCTCGTGTCAATCGTTTATAGAAAATTCTAGGTCAGCTGGAGGATCTAAAAGATCCAAGTCAGCGTCGTTGACTTCCGGTGGTTCACCGAGATGTTTCAACTATAATGTTTCGGGTTATGTATGTGCGAACTGTAAGAAACCGCCAGTGACTTTCTATAGTTGTGGACACGAGGGGCATCGAGTTCAGTACTGTGAGATAATATCTAGTGCAATTCAGACTCAGACTTCATCACCAATGTCGAAGTTGACTAATAGAGATCATTGATGATTATTTTTCTTGCTATTTGTTTGCTTTGTTCTTGTTGACGTTTGTTTTTAAGTTTCGGGACAAAACTTATTTTTAGTGGGGTAGAATGTAATACCTGAGATTTTTATTTCCAGTTATCGTAAATTGATGGCCATTTTATGCCGAATATTTTTCTGTTGTCGAGTGGTTAGAATTATTTTCTCATTCTCCGACATGTGTTGATGTCATGCTACGGTATTTGTAAAGCGATAGTATGTTGGAAATGCCAAGAGTATTGCGGATAGACATTATTGAGAAAACATTGTGCATTTGGGTTGATTTTGTAAAATCACCACCAGCACTTATAAAGTCTAAAAATTCTACAAATGAACAATGTCATAAAGAGTTGAGTTAGCTTTCTAATGGTTCAAACGGTGAGTCAATCAGAGTCCAGACAAAAAAGTTATGGTCGAAATAGCAAAGACTACACTCTCAGCATATCGTGTATAATTAGCGCATGCTATCGCAGCTATTAGCACGCGCTAACTAATAGGGACAGAGCATTCCGTCCTTCACTGGACTGCCTCATTTGCGCATGCTAATGTATTGATTAGCGCACGCTAACGGGTGGAGGCAGAATGTTCAGTTCTTTTTCAATCTCGTTAGCGCACGCTAAGGAGAGGGCTAATGCGCACTAAGCTGTCCACTATATATACTGGACAACAGTTCTTTTTCCGCATTTTCTTTCATTTCTTCTACTTCTCGCGGTGGATGGACGGGGGCGACTAGGGTTTGGGTTTTTGGCCAATTTTGCTCCTTCCAAAGGTATTTTAGAGGGTCTTAGGTGATTATAACATCATCTAATCCATTGTTCTTCGTCGGATCGAGGTATTTTTCTTGATTTCTCTAGAGTTGACTTTTTGGAGATTTGTTCTTGATTTCATATTGGATATAATTTTGATGAATCGATTGGTGTTAGATGATGTTGTTAAACATGTTCTATGAATTGTATATCCATATCTTCGATTCGTTCCACCCAGTTGATGATTTTAGTGTTCTTGAGGAACCATGAACATTTAGTGTTCGATTAAATATTTCAATGAGTTTTTCTTCGGGTGTTGGACATGATTTCCATCGTATTATCCTTTTTTCTTGTAGTAATTATGTTGTCGTTGTTTTGTCGTGGAGGCTATATGTTTCCGGGGCCGTTCGGTTGAGCCGTGTTCGTCGGGCGTCCGCGTGTTGATTTCTGAGGCAAGTGTTCTTGTCTATACGACTTATATCATGTGAATTGAAGTTGTAGAATGTATTTGTGATGGTTGTGCCTTTTTGTCAATTGTGGCTTATGTGAATTGTTATAATTGTTATGTGGTTATGTGAAGTTAGTGTCGGTTTGTTTCTTGTCATGGAAACGTGTTGGTTGAGACGTGGTGTTGGTTTGATAATACACTTAGATTTGTATTGCAATGTTTTGAGGATCACTTTGTTGTTTGAATTAGATTGTATAAAGGCATCACTCATATTAATGTGTTGATAGTCCGTAATTGTGTAAGTGGAGTAAATGGATAGTGTAGTTCTGCTATGAGATTAGTAGCAATTGTATCGCTGCTTATTGATGTTAGTTGGATTGATTGTAATTGTGTTATTTCTTGGTTGTGAGTATGTGTCGGATAAAATGGCCATTTCTAGCAAGTGTCTTGACTATATATATTGTGATTAGCGATTGAGACAATGCGGTTTGTAAAATGTAAGTATATGTGTGTGTTGTTGTTCTTCCACCTGGGAATGGTTCGACGGGACCTCTGGGGGCTGATGCTAATGGGCACGCCCACGTAAGTGGTTTCCCATCTGGGGACGTTTCGACGGGACCTCTGGGGGTCGATGCTAATGGGCACGGCCGCAGGTTACCAAGTGTGATTTTTCGTGATGATGATATGTGATATATTCGGATAATCACAGTGTTTTGTCCTCGACGTTGAGATACATTATATATATGTTTGGTACTCGGCTAGAATGGCACCAGAATAAGTGTTGTATATAATTTGTCTCTTGGTTGCGATGTTTTAGTATTGGGACGTGGATCCTGTGATTGTTTCTGTGCATTGTGGTTTGAAAGAAATTGGGCTGAGACCCTAACGATGGTGTAAATGATGTTTTATGGAAAATGATTTTGGGCCGAGACCCAATCGATTTGAAATTGTTTTATAACTAAGGATGTGAGGTCCAAAAAGGTTTTCTACTTTATAAAATTCTTGTAATGTGGAATAGAATTTGGGCTAAGACCCTAATATTTCAAAAAGGCTTTACAATTTTGGATTTTAAGTCCTAAAAGGCTTTTTAATTTTCAAAAATGCCGAGGTGATGATTAGTATTTAAGACTTGAGTATGTTTTCTAAACCTTAAAACCTCTCGGAAATTTCTCTTAATGTTTGTGGTTGTTCGACTATGATTGATAACTATGTGGCATATTTTGTATGACTACGACTGACATTTACTTGGTACATTTTGTATGATTTGAATACTTGCACTAGCAAATTCGAATTGCTATCCCCTTAAATGGGGGGAATTCATTTTATGCATTTCAGGTATGCTTAGTTCGTTGGAGCAATTACAGGGATGACATGGAAGAACACGAGCTATGATACTAATCAAGAGTTAAGAGTTCAGTATGATGTCGTTGTACTGTTTGAGTTATATACAGTCTTCTGTTGAATTGTATTTTAACCCCTGTGTGGGATGTATTTTAAGAAGTTTCGTTTCGGTCTGATTGAGTTGTGTGACCTTACCGGTCTATGTATTTACCTTATCGGTCTGTGTCCTTACGTAGTTTGACCCCGGTCGGTTAAAAATTTATCGTCTTGTAGTGATTGGCCTGGTAGATCCTTGTCCAAAGGTTCTACAACGTGTGATATTCTCGGTGGATTTCCTGGGGTGTTACAAGATCAGCAGAGGTTTTGTTGATCAAATCAGATATCAACAAACTGTCGCTAGAAGGAGGGGCCTGAACCTCCATAAATCGATATAGATCCATCGAAGTTCCAAGAGCTTGATCCCTTTAACAGCATCATGTCTCAGGGAAGTTCCGGGCACCAAGCAGATCCCCTACGCGCCACGGAGGAAGAAAACTTGCTCAAGGTGGCGGAATGCTCTAAACACCCTGCGTTCATTCAGGGAATCAGCACCTTATGGCACGGGTCACCCGGAGTGGCAATCCCCAATTGAGGAGCCAAAAGGACCAATCTAAGGCCCAGTCTCAGACGACCTGTCCGGATGCCCCCAGGCAGGACCAGAAGAGAGCTATCTTCCGGGTTGTTGAAGATGAGGCGGAGGTCCACGGTGAAAGTCCCCATCTATCCCGAAAACACCCAGCCTCCCTCCTCCCCCCATATCAGTTTTCGAGTAACTGGGGGGCAGGAGGAAGGCGGTAAACGTGGGATCGTCTCGAACTATCTAGAGTCGGGACCAGGCTAAGGTCGAGACTGCTCGTCGGTACCATGTTCTGGTAAAAACAACTCCCCAAGATCCATGCGATAACTCAAGCGAGATCAAGTTCCTCAAGAAGCGTCTCACCGAGTTGGAAAGCAAACAACAGCAACCATCTCCAAGTCCAGGATGGCTGGACTGCTAGGAGAGCCCCCTCGCCCCCAGAATCTTGGCGGAGCCTCTCCCGAAGAAGCTAAAAGTATCCCGAATCCTGCATATAATAGGTAGACCGACCCCAATGCCCACCTCGGGCATTACAACTCCTGGATGGACCTAAACGGGTCCCACGACGCACTCAGGTGCCGAATGTTCTCCTTAACTTTAGGGGAACGAGCTCAAAGATAGTTCCATTCGCTCCCATATCATTCTATTCAGACATGGGCTCAGCTCCATGCGGCGTTTTGGTCCCACTTCATGGGATCTCAAGAATGCGTCGCCCCATGCTCTTCCATTGCTTCAGTTATGCAAGGACCCAATGAGTCTCTTAAAAACTATATATCCTGCTTCAATAAGAAAATATTGGAGATGGAACCCATGTCAGATGATGTGATGGCTATCATTGCGCAAGCCGGCCTTTTGAAAAACTCATTCTTCCACTGTACGGTGTGCAAAAACACCCCGCGCACCTATCAGGAACTCTTGGAGCGTGCCAGCTCTCACATTGCTGTGAAAGCAGCCATGTCGGTTCCATTATTTTCCATGCCATCCGACCAGCGGGGGCCAAGTTAGAGGAATGAATAAAGGAATGACCCTCCCCGTGATCACCGCCAAGAACCCTGTCGTGATAGTAAGGTTGGGGCCCCCTCCGAGACTATACCGGCTATTCGAAACTTCAGAGAACGGCGAACCGAGCTTATGGCCAACTACGCTGAGATTTACTCGGTAGGGGCTGCAACCATATTTGATCAAATCAAGAACCTCGGCCTGCTCCCAGTCCCCAGGCCAATTTATAAAGATCCGAAAGAAATGGATCAGACTCGCTTTTGTAAATCTCACGAATCTGCGGGTCATAATACCGAGTAGTGCCGGGACATTGTCGCATCCTTAATCGTGATATGCGATGATAATAGATTAGGGCAATTTAGCCGGAATCATCCCTGGGATCGCGAGAACCGGTCAAAAGGCAATCGAGTACCTCCCCCACCTAACCCCACCGAAAGATTTTCACGGTGATGGGCACCGCTGAAGGAGAGGACCATCAGTCGAAACGTTAGAGGAAAACCTCAATTCGAGAATCCATATCCTTCTATCAGCAATTGGAGCACCGACTAGACAGTTTTCTGTCAGCGACGGAAGGATCCACCAAAAACCCCCAACTCACGGTCACATTCGATGAATCTAATGACGATGGCCTGGACCATCCTCATCGGATGCCCTTGTTATCACCTTGCCAATAATGGGGATCCCAGTACACCGGGTGTTCGTAGATTCAGGGGCCTACGCCAGCATCATCTACCTTCACACACTTCACAGAATGAAGGTAGACCAGTCCTATGTTCGGCCGTGCAAAGAGGATATCCGCGAATTTGCAAACTGCCGCACCACTCCGCTAGGGGAAATCGACCTCGCCTTGGAGTTTGGCCAGGGGCTGATCAAGAGGACGATGATCACAATGTTTAAGATCATCGATGTGCACAAAGATTATAATGCCATCATAGGCCGACCTGTTATGTTAAGGTTGAGGGCCACTCAGTCCACATACCACATGTGCATAAAATTCCCCATCCCGGACGGCATCGGGATCCATAGGGGGGATCAACGTGCAGCTCGGGAATGCAATCGCATTCGGGCTCGTGAGATAAATGCCGTTGAGGGATCCCTAGGGAAATTACCTATAGAAACAAGGATAATTGGACCCGGATAGTTGGAGGACTACCCTGGGCAGGGGTCAGAAGCAGAAGGTTCCGAGACTGTTCAGGCATCCGGTACGGAGATCAACTGGGATGCAGACCGGGGTCGTAGGCCCAAAAAAGAGCCCATCATGGAGGAAGACCCTGCCGACCCACGGTTTCAAAAACCAAAGAGGAAAATTCGCCACACCGAATCGGTGGAAGAGCTAGATCAAGTCAGCATGAACGATGCTAACCCCGTCCGTCAACTTAGGATCGGTCATAACCTATAGGAACTGATCCGTTCTAAGCTAATCTCCCACCTAAGATAGAATCTGGAGGTCTTCACGTGGACCCATTCGGACATGTAGGGAATCAACCTAGAACTTGCCTGCCACCGGCTAAATATTCATCCGAGCTCAAAGCCAGTCATACAGAAGCGAAGAAAGTTAGGACCTGAGAGGCAGGAGTGGTTAGAAGAAGAAGAAGTCGAAAAAATAATCAACAATAAATTTATCTGGGAGGCCAGATATCCGACCTGGGTTGCCGAACCAGTCCTGGTTAAGAAGCCGAACGGACTATGGCGGCTATGCATTGACTTCTCCGACCTAAATAAGGCCTGCTCGAAAGATAGTTATCCCCTAACCACATCGTCTACATGGTTGACGCGACGACTGGCTACGATCTAATGAATTTTATGGACATGTACTCCGGGTACAACTAGATCAGGATACATCCTACTGATGAGGAGAACACCTCGTTCTACTCGGCCCGTGGCCTATACTGCTACCGTATGATGCCCTTCGGAATCAAGAAT
Organism: Orobanche coerulescens; assembly: GCA_033398695.1. NCBI lineage: Eukaryota > Viridiplantae > Streptophyta > Magnoliopsida > Lamiales > Orobanchaceae > Orobanche > Orobanche coerulescens. Next base: position 93,188,641 of record CM065810.1, on the reverse strand, counting down.
ACCGGCGCGACCTGTAAACATCTGGTAAACAAAATATTATGTAACTTGATAGGTCATACAATGGAAGTATATGTATACGATATGCTTGTAACATCTTTTCATTCGTCCGACCATGTAATTGATCTGAATAAAATGTTTGTGATTTTGTGTGAGTAGAAGATAATGTTAAACCCAAAGAAATGTTCGTTCGGGGTAGGCTCAGGAAATTCCTCAGCTACATGGTAAGCCAAAGAGGAATTAAACGTAATCCTGATAAAATTTGAGCAGTAACCGAACTTGTTCCCCCCAATTCGGTCAAAAAGGTGCAAAGTCTCACAGACCGATTAGCCGTGCTAGGTTGTTTCATCTCTCAATCAATGGATAAAATGCAAACCATTTTTCGAGGTAATAAAAAAGAACAAGGGTTTCCAGTGTACAGACCAGTGCCAGGAGGCCCTGGAAGCAATCAGGAAAGTCTTGAACGAATAGCCAATCTTGCAGCAACCGACCCACGAAGAGCCCCTGTACTTGTATCTTGCTGTATCCAACTCCGCTATTAGCACCGCCCTCATCCGAGCGGAGAGTTCTATACAACATCTCGTCTACTATGTCAGACAAGCTCTTCACGACGCCGAGCTCAGATACGCTCCCATGGAAAACTCGCCTATGCTCTTATTATATCATCACGTAAACTGAGGCCTTACTTCCTTGAACACCAGATAATCGTCTTAACAAGCTATCCCCTAAAACAAATCTTACACCGACCAGACGTTTCCGGCCGGATGATCAAATGGGCCCTCAAACTCGGACATTTTGATATAATTTTTGAACCACATACGGCCACCAGAGGCCAAGTCCTCACGGACTTCATTGCGGAATTTACCCCGACAATCACCCGGGAGGATGACCGACCCTAGAGATTGTCGCTCTACGTGGACGGACAATCTACTGCCGACCAAACAGGCGCGGGAATAGTGCTGGTCAGTCCCGATCAACGGTTATTATATTCGGCTATCCGCCTAGGCTTCATGGACACTAACAACGAGGCCGAATACGAAGCCCTCCTGGCCAGACTAGAGATGACGACTTCCTTGGGCCTCAACCATATCAATGGCGAGTATGAAGCTAAAGAACCCAAACTGATCAAATACATCCACCTGGGCCAAATCAGGTTATAGAATTTTCAAAGGGCCATACAACATGTTCCTCGATGAAAAAATGTCCAAGCTGACTCTTTGGCGAGACTGGCATACAACGCAAAAGCAGAACGCATGGAGGAGGTCAACATCGGATATCAAGCCTCGTCGGCCTTGGAAATGGCAGAGGTCCAAATAGCCAATCAGACGGGACCACAAGGGTAGATGCACCCCATAGTTCAGTATCTCCAAAATGGTGTATTACCCAAAGACCGAGACCAAGCTCGAACTGTCCGAACTCAATCCACTCGATTTACCATGGTGGAGGGCACCTTATACAAGCAAGGCTACTCGATCCCACTAATGAGGTGCCCATCCGACAGAGTCGGACTACGCCCTCAGAGAGTGCACTAGGGCATATGTGGCAACCACTTAGGAGGCCAAGCGCTCGCTTTTAAACTGATCTGACAAAGATATTACTAGCCAAGTCTAAAAAAGAACGCCATCGCGCTCGTTTGAAAATGCGTCTGGTTCCAAATCTTCACCCAAATCAGATCACCACTGGAAACTCTCACTTCCGTTTATTGCCCGTGGCCATTCGCTAAATAGGGAATTGACTTGATTGCCCCCCTGCCTAAAGGGCAGGGAGGAGTACAGTATACCATAGTAGTAGTCGATTATTTCACAAAATAGGCAGAGGCAGAACCTATGGCATGGAAGACTGAGCAGAAAATAGTCGATTTCATCTGGAAATCCCTTATCTGCTGTTTTGGGATTCCTCGGTCCATCGTCCCTGACAATGCCAAACAATTTGATAACAAGAAATTTCGGGCATTCTGCGATGGCCTTCGCATACGGAATAATTTCTCGACGCCATACTACCTGCAATCAAATAGACAAGTTGAGGTGGTCAACAAAATTATAAATCAACACCTCAAGACACACCACGAAGAACTCAGAGGTTCGTGGCCGGAAGAAATTCCTGGCGCCTTTTGGACTTATAGGACAACACATCGGTCCGTCACCAGAGAAACACCCTTATCCTTGGCTTTCGGCACATATGTCGTCATCCCGGTCGTGATCGGAGTACCTACCTATTGAGTGTCCCATTTCGAGGAACAAGATAAATACTTAGCCCTCCAAGTGAACTTGGACCTTATCGCAGAAAAACAGGCCCATGCAGAAATGCGAAATGCTGTTTATAAAAGAAAGTGCGAGCATTATTACAACTCAAATGTCCGCCCAAGGGGCTTACAGGTCAGAGACCTGGGCAGCGTTAAATCTAGAAGAACACAATCATATTTCCTCATGTGATAGTCCCAAAGAAATTTGAAAAATGCTAGAGGTAACTCACGAAGGAACGAATCAAGTCAAGGAGACGAAGATCAATATACTTCTCCATGACTACGAGCTTTTCATGATGAAAGACGGAGAGTCCACTACAAATATGCTAGACTGATTTTTGGTCATTACAAATGGACTAGCATGCTTTGGAAAACCCTTATCGAGTAGTGAAAAGGTCAAGAAAATACTAGGATCACTACCTCGCGAATGGGACGGGATGGTTACGGTAATTATGGAATCTAAAGATCTCAATACTTTTGATTTTAGCGCCCTTGTTGGTTCGTTAATAATATACGAGATTGTCCTTAAATGTAGAAATGTCAAGCCAAAACCCAAGGAGAAAACGATAGCTTTAAAATCTTAATAGATCTTTAGAAATGAAGAAGAAATCCCGGTTTATGATCATGATGAAGAATTGGCATTTTATGCCAAAAACATCAATAAGTATCGAAACTTATTAAACCGGAGAAGAAGAGACTTCAACTCGCAAGTTCGGAATGAGTCAAACTGGTTCGATAATAATTGTCGAAATTGTGGAACACCTGGGCACTTTGCGAAGAATTGTCGTGGCTCGACTTCTAAGAAAGAACTGCAAATAGCCACCTGGAGTGACGAATAAGATGAAGATGAAAATATTCAAAATAATCTCGCACTCATGGCAAGGAGCTCGTTTGACGATAGTGATGACGAAAGCCAGGTAAGTACATCGTCTCAAGATGAACTTTTTAATACTTTCGAACAATTACATACGGATTTCAAATTGAAAAAAAAAATTTGGAAGACGAAATCTCCAAATTACAAGAAAAGGGAAAATTTATAGAAATTGATCATTCTCTATGCCTTAAAAATGAAAATAAATTAAAGAATAATTTATTAAAAGTTCAAAATGAACTCAAAAAATTTAACAACCAAATTTTCTCTCTGAAATAAGAAATTTGAAAATTACTTAGTGTTCAAAAAATTTCGTTAAATAAACAAGGCTTAGGATTCAAATATAATGATAAAAACGAATCCTTAAATTTCAAAATACCCCATTGTGTTAAATGTTTAAAAATCAGGCATCACATTTCACACTGTAAAAGCCCAAGACGAACAATCAAAATAAAGAAATTAGGAATTCCAAAAGGAACCATAATATCAAACATCGTCTATTTACCAAATGAAAAATGAGCGAGTGTCGGTCGTATCCCCAAAATTCAAAATTAATTATCTCAAAATAATTGGTATCTAACTCGGGGGAGTTATTTTTTAAATGGGAGATATTTTTCAGGAGGAGTTTTGCTCATTTCTTTTCATATTTAATTTCTCATTGATTTTATGATTTTCATGCACTTTTTGCTAATGACAGAAAGGGGGAGAAGAATGAGGAGAAAAATATAATGGGGGAGAAGAAGAGAAAAAGAGAAGGAAGATGGGAGAAGAAAACTAACGAAATGGACGAAGTCGAAAACTTTGATTTGTATATATTTTTTGTATTTTTACAGGTATAAATTTTATCGAAGTATTGTTGTTTTGTCATCATCAAAAACGGGGAGATTGTTGGAACATTATATCCCACATATTCAAATTGAGGTTTTGATGATAAGTTGATAAACACAGAAAAACAACAATGAATCCAGAAGAAGTTGAAGAAACGAGAGCTGGACAGAAGAATAATGAAATGAAGCATAAACTCAGCTAACGTACGCTATGCATGATATATAACGTAGGTAACAAAGTCCCAACTAAAGACAGCCGAGTACGATATGGTTAACGCACGCAATGTATGGAGACCAACTTATGCTTCTAACAAGAGCCTAACGTATGTAAGACACAGTACTTAACATACACTATGAGATTTGGATTACAAATTCAAATATATAAATCCATTGGATTGATAGGTCAAAAAGCATGCAACGGATGAAGGAGTTGACGTACGATACGAGCAGTAGTTAACGTACGCTAAAGCATGTGAATCAGAATTCAAACATTGGACCGTTGAAGAGCATGTGACGTCATGGAGCAGGTCATCCTGTCACGGCTATCTATGGTTGATATAACATACGCAACCAACATTCACTAATGTACGCTACATAAGAGACAGAAGCTACTGGACTGGATCGAACAACAGATAACGTACGCAACTTGTATGATTAATGTATGCTAAAGAGTATTACATATGCTATACAGGAAGCATAACGTATGCTATGAAGAGGGCAATGACCAACGGCTAGTTTAGGCTTTGAAGCCTATAAATACCCCTTCATACGATATTCACAATACAACAACTTCAAGCAAAGTATTCATACATCAGATATCACTATATTCGTTATTATTTTTGTCATTGAGCTTAATTGATAAGAGTTCGAATGTTTAATTCACTCAACCAAACACGAGAGAAAGAAAGGATCATAGATTTGATTCGGTGTTATTAGGATCATGGATCTGGTTTTGTATTAATCATAATATAAATCCAAGTGAGGTTTTTCTAGTACCAATAGTAAGCTAGAAAGGTTGATTCCTTATCCGATAGAAAAGGAAAATGATTTATCTTGGACTGACATAAAGACAATATTGTAAGGGTTTATCTTGGACCGATAGAAGACAAGACGGTTTACCTCAGACCGATAGAAGAAAAGGCGGAAATATTTATCTTAAGCCTATACAAAAAGATACGGAGAGAGGACGTAGGCACATTGTCGAACCTCTATATATCGCTGTGTCATTTACATTCTGCACTTAATCACTTCCGCAATCACAAAAGAATTCTATATTCTTAACCGCACTATCTAAACCCCCTTCTAGTGGCGGTACCAACCCAACACGTGGGTTGGATCATATAACTAGGGGTGTCGAGTGGTTCGGTTCCGGTTAACCGCACCATATTTTTCGGTTAACCAGAACCACAAATAGTCCAAATTAGGAAACACAAACCGCACCATATTAAAGTGTGGTTAACCGGAACCACATCGTTCTTGAATGGTTCCGGTTCGGTTAACCATTAGAGAACCTTTTTTTTAAATGCGAAAAAACCTGTTCTAATATATAGATATAGCTGCTGCCTGCTGTCCTGACCTGCTCAATTCATGTTCAAAAAAAATGTGCAAAAATTAAACAATACTTTAAACATAAAAAATTCATAAACATTGAAACATCAAAATCACATCACCAATCACCAACATTCACGATCATCAGTTCACAGGTCAAAAGACTCAAAACAATATAACATCATCAATCACCATCATTCACAATCGACCATTACCAACAATACAAAATAAATAACCATCAATCCTAAGACATGAAACATCATAATTCCACAAATCCATGATCCATCAACCATCATCACAAGTTCATTGGAATAACAAATCAAAAACCAATATAAAATCAAGCCTTAGATCCCGTCGATGGCTCGTTGGTAGTAGTATGCGCACTCGTCATCCCAAGTGAAGTCAAAAGACTCAAAACTGTAAAATAAATACATAAATATTGATTTCAATTCCAACTAAACTGTATAACTTATTGAAATGAAATATTAACTAATTTAAATGTAAATGCACTTGTTTTTGCTTACCCGATCCAAAAATGCTTTCTTCTTCTTCTTCTTCTTCTTCTTCTTCTTCTTCTTCTTCTTCTTCTTCAGCTCCCTCCTCTTCTTCCGGAACGAAAATAGTGCTCGATCTCAAACAAATTGATGAGCAAATTAAAGCCTCAACCATCTTCGAGTTAAGGAACTTCTAAATTGGTCAAGAACTCGCCCCCTGTGCTAAATGCCGACTCAGAAGCTACGATGGATATTGGAGTAGCCAATATATCCCTAGCCATCTCTGATGGAACAGGAAAGCACGCACCATGCTTCATCCACCATTGAAGAGCATCAAATGAATCAACTGAGTCATCATCATCTCCTTGACTACCCGCAACAATATCGTCCACATATTGCTTCTCACCTAAGTAGATAGCCAACTCTGAAAGATCCTCCAGTTCTTGTACAACATTATTTCTTGAGATCTTAGAAAGAGAACTTCGAGCATGTCTGGATTTTGGGCAGTGGCGCTGAGTGGTAGTAGACGAGGTTTGACTTTGTGATTGAGATATATCCGAGGTGGATTGTGGTGTAGTTGTCATATTGGAAGCTATAGTCATCTGACTCTTATACTCATCAAACAACTCACTCATCAAACCTATGACATATGAGACCAACCCACTGCCTCGAAGAGGTCCATACACTTGACCCAAGTACATCTCCATATGTTTCAACTTTTGTCGAGGATCCAACACTGCAGCCATGTAGAAAAGTTTGTTCATCTTCGGATTTAGCTCCATCTCCTCTAGCCAATATTTCCCAACCTTGTCCTTCATCCTCATCGCCATTGCAGAAACTTCTTCATCAACACTCATCTCGAGATCAGAAATCATGTCAAATATAGCACAGATCTCTTTGAAAAATAAATGTGTAGTGACATAAGCCATACCAGAGACGAGAAGGGTGAAGTCAAAAAAGATCTTCAAATAATCCATCATCTTCCTCACATTGATCCAATCATTGTCAAAAGGCGGTCCAAGGGGCTGATCCTTGTACTTGATCTTATTCAAGTCAAACACAAATTGACCACTTTGCATAGTCGAATAGCGCCAGAATGCCGGTTCAAATGGCTCAGCTGCCTCTATCATCAAATAGGTGGAATTCCACCTAGTTGGCACATCCAAACACAAGGACTTCCCGCAATCTTGGGTGGCAAATGCTTTCACCGCCATGTTGAAATCATCCATCCTCTTTGGTGAAGCTTTAACCCACTTCACAGCTTCCCTCACACGTCTGACTGACAAGCCCATCTCTTCTAACCCTTCCATCATTATCAAATTGGCGATGTGAGCCGCGCAACGTAAATGAAGATACTTGCCACCCAATACATTAGTCTTCCTACTGTCAAGGAAGTCACTAATGTATCTAACTGCACCATCATTGGCACTCGCATTGTCTACAATACAACAAAGTATCTTCTCCAGACTCCACTCCTTTAGAACTTGAACAACAGCTTCACCTATGTCGACACCTTTATGACTGACAATCTTGCGGAAAGCTATGATCTTCTTGTGCAAGACCCAATCCTTTCATATGAAATGCGCAGTAACACAAATAAAGTTTGTGTTATTAATTGCAATCCAGCAATCAGTGGTGATTGACACCCTACTCATCCCCTTCATCTTGAAAATGACTTCAAAGATATAGACTTTTCAAGATACAACTTCACACAATCTTCTCGTATGGTTTGCCTGCTTGGAATCATGAAGTTTGGACAAACACGAGCAACAAACTTCTTGAACCCCTGCTTTTACACAAATCTGAACGGAAGCTCATCTAGGATTATCATCTTGCACAAAGCCAACCTACTAGCCTTTTGGTCAAATCTTTAACTGGATAACGTCCCACTTCCTTCGCCTACACCAGGTTGAAAGCTCAGTTTCTTTTGCCCAGATTTTTTCGCTTGTCTCTTCTTGCAAACTGTAGTATGTTTGATCAAAGCACTCGTGCCATTTATGCGTGAGCTAGCTTGGATATCGGTATGGCAAACCTTGCATATTCCTTTCCCATGTTTAACAGGTGGATCCCCTTCTTCCCATTAAACCACATCATAATATGCCCAAGCTTTAGATCTCAACTTAGAGCCCTTTCGCTTCTTTCCCATTCGGACCTCTTGGTGGGTGTTTCTAGTTCATCTTCCTCGCTTATATCTTGAATCACATCATTCTCAAGCAATGGTGGAAGTTGGGATTGGGGCATATTTGAGTCTTGAGTAGTAGGTTGCTCTATTTCACCTAAATATTTCAAAAGAATCAAAACCAATTATAAGAAATGTGAAGAAATGTATAATTGAAAGAAACAATTACAGCGGGAAAGTCATCTAAGGTATTCGGAATTAATGAAAACAACAAAGTTAATTGTAAATATGAGCTACAATGATGGAAATGTAGGGGTGGGCACAAATCCGGTTCCCGTTTGGCCGAACCGGACCATTCCGGTCCCGTTCCAAAAGTGTCCCGGACCATTTGGGACGGACAAATTTTGTCCCGAACCGGTCCCGGACCGATCGAAAATGGGACAGGAGCGGGACCGGTGATTTTTCTCCCATCCCATCCCGTTTGTCCCGAAATATGGATTTTTTAAAATTAATATTAGATTTATGAGATTTTAATTTGTAAATTAATTTTTATCTCATAAATTAATTAGCCAAATATACCTAAACTTACTAAATTATTGATAAATAATGCAATATTTATAAAATTTTGATTATAAAGTTGCAAATAAATATCCAAAAATACAAGAAAATATTTTTTAAATATATTTATTATTATTTATATTTACCAAAAAAAATATCCCGTTTTGTCCTGGCCCGTCCCGAAACCGTTCTGGTCCCAAAAATACCGGAATAAAATGGGAAGCACCCTTGTCCCGGACCGATCCCGGACCGCTTATATTAATCGGGACCGAGACCGGGACCGACCCAATCCCGAACCGTCCCGGACCATGTCCACCCCTATCGAAATGAGACATCAAAGTCAGCCAAGGTATTCACCTCATGTACTGAACATTCTTTCTTTTTTTTTTCTTTCCGGAAGTATATAATATTTTTTTTTTTGTCTTTCAACATGGTTAAATTTGTTGTTTCTTTTCAAATATTTTGATTTTCAAACTGCTTTGTGATTGAAGACTTACTGACTCATATGTGGTGCTCACTTTGAAGAAAACTAAATCTAAAAACAAAACCAGGGTATGTTTTGAGGGTTTTGAATAAACATAAATTGTTAGAGCAGCAACTAACATTCTAGCAAGCAATGGAATAAGAATTATACTAATTATCATCAAATTCAAAAGAAGACTAGAAGAGGAAGAAAAACGAGTTGACCTGAACAGGGTGGTGGCGCTCCATCGCTCGGCGGTGGCGTGGCGTGGTGTTGAGCGAAGCGCGAGTGAGCAACCAACTAGCAGTGGAGGTGAGGCGTGGCGTGGCGTTGGCGCGAGTGAGCAGCGAGCAGCTGACGGTGAGAGTTGAGAGAAGTTACAGAGAGTGGCGGCGGCGCGGCGTGGTGAGTAGTGAGGTGAGAGACAGAGAGTCGAGAGAGATTTCAGATTTGAGAAGGAAATTAGGTCTGTAGTCTTTACGTATTTTAACTAGGGCTGGGACTTTTGAAACAGGGAACCGCAGAACCGATCCGAACCGCATCGAAACCGACGGTTCGGTTCGGTTCGGTTCCTAGCAACAAATTTTTTTCGGTTCGGTTCGTACTGTTAGTATTCGGTTCGGTTCACAGTTCCTGTCCGTTTTAAATAAGAACCGATCTGAACCGCAAAGAACCGTCTGAACCGCACCGAACCGGGAAACCGACCCTCTGAATATAATATAATATAATATATTCTTATTAAACATAATTAATATAATATAATATAATATAATATAATATAATATAATATAATATAATATATTCTTAATAAAATATAATATAATATAATATATTTCGTCCGAACCATACAAAATCGGTTTCGGTTCGGTTCGGTTCGGTTCAAATTCGGTTCGGACAAAAAAAATGGCAAAACCGAACCGCGAAAAAACTATGCGGTTCGGTTCCGGTTCCTGTATTTTTCTCCCTGAAATCGAAAAGTCCCAGGCCTAATTTTAACAGACTTTTAGATTTAGGGATTGAAAAATAATAAATTTTAAATATATAATTATAATTTATAAAATTTAAAAATATATATTTTTTAAATTTTTGGTTTTCAGTTCTAAACCGAACGGTTCAGGTTAGACCGAAAACCGAAATAGCTCCCAAAATGCTACCACGAACTGGACCATAACCATATAATATGGTTCCAGTTCCCCAGATCCGGTGCGGTTCCGATGTGGTTCTGGTTCTAACCGAGAACCGGAAACCTTTTAGACAGCCCTACATATAACTCATAATGATCGAGCTCACCTCGGCACTATGAATGACCGGCTCCCTCGACACTAATAAGACCGAGCTCGCCTCGACTATGAATGACCGGCTTCCCCGGCACTAATAAGACCGAGCTCGCCTCGGCTCTATGAATGACCGGCTCCCCCGACACTAATAAGATCGAGCTCGCCTCGGCATTATGAATGACCAGCTCTCCGGGCACTGATAAGACCGAGCTCGCCTCGGTACTATGAATGACTGACTCCCCCGACACTAATAAGACTGAGCTCGCCTCGGTACTATGAATGACTGTCTCTCCCGGCACTAACAAGACCGAGCTCGCCTCGGCACTATGAATGACCGGCTCCCCCGACACTAACAAGACCAAGCTCGCCTCGGCACTATGAATGTCTGGCTCGCCTAGCACTAATAAGATCGAGCTCGCCGTGGCACTAATAAAACCGAGCTCGCCTTAGCATTATAAATAACCGGCTCCTCTGTCACCATGAATCAAGAAAATCAAAAAGAAAATAGCCGAACCAACTCGGCCTAAACATCCAAGAACCAAGAACCAAACATGTATTGTAAACCAGTAAAAAATCTTATTCATTCAAAAAAGTTACAGAACCAGCCACAGAAAAAAGGGAAAACAAATACTAAGGAGGCATGCAGGCTATACACAAAATAAATCTAAAGCAGAAAGATAAATATACTCTGCTCCACCACCCTGGGCGGCCGCAAGGAACAACTGCCCTTCACTCTCACTGGCCCCCGCATCTGCAATCCCATCGGCTTCCCCCTGGTCATCAGCATCCATAGGCTCTACCTGTAGATCGGACGCTCGACCCCAGATGTATGCGAGAACCTCCTCAACCGACTTTCCGTCCTTCATCAAATCCAGCATCTCATAACATGTGGAGATGTAGTTCAGGTTGAGCAGCTCCTCATACTCAGCTGTCTTCTTGAAGGCCGTCGCCGCAGCAGCCAGACCCTTGGCGTAGCTCGAAGCCTCGCAGGTATCGATCTGCTCGGTCATGCATTCGATACGGGAGCTTGTCTCCTCAGATAAGCCTCATGTTCAGCCTGGACCTCTTCGCACTGCTTATGTATCGCCTCGGCCAACTCTGTCACCTCCCTGGATTTCTCTCTCCACATGTTGGCCTCGCTAGGTCGGCTCGCCAGGGCCACAATTTCTTTCTTCTATTGAACAAATCTATTTTGATGATGCATTCCGTCAAAACATTTAAAAGAAAATATCGAAAACTTGTTCATATATCAAAACGGTGTATACTCTATCATAAAACAAAAGCGTCAAAATCAAGACAAATTAGCGCACATTTTTATATGATATTAGCGCACGCTACAAGAGGTAACTTGGATCTATTCCAAAACTGCATAGCACATGCTACTTGTCCTCCGATATGATAAATAGTGCACGTTATTGATACATATAGCGCACGCTACCTGCTCCGCATGTAACAAGATAGAAATGTCCGTTAAGTCTGCCAGCCACATCTAGCACACGCTACCATGAAATTAACATACGCTATGAAGAACTGCTAACAAACGCTACAGATAAACTTAACACGCGCTACCTGATAGTTCCTACAAGACATTGAGCTCTGGATATCAAATAGAGTAGCAGTTAACGCACGCTACATTTATGTCTAGCGCATGCTACATGAAGCATTTTCAAGATTTATTCACGAGCAGTTTGTTACACACCGAATACGACGGCCATTACAGTGCTCTGGACCCCACACTGGGACCCACCAGGCGATAGCAATACACAAATTAAACATAACATTATCATGATACCGAATCATAATATAATAATCATTACTCTGATTAGGAGCCTTCAAATAGTACGGCTATTCGCCTCATAATACACAGGATCCAAATATTACTATAAACCATATGAAGATGGAATATACCTAAAATAATAGTACAATCGACAATAGTTCAAATGAAGCGGAAAGTAACATTACACGGTTTAAGCATAACCGGACAACAAAAGATTTGGGCCCCCCGAACTAGTATCCTTCAAAACCTTCGCCGTCACCGTGCTCTTCCCGTGCCTTGCCTCTGGCTCGACCTAAAATACAACACAAGTATTTCGCCCAAAACCACAGCGTCAGATATACATGATAATAATTCTCAAGACATTATACAATTCATATATATATGATCTCAATGAAACAACCCGACTATTGAACATACCACTCGGGCATATGAACAACTAGTTGCAAACCGTCGGACATAACCAATCATACATGGAATATGAACGACCAAACAACATGGCTCAAGACGGACATCTCAGTACGCCCGATCCGGAAATGTGTCCGTGCACATGTCCATCCCGTATACGGAATCTAGAATATACATGAGATAATGTACCTAATTAGCCTCACAAACTACGTCTTATGTGCATAGTCCAATACGGAAACATTAACGTATAACCATATGTGCCTGGCTAAAAATCCTACACATAACCAATCGGCACACAGATATGATTCCATATATGTCAAGATACAACATGACAACGAAATTCAATAAATTACACATTCAATCAAGAATCTAGAAACTCACCGAAGTGACAAAATGATCAACGAGACCAACAATACAAAGTTGATGAACTTGGGAATACAATCCCACAACGAAACGGTACTATGATCAAGAACAATGTCACGTTACAAATTATAGATTCATAAAACATTTCATATAGACGAAATGTATAACGTTCACAAGAATTCAATCATCATTATAACCAAGCAAGATAACTTGCATCAATTCCATAGACGAAATAGTCCTTCTTTGAACGAACAAATGGACGGTATCGTCGACTAATAATACTCACTCGAACAAACAACCTTGAATGAAATGTAACTCATTCAACAACGCATTCATACAATAATGATATCAATTTATAGGAAACGAAACCCGTAATCTTACTCGAATAGTTCATCCTATCCCAATAGACATACTATCATTTCATTAACGAATTATAATACACCGAATTTATCTTTAAAAACTGGATTTACCAAGTTATTAAGGTTCTATAATATTTACATCATCTATTACACAAAGATCATAGTGAATGAATTCGACCACTCATTCTATTATAACATTATCATTAATAATCATAATAATCTCCCTAAGAACACTATCGACCTATGAACACGATGATTAATACATTCTTAAGTCATCAAAACATCTGATTATCTTGAATATAAAAGTTATAGTTGTGTTCTTCATAATTCATTATTATCTCCCAAATAATTTGCTAAGCTATATCAAAAAACACAGTGTTATGCAGCGATTTATACGCCTCGACGGCGATCGACATAAGGGCCGAGCAACCAAAGCCAGCATAAGATAATCCAAGGCATACTTGCCAAGCGAAGAGTCCAGATCGAGATCAGGTATCGAGCGATCGACGTCCAGGGCGATTGCCTCTTGGCACCTCGCGATCGACTCTGGTGCCCGACCAAGGACGACCCTCCTATACCACGTGTAAGGCCATCATCCGTCATATCTAACAAGACCGAATCTCGGAGCGAAGACCCACGTGCAGATCCGCAAATGGTGCCGCAGAATAAGGATCTTTGACTCCAGCCCATCAACAGCTATCAAACGACAAGGACTGCCTCACCTACCGACAGACCCGCCGAAAGGTCCTAGGTGGGACCTCCTGAGACAGCGACATAAGACGCGTGTTGTCTTCTCATTAGTTTGCGCATCCGGCTGCCAGCAGCTGCTGCGGACTTTAAGGAGACCAACCCATGTGCTAAAGACGATCGCCCGCTAATTATAATACAGTAAAGACGATCGCCCAACTACCTCCACTCCTATAAATAGGAAACCTCCAGCAACTGTAAAAAGGGTCAGAAACTGTTGAATCCTACAGCTAAAAACACAGCACTCCATCGTTGTTACAAGAACTCACAAAGCATCAACTCTGGTTCTTCCGGCAATCATCAGCACTCAAGAGCTAGATAACTAGGGTATTTACACTCATTGTAATTGTACCCTAACATTAATATTTGTACTCCCAAGTATTCGTATTAATAATATCTCACGAGATCATTCAAGGCCGGGACTAACAACCCCGACAAATCTTGTGTTATTTACATTCCCTCGGTCGTGCTCTCGCATTTTGTTTGTTACTCATCCATTCCAGCAAACCCTTTCGAATAATATTTTGGGTAACAACAATTGGCGCTAGAAGAAGGGCATTTACCCTCATTTTCATTCCGACCGTTTTGAAGAACACTCACTGTTCTCCGGAGCATATACTTGAAGAAACACTCACTATTCTTCAAAGAAAAACCTTCAGAATAATGACGTCTGCCACCACTTCGAAGAGAGCCACTCTCCGATCCGCCAGACGTCTTATTCCGGCTCAATACGAGCCCCAACCTATGGCAGAGGGTAGCCGCGGCGACGCGAGACTCTCAATCCCACCCCCGAAGGATGGCCCCAGCCTCTCACTCGACCAGTTCCAAACCGCGGAACAGATCGAGGAGGCCATGGCCATCTTAAGGAAGTGCCGGAGAGCATGCAAAACGCCCGCTATAACCCTCTCGGACATCCGCCGCATGGGCAAGCGGAAGCTCAAGGGGTTACTTGTCGAGCAATCGTCAGAAAGCCCCGATTCATGAGAAAAGTCTTTCGTGAGGCGGGACGGTTCCATCTTCAGCCGCCTAGGAAGCGATCTATTATG
Organism: Orobanche coerulescens; assembly: GCA_033398695.1. Classification (NCBI taxonomy): domain Eukaryota; kingdom Viridiplantae; phylum Streptophyta; class Magnoliopsida; order Lamiales; family Orobanchaceae; genus Orobanche; species Orobanche coerulescens. Next base: position 93,173,548 of record CM065810.1, on the reverse strand, counting down.
GCGACCGGGGCATTCTGGCCCCAACCACGAGACGATGGAGTCCGAATCCGTCACCAGGAGTTCGGCATACCCAACTCCCAATAAAAAACAGGTCAGCCGTTTGGCTCCCAGCGGCAAAGACATCATCTACAATAGAGCTAGGGGATCAGTACTTGATCACCTCGGCCCCCGCTCCGAGCGCCTAGATGCGAGCAGCCAGGCCATGGCGATGGCCGCTATGCAACGCCAGCTCGACGAGATGAAAGCACTCCTGGAAACCGGGGCAGGTGCCAAGAGAAAGGTCACCGGACCGAGTGAGCCACTCGCGGTCCAGATCGAGCTTACCCCCGTGTAACCAAAGATCGCTCCTCCTCAAACGCCTTTGTATGAGGGGAGATCGGACCCCGAGACTCACTTGATCAAGTTCCGGATCTACATGACTAGATGTGGGGCGTCAGATGCGACCAGGTGCCGAATATTCCCGCTAACATTGGGCAATCTGGCCCGTAGGTGGTACATCTCACTGCCACCGCGATCAATCAATTCCTTTGAGAAACTGGCGAGCGACTTCATGTCATACTTTGCCGCCAAGGTCGCTAGACCAGAAGGTCCCCACCGCATGATGAAAATCAGGCATGGGGAAGATGAGTTCGATGCAGATTACATCGACCGGGTGGTTGAAATAGTCCTCACTGGCGAGCCCATTAGCGACGAGCTCGCCCTCTACTCGGTCCTGGGGGATTCTATGGTCATTCACCCATGTTCAGGCACCTGACGAAGGACATGCCCCCAACCTACGCGACCTTACGCGCCAAGGCTGCCGATTTTCTGGCCAGGCAGAGGCTGCTCACCCTTCGCCTAGGCGAGGGGATGACGCCTTTCGTCCAAAAGACGGCAATCGCCAAGTCCAACAAAGCGGTCGCCAAGCCACCCGGTGATTTCAAGGCCTTCGAGGATGTGGAAGCCCATCTCCTCCACAACTTCAACCGAACTCCGACCCATATTTTTTACGCCATCAAGGGGCGCGAACTGCTAAGCAAGCCAAAGGCGATAAGGGACAACGGTCATATGGACCACAATAAATTTTGTGCTTACCAAAAGAGTCCCGGTCACAGCTCCAACCAATGCCGCGACCTCCTCAGACAACTCTGGAGATTGTTCGAGGAGGGCAAGCTGGACAGTTTAATGGCTTAGCCGGAGCCCTGTCAATCTCCCAAACTAGTCGCCAGAGTCGAACGCGACAGGCTAGAAGACTCATACGAGTAGACCCCCTGATCAACCTCGGCGGCCGGATCTATATGATTCAATCAAGAGGTGGGAACCTCGGAGGTCTTTCCTCGATTCCCACCATGTCAAACGAAAGGCTACTGCCTGAGCAACGCCTCGAGAAAGAGGATGACTCGCTCGCCCTACAAAGTTCGTCATCTAACATGATGAGCCTAGGCAAGCGATCGCCTCCCCTTGAACAACGTATACCGTTGAGGATCGCCAACTAACATGATGGTCTGAGGTAGAAGAGTGCCGCCATGGAAGCGGAGGTCGATGAAACCGATGACCCGTCCATGCAAGGTTCCTTTGGGCAGAGATCGCTCGCTCTTCGTTTAAATATGAGGTGGGCATAGCCGATGGACCCTCCAAAACAAATCAAAGGATGACTCGATCGCCCTCTAAAGTTCATCATCAACATGAAGGACCTAGGCAAGCGATCGCCTCCCCTTGCACAACGTATACCGTCGTGGATCGCCATCTAACATGACGGTCCGAGGTAGAAAAGTGCCGACATGGTTGTGGAGGTCGATGGAACCGATCTCTGTGACCATGCAAGGTTCCTTTGGGCAGAGAACGCTCGCCCTTCGTTTAAATACGAGGCGGGCATAGCCAAAGGGCCCTCCAAAACAGATATGTGGAGACGCTCGCCCGCCCTCAAAGGTCTATCATCTAACATGGTGGATCCGGATAATGCGACACATCCCTCCCCCCGTCACAACGTACACCGTCGAGGATCGCCATTTAACATGATGATCCGAGGTAGAAAAGTGCTAACAAGCCGCGGTCGTAGAGTCGATTAATCCGACGACGCCCCGTGCAAGGACTCCTCCAGGCTAAGATCGCTCGCCCTTCGTTTAAATATGAGGCGGGCGTAGCCTACGGAGGACCCTCACAATTAAGTGAGTCGCGATAAGTTGGCCATCAGACGAAATGTCGCTTGCGCACAAGACATGGTCGCGGAGGTCGGTTCCATCGAACTCCACAATTGTGCACGGTTCCTCTAGGCCGGGATGGTCGGCCTTCCTCGAGGAATCTGCAAAATTGAAGACCGCTCGCTAAACGATTTATTTTCGTTCCCTTAATTTCACTAAGTAAACAAAAATAAGGGGGAAGAGCGGAGCTATATATATACCACGATCGTCTTTACTCAAATACACGTACGACGATCGACATTGTTCAGATATATGTGCAACGATCGACTTTGTTCTAAAGTTACCAATATGAGTTTATCAATTCACTTGGAGTTGTACGCACGACGATCGTTCCTCAAACACTTGTATAAAATCATACAAACAAAAGATCATAGAAGCAAATATTTATTTCATTTCACTTGGAATACAAATACAAGCACGGTCGCCCGAAGTAAAAATACAACGAAAGCTACAAAAAATTACAAGTAAAAAGCGAGAAAAGCTCAGGGATCGACGCTCGCTCCATCGCCAGCAGCAGGCTCTGCAACCCCATCCTCTGGGGCAACTGGATGAACAAGGTTGTCCGGCAATGGGTACCAGCTCAAATCGATCCCATGATCCATGGAAAGGTCGAGGATCGGCACGGTGAAGTTTGGCTGCAGAGGGTGCTCAAGCGCATAGGCTTTGAAATTTTCAGCCAAAGGGCCGACCTCGAGCCCTCCCTTCTTAGTGGCGTGGATCGCGTTACCATAAGCCATATAGTAGGCGAATTCGCTGACGTACTCTACGTTAAGAAAGGGATCGGCCTCAGTCGCCTTCAGCTTTCCCTTCAGCTCCGCAACCGTTTGGCTCATGCCCTCGAGCTCGGTAGTTTTGGCGGCCACCTCTTCCTTCGAGGACGCCAACTTGCTGGTCAGTCGGGCGACGGTCACCTTCAGCTGGTCGGCCTCCTTCTACGCGGCCGCGTGCAACCTGCAGGCTTCCGTCATCTGGTCCTGCATCTGGTCAGTCGCCACCCGCGCCTGGTCAAGATCCTGCCTCGCCTGCTTAGCCGCCTCCACAGAGCTCTTCTCCATGGCCCCGAGCCTGTCGGCAAACTCAATGTTTTGTTTCCGTGCGGCTTCGAGGTCCGCATGGAGATGAGCGGTGGACGGCCGTCCTTCATAGTCCCACATGGCCTGAGCAGCCATCGTCGCCGTCTGAAGGGCCAGCGCGAAAGTAGCCTGCATCGCGTCAGAAGATCACCGGCGCGCGATCGCATCCAGATCGGTCGTCCAGGCCTTCGACAGGGAGGCGGTAGCCCGAGCAACGTAAGAAGGGATATCGCTGACCTCGCGAGGAGCTTTGCTCGTCAGGAAGTCCAACACCATCGGCGAGCAGTTCGGGTTGGAGTGGCGGATCCTGCACAAATGGCAAAAGAGTTAGTGTGTTTCCTACACAAGTTTCATAACTCGGCAAAACGACCAGGCTTACCTTTTGACCTTCTCTGGGTCACGGCCGAAGAAAGGACTGCCATACGAAGTCTCGGCCTCAGCGGTCGCCATGGACTGAAGGAAAACCGAAGATGGCGTGGACCCCTCCACCAGAGGAATCGCGGAAAGCGGAGGCACGGAGATCGGCGTCTCGTCAGCAGTGGCAGGGGCCGAGGGCTCCACCGTCCTCTGTTTCTTGCGGATGAGCCAAAGTTGCTCCTCCTCCCGAGGCTCCTGTTCTTCGACGATCGGCTCCTTGAGAGGTCTCGCCTCCGGGATCGGTCGGGACAGAGCAGCAGGAGCTCGGCTCACATTCTTCCCTTGATGAAGGCGGCCCCATATTAGACATGGCGATCGCAGCAAGGGGCTCTGGGAAACAAGGGAAGCGAATTTCTGCGAAAGAAAGCAATCGACAAAGTTAGTAATCTTCCTCAGTCAAGACGATCGACGCGCCAAAGAAGATCGTGAAAGTTCGTACCTGGAACCTTTAGATGGCGAGGGTAGCGAAATAGCCGAGCAGACAACCAACATGCTTCGTTGTTGATTTGGCGTGCATATATATGGTCGTCAGGAGGGCTCCGTATCTTCTCCGAGACAATCGCGAAATCAAAAGCAAGGTTGCCTGCCGCCGGAACAATGACACCTGCAAAAAGAAGGCCAAAATCAGATCAGTTTAGAATGTATCCGAACAAAAGGATAGTCTAAATCCTTACTCGGACTCCTCTCCCGAAAGCCGGTGGGAATGTCCAACTTGTCAGTTGGGTTGTCGCTCGCTGCCGACTTCCACGTGCTGCCGACCCAGAACCACTTCGACGGATCGCCCCTTACTTTATTCGGGACCCCAAGAATCACCCGGCCTGAGCGACCTTGGATGTGGTAGCTGCCGACAGAGCCTTTTTGAACCGTAAATTTAAAGAGATGGTTCATATCCAACGGCGAGGGAAGACGATACAGCCGATGGCCACCAAACAAAGTACGGGTGAAGACGATCTGCAGCCAGGCGTTCGGCGTCAATTGAAGTGGCGCCACGTTCCAGGCGGTCAGTAGGTAGGAGACAACAAACGGCAATGGGAATCGCAGTCCAGCCTCCATTATCGCCTCGTTGACGGCGACCATGCCCTCGGGAGGTTGATCGGCTCGCTCATTCTCGGCAGGCACGTGGAGGCAAACATCAGAAGGAACATGGAACCTCGCCCTCCAACGGTCCAAATCCTTCCTAGTCGCCGAGCTCCCGATCTGTCCAAGGGTCCACGGAGAGCGGCGAGCAGCCCGGGACAACGTCCGCCTTACGGGTTCATAAGGATGGGCAATCGAGTATTCATTAAAGTTAAATTTGGGGAGTGGGCCGGCCAATCTCTCCATGAGATCGGCAAAATCTGTGAAGGCTTTTCCGAACATGCTGTTCCGCTCCCAATGCACCGTCGCATCCATCTCCTCCTATTTCAATGAACGAATCCGATCGGCCTCCACCGCCATGGCCGCGTCGGCTTCATTAAAAAGTTCTTCGACCTCCGCGGGCTCAATCCCAGCGCGGATGGCCTCGACGGCAGTGTCCACATGGAACTCCACAGAAAGTTCATCCCGGGCGGTCGAGACCTCGGCGGTGGAAGTACTACCTACCTCATATGCATTTGGTCTTTCTATGGACATATTCAAGGAAAAGGAAGAGAGAAGAAGTTTTTGTTCTTACCTAAAGAATCTGAGTCAAACGACGATCGTCAAAAGAAGCTTCAGGGGAATGCGGCTATGTCTTCTTCTCGGACAAAAATGCATAAGGTTCTTTACCTTGTAACGCCAGTCCTTTTTATAGGCAAGAACGGGGGCTTATGGGCAAATAAGTGAAGTCCCGAGGATCGAAGTACAACCGTCAGACAAGACCGCATCTAATGCTGCCCTCGAATCCCGCGTGCGAGTCGCTTCGAGGGAATGCCAGAGGACAGCCTGACAAAACTGTCGGACTCCCCCAACAGGAGCCCGACACGTGCCTCGATGACGTTTTCAAAACCGCTGTCATTTCTTGCTCATTGCAGTGATCGAATAGGTCGTCCAAATTCAAAAACAGTACGTTCGAAAGACGATCATCTATTCCGTAAAATGCTGAGTCGCTCGTCTAAGTCAAGCGATCGCCAGTAGAACCACCTCACCCCACGTCTTCAACATCGGAGCGAGCTGGGGGCAATTGTTGTGTGGCGATTTATACGCCTCGACGACGATCGACATAAGGGCCGAGCGACCAAAGCCAGCATTAGATAATCTAAGCCAAACTTGCCAAGTGAAGAGTCCAGACCGAAATCAGGTACCGAGCGATCGACGTCTAGGGGGATCGCCTCTTGGCACCTCGCGATCGACTCTGGTGCCCGACCAAGGACGACCGTCCTATGCCACGTGTAAGGCCATCATTTTTCATATCTATGAAGACCGGATCTCGGAGCGAAGACCCATGTGCAGATCCGCGAATGGCGCCGCAGAATAAAGATCTTTGACTCCAGCCCATCAACAGCTATCAAACGACAAGGACTGCCTCACCTACCGACAGACCCACCGAAAGGTCCTAGGTGGGACCTCCCGAGACAGCGACATAGGATGCATATTGTCTTCTCATTGGTTCGCGCATCCGACTGCAGACTTTAAGGAGACCAACCCATGTGCTAAAGACGATCACCCGCTTATTATAATATAGTAAAGGCGATCGCCCAACTACCTCCACTCCTATAAATAGGAAACCTCCAACAATTGGAAAAAGGTTCAGAAAATGTTGAATCATACAGCTAAAAACACAGCACTCCATCGTTGTTACAAGAACTCATAGAGCATCAACTCTGGTTCTTCCGGCAATCAGCACTCAAGAGCTAGATAACTAGGGTCTTTACACTCATCGTAATTGTACTCTAACATTAATATTTGTACTCCCAAGTACTCGTATTCATAATATCTTGCGAGAACATTCAAGCCCGGAACTAACCACCCCGGCAAATCTTTTGTTATTTATATTCCCTCGGTCGTGCTCTCGCATTTTGTTTATTACTCATCCATTCCAGCAAACCCTTCCGAATAATATTTTGGGCAACAACACACAGTTATATCATTTAGGGTTTCTGAATCTTAAGAATATTATCCTAACCTTCAACATTCATCAAGTTCTCCCAAGGTATTGGTTAATACCTAACATGGTGTTTAAACACATCATATGACATCAATCCATCGGTTTTAACTTAACTATATCGAAGCTTATGATCATCATCTCTCAATAGTGTTAATCAAATCAGTAAGTTGAGTATGATTCTTCTAAACATGATTATTATCATTTAATCATCAAGAACATTCTCATTTTAAACCTTAATTACTATGTTCTTCAATATGTGTTCAAAATCTTAACCACAATCATGTTTTATTGATCAAATTAACCCTATGTTCAGTATTCCCTATCAATATCATCATTACCATGAAAGATAGACTAGGATTGTACAACATAACCTCAAAAAATGAAAAACAAACCACCAAAACTACAAGAATGCACTCCAAACTTCCAATCAATAAGCTCCAATCTAAGATGCAAGGCTCAAATACAAGATGGAAGAGAATAAAATCAATCTAGGGAGGCAGAGGGATGATCACTTGAAAAAAAATATCAAGGTTGAATCGTGCAAGATGAAATACAAGACCTGTCTTTTTATAAACTACACTTCTATTACGTACGTTATCGAAGACACTTAACATACGTAAGCCCCCTTAACGTATGCTAACACACAGTCTGTTACATAGGTAATAAGCCTACAGGGCTACTGCCTCAAAACACATAATCCACTATGTATGTTATAGCCTTGGCATAACGTACGTAATGTACGTTGACTTCGGCTGGCTCGAAAGGCCAAATATTCGAATCCTGCATGGTCTCCCATGCCGAAAGTTGAGATCGGATCAGATTCTCTACATTACGTACGTAAGCTTCCGCCCATTATGTATGTAAGGCTAGGAGCATAGCATACACTAAGTTGTATAACGTACGTTAGGTTCCAAAGACTTAGCTAAAAATGCAACACTCTACAACCCGACTAACGATCGAACACCGAATTGATGACAATAATTATTAATTCGATTCTGATATATCTAAACATCAACAATCATTATACTAAATGCAACATGATTCAACGATATCCAAATTATCCAAGTAGTACGATAGTAAATAAGAAAATTACAGTCGGATATTACATACTCTTCCCCTTAAAAAGAGTTTCATCCTCGAAACTAAGGGGTAGACAACTCGGGATATCTCTCTCGCATGCTATCCTCAGTTTCCCACGTAGCCTCCTAGACTCCGTGTCAGGACGTTCCTCATAATAATGATCATCGGCTAACTCAATCTCTTCGAACTCAAGTATGTGGCTCGGATCAACAACATACTTCCTCAATTGGGAAACATGAAACATGTTATGAATCTGACTCAAAGCTCGTGGTAACGCCAGACGATAGGCCAGATCGCCTACACATTCCAATATCTCAAATTGTCCAATATACCTCGGACTCAGCTTGCCTCCCTTCCCAAAACGAAAGAAACCTCGAGTAGGAGACACCTTAACTAGCACATGATCACCAACCTCAAACTCGAGCGGTCATCGACGGTTGTCTGCATATGATTTCTGCCGGCTTTGAGTCGTTAACAAACGACTCCTAATCAGAGTGATCTTCTCACGAGATGCTAAAAACATATCGGGTTCCGTACCCAGAGATTCAGACAGGTCGTCCCAACACAAAGGGTACCTACAATGACGAACATACAATGCTTCATAAGGTGCCATCTGAATCGAAGCATACCAATTGTTATTATAGGTGAATTCCACCTAAGGTAGTTGGGCTTCCCAATCATCCTTCCAATCGAGAGCACACGCCCTCAACATATCTTCTAGAGTTTGGATAGTCCTCTCCGACTGGCCATCGGTCTGAGGATGAAATGCACTACTGAAGTTCAACTGCATACCGATCGCACGATGAAGTGCTTTCCAGAAATGTGACACGAATCACCCGTCACGATCCGATACGATACTCTTGGGTGCACCATGTAACCTTAAAATTTCTTTAATGAACAGCTGGGCCAATCTCTCTGGACCCCACGTGTCTTTAATCTCCAAGAAGTGGGCTGATTTGGTCAGACGATCCACAACCACCCAAACCGCATACATACCTCGACGGCTCATTGGCAAGTTAGTGATAAAATCTATCGATATGTCCTACCATTTCTATTCGGGAATCGGGAGTGGTTTTAGCATACCTGCTGGTCGCTAATACTCAATCTTAACCTACTGACAGGTCAAACATCTCGAAACGAATTCTGCAACTTCTCGTTTCATATTCCCCACCAATAACATTGCTTCAAATCTTTATACATCTTGCTAGACTCGGGGTAAATTGAGTATGGGGTAGCATGAGCGTCTCTCAGGATAGAGTTTCTCAACTCTTAATCTACCAATACACATACTCGATTCCTGAAACGTATCAGTCAATCCGCGTGGATCACAAATCCAGGGGCCTTCCCTTGAATTACTTCATTTCGAACCTAAGATAAGAATGGGTCCGTAACCTGCTTCGATATGATTATATCATCAAGGGATGACGAAATCTCTAGTGTGCAAAGTTGTCCATGAACACGCTGTAACCAGACTTCGATCTCCGGCCTCATAAGATCTAACTACAATTCTATTTGAGCTGTCAAACGGATAAGCATTTGCTCCTGTATCGTCTTACGACTTAAGGCATCGGCAACCACACTTGCCTTCCCCGGATGGTATAAGATCTCAATGTCATAATCTTTAATCATCTCTAGCCATCTCCTCTGTCTCATGTTCAGCTCCTTCTGAGTAAAAATATACTTCAGACTCTTGTGATCAGTAAAAACCTGACAGGTGACTCTGTATAAGTAGTGGCGCCAAATTTTCAAAGCAAGCACCACTGCTGCCATGGGTCGAGTAATTGACTTCATAAGGTCGCAATTGTTTCGATGCATATATAATCACTTTCCCATTCTGCATCAGTACACATCCAAGGCCCTGTCTGGACGCGTCACTATACACCACGAATCCTTCGGTCCCCCATGGTAGGACTAAGACTGGTGCCGAAATAAATCGACTCTTGAGTTCATCAAAACTTTGTTGACATGCCTCTGACCATGTATACTTCTTATCTTTCCTTAACAGATTAGTCAGCGGTTGAGCAATTTTGAAGAAGCCTTCCACAAACCGTCTGTAATAACCTGCCAAACCGATGAAACTACGAACTTCCTTCACATTCTTCGGAGGTAGCCAATCCCGGATAGCCTCTGTCTTTTGTGGATCCACACTAACCCCATCAACTGATATCACATGCCCAAGAAAAGTAACTTTAGACATCTAGAACTCACATTTGGAAAATTTTCCATAGAGTTGTTCTCGTCTCAACGCATCGAGAATCTGACAGAGATGAAACTCGTGTTCTTCCCGGTCACGGGAATAAATCAAAATGTCATCAATGAAAACGACCACAAAATTATCCAGAAAGTCAATGAAAACTCGATTCATCAATTTCATGAACACTGCTGGTGTGTTAGTCAGTCCAAACGGCATCACCACGAACTCATAATGCCCATAACGAGTACGAAAGACTGTCTTAGAAATATAGGACTCTCGAATCCTTAGGTGATGATAGCCACATCTTAAGTCGATCTTGGAAAATACAGCGGCGCCTTGGAGTTGATCCAACAAATAATCAATACGAGGTAACAGATATTTATTCTTGATTGTTACCCTGTTCAACTCTCGATAATCTATACATAAACGCAAGGATCCATATTTCTTCAGCACAAATAACACTGGTGCTCCCTAAGGGGACGCACTGGGTCAAATTAACCCTTCTCAGTCAAATCCTCAAACTTACTCCTCAACTCCTGCATCTCAGTTGGAGCCATGCGATACGGTGCCTTGGAAACTCTAATTCAATGGTAAACTCTACCTCACGATGTGGAGGCAAGCCTGGCAACTCACATGGAAAAACATGTGGGTAGTCTCAGACCACCGGAATATCGGCCAATTCAGCTGGTCGATCCACTGTCTTGGTCATGTAGCACCAAATACCAATATACCCCTGATTAAGCAGTTTCACTGCTTTCATTGCATTGATGATTCTCCCGTAACGGCTGGGATTGCCACCCTGAGAAATGCACTCGAAACCATTATCAGAAGTGACGGTCACCATCCACTTGCCGACGCCAAGTATGGCATCATGACGATCCATACAATCAATACCCAAGATCACATCATCTTTAGGTAAATCAACCACAATAAAGTCTGACAACCACTCACGATCATTCATACAAATCAGACAGTTCTGTACTTCACGATTTCCCATAATTCTTCTACCATCGGGCAGACCAATCACAAAAGGTTCACAATCGATAACATGATGTAATTGCAAATGACTCAAACAAGAAGCAGATAAAAAGGAGTGTGGAGCACCAGATATAGGATGAGAGTGAATCTCAAGTGTACCTGCGATCATCAGCCTTCTTCATTTTGTAGATTCTTGGTTTTGCAGCTCTGGTACCAGCTACACTAGCTTGACTTCCATGGCCCATCCCTCTGTTTGCCCCGATAGTCTGGTGGGAGCCAGATGGAGGTGCCCGATCCTTAATCGAAGACTGAACTGGAGCATGAGAGGCTATTGGTGTATGTCCCGGCCCACCTCTGCAAAACGAGCACGATGTCCAGTAATCCCATAAGTATGACATGCAACGGCTGGCTTCAGACATTTGGAGCTGACGTGCCCCTGATCTCCACAGTTAAAATACACAATAGACGAGTTGGCCGCTCAAGAATGTGAACCTGCTGGTTTTGGCGCCATAGGTGACCGCTCAGAAAAACATGGTACAGACTGGGGTTTCTTGAACGTTCCCCAATTACTGTCAACCTGGGTCTGGTTCCTGGATCTCTTATTGTTGGACTGTGGCTGCTTTTTGGAAATCTCCTTCACAGTCAGTTTGTATTCTAGAGCTTTCTAGATGAACTCTAGAAGAGTCGTGCAGTGGTGATTAAGTAACTGCATCCTCATCCGGGGTTTTAGCCTTTTGAGAAAATACTTGATCTTATCCGCTTCCGTCCGAACAATTGACGTAGCAAACGAAAGAAGTGCTTCAAATTTTTCAGCAATCGATAACACATCATCCTCCTCAGACGGGTCTGGGTTCAGCAATTCTGACAACTTGGCCTCACGGAGTGGACCTGGATAATTACGATCCAGCATGTGGTTCTTGAATTTCTCCCAAGTGCATACACCATCAACTGGTCTCACCAAAAGCCACCAAGTGTGGGCGCTCTTACTAAGGTAGTAATCCGCCATGGAGATGAGGTTCTCTTCCAGACATTCTACCATCTCGAACAACTTCTCAAAGTGCTTGATCTAGTGTATAATATCCACAGGCTCAGAGGAGCCTTCAAAAGTCGGAGGCCCCTGACGAGAGATGTCACTAATGATCCGACTCACGGGTCCGCCATGCACATGAGGTGGTGGATGAGGCCCCTGCTGCTGTCCAATAGTAGCAGCTCTCTGCATAGCTTCTATCAATTGACCCATCTGGGTCATCATGCCCTGTATCACGAATGATCGGCACCACGAGTGCTACATAAATATCATAGTGACATCAAGTCGGAACAATTTCAATCATATAATCAATCAAAATTTTTCCTCGGAATATTAATAAGATAAATTCCGCCACAAATCACTCGGAATATCCAGATCAACAAAAGATTAATTCCGCCAGTAACATCTTGCCAGTAATTAAATCATGGCACATAAATAACATACCGTATTTGGCTCATCGGGGTCAGGCGCTTGCACAGGTCACACATGACGCGAAGGTTTCTTGATACTAGTTCAATTCACAACGACTCTTAAAGAGAAATGACTCTCTGATACCATATTCTATAACAGCCCAAATACGGCGGCCATTACAGTGCCGTGGACCCCACACTGGGGCCCACCAGGCGATACCAATACACAAATTAAACATAACATTATTGTGATACCGAATCACAATACAATAATCATTACTCCAATTAGGAGCCTTCAAATAGTACGGCTATTAGCCTCAGAATACATAGGATTCAAATATTAGTATAAACCATATGAAGATGGGATATACCTAAAATAATAGTACAATCGACAATAATTCAAATGAAATAGAAAGTAACATTACACGGTTTAAGCATAACCGGACAACAAAAGACTTGGGCCCCCCAAACTAGTATCCTTCAAACCCTTTGCCGTCACCGTGCTTTTCCCGTGCCTTGCCTCTGCCTCGACCTAAAATACAACACAAGTATTTCGCCCAAAACCATAGGGTCAGATATACATGATAATAATTCTCAAGACATTATATAATTCATATATATAGGATCTCAAGGAAACAACCCGACTATTGAACATACCCTTCGGGCGTATGAACAACTAGTCTCAAACCGTTGGACATAACCAATTATACATGACATATGACTGACCAAACAACATGGCTCAAGACGGACATCACAGTACGCCCGATCCGGAAATGTGTCCGTGCACATGTCCACCCCGTATACGGAATCCAGAATATATGTGAGACAATGTATCCAATTAGCCTCACGAACTACGTCTCGTGTGCACAATCCAATACGGATACATCAACGTATGACCATATGTGCCTGGCTAAAAATCCTACACATAACCAATCGGCATTCAGATATGATTCCAGATATGTCACAATACAACATGACAACAAAACTCAATAAATTACACATTCAATCAAGAATCGAGAAACTCACCGAAGTGAAAAAATGATCAACGAGACCAACGATACAAAGGTGATGAACTCGGGAATACAATCCCACAACGAAACGGTACTATGATCAAGAACAATGTCACGTTACGAACCATATATTCATAAATCATTTCATATAGACGAAATGTATAACATTCACAAGAATTCAATCATCATTATAACCAAGCAAGATAACTTGCCTCAATTCCATAGACGAAATAGTCCTTCTTAGAACGAATGAATGGACGGTATCCTCGACTAATAATACTCACTCGAACAAACAACCTTGAATGAAACGTAACTTATTTAACAATACATTCATACAATAATGATATCAATTCATAAGAAACGACACCCATAATCTTACTCGAATAGTTCATCCCATCCCAATGAACATACTATCATTTCATTAACAAATTATAATACACCGAATTCATCTTTAAAAACCGGATTTACCAAGTTCGTAAGGTTCTATAACATTTACATCATCTATTACACAAGGATCATAGTGAATGAATTTGACCACTCATTCTATTATAACATTATCATTAATAATCATCATAATCTCCCTAAGAACACTATCGACCTACGAACACGATGATTAATACATTCTTAAGTCATCAAAACATCCGATTAACTTGAATATAAAAGTTATAGTTGTGTTCTTCATAATCACATTATTATCTCCCAAATAATTTGCTAAGCCATTTCCAAAAACACAGTTATATCATTTAGGGTTTCTGAATCTTAAGAACATCATCCCAACATTCAACATTCATCAAGTTCTTCCCAAGGTATTGGTTAATACCTAACATAGTGTTTAAACACATCCTATGACATCAATCCATCGGTTTTAACTTAACTTCATCGAAGCTTATGATCACCATCTCTCAATAGTGTTAATCAAATCAGTAAGCTGAGTATGATTCTTCTAAACATTATTATTATGATTTAATCATCAAGAACATTCTCATTTTAAATCTTAATTACTATGTTCTTCAATATGTGTTCAAAATCTTTACCACAATCATGTTTTACTGATCAAATCAACCCTATGTGCAGTATTCCCTATCAATATCATTATTACCACGAAAGATAGAGTAGGATTGTACAACATGCCTCAAAAATGAAGAACAAACCACCAAAACTACAAGAATGCACTCCAAACTTCCGATCAATAAGCTCCAATCCAAGATGCAAGGCTCAAATACAAGATGGAAAAGGATAAAATTGATCTAGGGAGGCAGAGGAATGATCACTTGAAGAAAATATCAAGGTTGAATCGTGAAAAATGAAAGACAAGACTGTCTTTATATAAACTCCACTTCCATTACGTACGTTATCGAAGATACTTAACGTATGTAAGCCCCCTTTATATACGCTAACACATAGTCTGTTATGTACGTAATAAGCCTACAGGTCTACTGCCTCAAAACATATACTCCACTACATCGTTATAGCCTTAGCATAACATACGTAATGTATGTTGACTTCGGTTGTCTCAAAAGGCCAAATATCCGAATCCTGTATGGTCCCCCACGCCGAAAGTTGAGATCGGATCAGATTCTCTGCATTACGTATGTACGCTTCCGCCCATTACGTACGTAAGGCCAGGAATACAGCATACGCTAAGTTGTAGCAGTAGCGTACGTTAGGTTCTAAAGACTTAGACAAAAATAAAACACTCTACAATCCGACTAACGATCGAACACCGAACGGATGACAATAATTATTAATTCGATTCCAATATATATAAATATCAATAATCATTATATTAAATGCAACGTGATTCAATGACATTCAAATTATCCGAGTAGTACGATAGTAAATACGAAAATTATAATCGGATATTACACAGTTAGCGCACGCTAACTGGTATATCTAGCGCACGCTAAAAGTTCAAAATCTTACCATTGGACAAAGATCTGTTGCTTGACCTTCTAGAACGCGTAAATCACGCGCAGTAACAAAAAAGTCTGGACGACTAGCTAGCGCACGCAAAGGAATATACTAGCGCACACTACATTCAAATTATTACCATTGGAAGTATTTGTCAAACCCAACTGCCATATTTGACCGAAGATTAGCGCACGCTAAAGGGAAGTTAGCGCACGCTAATAGCTTTATGCAGTAATGGCTACAAGGCCTCAAAGGCCTATAAATAGCATTCCACTTGGTATGGATGGACACACAACTTCAAGCAAATATACATTATATTGAGCTTTGAATAATTGCTATATATTTCCTATTTAAGTTGTGACAAGAAAGATACGAGTGTTATTCTCATATTGTATTATTTCATACACGCCGTATCTTCTTCGATTGAGTGTTGTATCACTCCATCACGAGCTTGAGAGAAACGAATCAAGAATTTTAATCCGGTGTTATTAGGATCATTGATCCAACATTATTAGGATTAAATTCTGATGATCGTAAGTGCGGATTATCTAGTTCCTATAGAACACTAGAGAGAAAACCTTTATTGAGTGATTGGTTGTGCTTGGACCAATCAAAGTCAAGCATTGTAATCGGTTGTGCCTGGACCTATAGAAGACGAGGTAAAGTTGAGTGTGGTTTTTCTTGAGCCAATAGAAAAAGAAATGTAGAGAGGACATAAGCAGTTTGCTGAACCTCTATAAATCTTCGTGTCTCTTACTTTCAGTATTTTCATTTATTATTACCGAAGAAAATACATATTTTATTAACTCCACTATTCAACCCCCTTCTAGTGGAATTTTTCACTCTACAGTTGTTATCGGAGCGGGTCACCTCTTATATTGGTTTAATCACAGGAGGAAAAGATCCACAATGGCTCTCCTAGCTCAAACCGAAGGTAATGCTCTCAACCATCCTTCTTTCTTCGATGGATATAACTTTATGACATGGGAAAGGAAGATGGCTATCTTCGTCAAAGCTTGTGATATCCAGATATGGAAGGTGATTGCTCTTGGTCCTAAACTGGCTATGATAGAAGACGGGTCATTAAAAAAATTCGATGAATATAATGACAATGACTGGAAAACACGCACATCAACTCTCGTGCCACTCGATTACTATATTGTGCTCAAAATCCCGAAGAACTTAATCGTATCTCTACATATGAAAGTGCTTAAGAAATCTGGAAAATTCTTGAAGTTACTCACAAAGGAACGACTCAGGTCAAATAGACCAAAATCAACATGATCCTTCACGACTATGAATTATTCTCTATGAAAGAGAATGAAACAATCACAATTATGTCGGATCACTTCTGCTATAACCGATGGGCTAATGCATTTGGAAAACCTATTTCGAGCAGTGATATAGCAAAAAAGATTCTCCCATCTTTACCCCATGAATGAGATGCCACTGTTACGGCTATTATGGAATCCAAATATCTCAACAAATTGGAATTTAGTGCTCTTAGCGGATCACTTATTAATTACGAGATTGTGCTCAAGTCTAGAGGATCCAAGCCAAAGCCTCGTGATAAAGTGGTTGCTCCCAAAGTCGATAGCGACGCCGAGGATGAAGGGTGGAAGATGAAGACGACGAGGAACTTGCCTTATATGCCCTGATCTTCAAAAGGTATAAAAATCTTATCCAGAAAAGGCGAAACTTCCTTGGTCGAGACTCTAGGATGGAACCAAAGAAAAACACATATGTTCCAACCAAGAAATTTGATAACAATTGTCGAAAATGCAGTCAACCAGGACATTATGCTAAAGAATATCGAGTAACTACTTCAAAACCTCAAGTTGAAAGATACAAAAATAAAGAAGTGTTAATTGCTTCTTGGAGTGATGATGATGAGAAACTTGAAGGACCACTAGACGCAAACCTTGCTCCTATGGCTCTCAAATCAGAAAATACTCTCGAGGTAATATCTAATTTCGATAATAACGATTTATTAGATATGTGTGATCAACAAGAGTCTACTCATGATAATGATCTTTTAAGTGCGTTTGAATTATTAAATATAGAGTATGACGATATGGTGAAACTTAATATGTTTTCAAAAACAAAAATCAAGTCTTTAGAACTTGAAAATTCGAAACTTCAAAATGCAGACAATAATGTTAAAATAGACCATACCTCTTGCATTAATAATGAAAATAATCTTAAAATTAAGTTGTCAAAAACTCAAAAGGAAATAAAATATATAATGAAAACAAATTCACACTTGGTAACTAGAAATTTGAAAGACTTTTATCCATTCAAAAATATCATTTATTAAAACACGGCCTTGGTTTTGAACAATTCAAAAGAGAATAATCTCTTATAAATCCTGACAAAATTAAGGAAACCAGGAATCAGGGTTATTTATGAGAAGTGAATGAAGAAAGTAACAATAAAGTTCGTTCAAAATTAAGGACAATAAAAGTTCGACAAATTTGGGTTCCTGAAGGGATGGTAGTTCCAAATGCCATTAGTATTATTAACTTTGGAGGACCCAAAAGGGTGTGGGTGCCAAAACAACCAAAACAAACTATGTTTGCACGTACCTCATTCAAAGAAAAGCAAGTGGTACATTGACAACGATTGCTCAAGGAACATGTGTGGCACCAAAAAGTTGTTTGAAGATTTTGAATATCAAGAGCAAGAATTCGTTACCTTTGGTGACAACAAAAAGGAGAAGATTATGGGCACCGGTAAGGTTGGTAAGGAACCTTCTCCCTGTATTAATAAAGTCTTATTTGTTTGAAGGATTACATCATAATATACTGAGTGTATCTCAATTATGTGATGAAGGTTTTAAAATTATTTTTGAAGAAACTCATTGTACCGCCTTCAAAAATAACAAAGTTGTATTTATTAGTTTAAGAAGTGGAAATATTTATATTGTTGATCTTTGTGATGAAAACTATTTCAACGAAAAATGCCTTATGACCTTAGATGAAAATACATTCTTATGACATCGAAAATTAGGACAGACGTCCTTACCTATTATTTCTGAACTTTCTAGACATGATCTACTTCGCGGTTTACCAAAATTGAAATTTGATCGAAAACACTTATGTGAATGCATTAAAAAAACACAAAAGAGAATCATTCAAACCCAAATTTGAAATTTCTACTTCTCGTATGCTTGAACTTGTTCATATGGATTTGATTGGACCATCTAGATACGCTAGCTTGAATGGTAAATTCTATACTTTAGTTATTGTGGATGACATTTCTCGTTTTACTTGGGTTAGATTTCTCACTCACAAGGATGATACTTACATGGAATTTTCTAAATGGTGTAGTTTAGTTCAAAATGAGAAAAAAATTTCTATTAATTCTATTCGAACCTATCACGGAGGAGAATTTGATTGCTATCCGTTTGAATTATTATGTGACAAAAAATATGGAATAAATCACAATTTTGCGGCTCCTAGAACCCCTCAACAAATGGGGTCGTTGAAAGGAAAAACCGCTCTTTGAAAAAACACACCTGACTGAGTAATCTCACTGCTTTCATCAAATTAATGACTTTACCAGAACAGCCGGGATTACCTCCCTGAAAAACACATTCAACCCCATCGTCTGAAATGATAGTGACCATACGCTTACGGACACTAATGATGGAATCATGACGATCCATCCAGTCAATACCCAGAATGACGTCGTCTCTCGGTAAATCTACCACGATTAGGTATGCTAGCCATATACGGCCATGAAGTTGAATCGGACAATTCTGAATCTCACGATTTCCGATAATTCTTCTACCGTCAGGTAGACTAATGACATAAGGCTCACAACTAGTAGCACTACCCAGACGTAGTCTACTCAAACATGACTCGGAAATGAATGAATGCGATGCACCAGTATCAAAACGGGTACACACAGGTTGAGATAGAATATCGAGTGTACCTGAGATCATTCGGGCCTCTGGATCATCGGTCTTCTTCATCTCATAAATCCGGGGCTTGCTAGTCCCGGCACCGGATGCTCCCGTCTGCTGGCTATAGGCTCCACCTTTAGTCGCTCCTGTCGTTTTAAACGACACTGATTGAGTGGCCTGATTCTGAACGGCTGACTGCTTAGGGGCCTGAGATGACGTCTGAGCAGGTTTGGAGTCCCTTCGGCAAAAACGGGCCTTATGCCCAACAATTCCACAGTTATGACACGTGACGGACTGTCTCGGACACTTGGTGCTGACATGACCAAGATCCCCACAGTTATAACAGGTGATGACCGAACTGGCCGCTCGTGACTAAGATTCCGCGGGTTTAGACGTCACAGGAGGTCGCTCAGAAAAAGCAGAGCTCGCACAAGGTTTCTTGAAAGTGGCCTGACTGCCGTCAGACTGATTACGGTTCTTGGACTTCTTGCTAGCAGATGAAGGTTGCTGCTTAGCAATCTCCTTAGCAGTAAGCTCATAGGTAAGAGCTTTCTCAATGAATTCAGCCAACGTGGTGCAATTATGATTAAGCAACTGTAGTCTCATACGGGGTTTCAGCCTCTTGCTGAAATACTTAATCTTATCTGCCTCGGAATGAATGATAGATGAGGCGAACGGAAGAAGTTCCTGAAATTTCTCGGCAATGGCGAGAACATCCTCGTCTGCTGAGGGGTCGGGGGTGAGTAATTCTGACAGTTTGGCCTCTCTGAGCGGGGCCGGATAATACCTCTCCATCATGAGAGTTTTGAACTGATCCCAAGTACATGATCCTTCGGTGGGCTTCAACGACAACCACCAAGAGTGTGCGCTCTTACCCAGGTAGTAAGCCGCAACAGAAACTTTGTGTCCTTCGGGACACTCTACCATAGCAAACAACTTCTCGAAATGCTCGAGCCAATGAATAATATCCGCCGGATCAGACGAGCCCTCAAAATTAGGTGGCCTCTGGCGAGAGATGTCGCCGATGATATTGCTCACATTCCTCTCTTGCCTCTGAGGTGGCGGCGGAGGAGCCTGTTGATTTTGATTGACAGAGTTATGCATTGTCTCCATCAGGGTCATTTAGGCCATCATGCCCTGCATAAAAGCGAGTGGTCAACCCGGACACCTTATGACTGAGCCGTGTCCCGGGTACGACTCCCCGTTAGTGAATGATCGCATCTAGGAGAATGAGTGGCAGCTTCGCTGCTCGTTGAATTAGCATTATTTCTCGCGTTTGCACGTGTATTCACATGAGCTCTCGGGATTCGGCCCGCTCCACGTACTCGTCCTCCACGTCCTCTTCTTGCCCTCTCCATACTGAAGTAGGAAAGTCACATGATGATTATATTTCCCGCATGAATATCACGTTATGATTATGACATGAGATGATGAAAATGAGCATACGCGCTCTAACACAGTGATTACATGAATGATTAACTGAGGTGACATGATTATCTTGAACAAGTTAACATGATTAATGATTTGATCTTCCTGATCAACAACTGAATAATGAAATGAATTGTGTGATTAACGAGTTAACATGACCGTCCTAGTCAAATGAAAATGATGGTTGAGGATTGTTAACTGATGAATTATGAATGAATGATTCTTGCCAGAAATTATACCATGGCGTTAGAAATCTTACAGTTCTTGGTCTGATTGGCTCGGCATTTGCACAGGTCACACGTGACGTGAAAGTCCAATGATACTAGTCCGATGACGATGATTTCAAATGAGACATGACATGGAGGGTAGTATTCAAAACCACGCTCTGATACCAACTCTGTAACACCCCAAACTAGGCGGATATTACAGTGCCGTGAATCCCCGACTGGAACCCACCAGGCAAATGAAAATGATGAATTAAATAATATAATTGTAGTACCGAACCACATTATATTACCAAGTACTCCGATGAGGAGTTTAAGTACAACACACCAGGACAAACCGAATACTAGTATATTTTATATGGAGATAAAATACACCACCCTGAACAATTTAAACATCTCAAACGGAATTTGCAGCGGAAAATACAAATGAAGAGAAATAAAAATGACTGAATTAAGCAGAATGACTGGGGCCCCCTACTAGTATCACTGGGACTCCTCGCCGTCAACATGCTCTTGCCGTGCCTTTGCCTTGCCGTGACCTGAAAACCAAAATCCCCCAACGGGGTCAGTTATACAGGACAACAATCCTCAAGGGTTGAAATTACACAATCATGATATATCTGAAGTTATGAAATATCCTTAGTTATGAATTACGCTGAAGAGGAGTATCATAGTACGCCCGTAGTGTTCTGTGCAAGTGTACAAGATGGATGACCGGACACACCCGTCCTTGTACTTAATTAGTCTCACGGAGGTAATCGTTACCGTGTGCACAATCCAATGTATCACTCCCAATACATGACCATCATGTGCCCGACTAAAAATTCCATACATCCGCACCCGGCCACGCAATATGAACCCAGAAGGTCATATGAACGAGAATGACCATAATGAATATCAATGAATAATAATAATCTGACAAAGTCAAGAATGACTCACTGATATGAAAGTGATAATGAAATGATTGATAGTTTCAATGAAATGATTGGAACCGCCGTTCCTTGCTAATGAAGTGATTATTCGACAATTACAAGTCTCAATATGATTAATACAATGATGAATGAATTATGATTATGAATGATCAACAACAAAAGGAATGAATATCCTTTTAACCGAGTAAGAATCAACTTACTCAATACCGATGACAATGTCCTTCCACGAACAACGTCCTAATCGGGATACCGGTCGCTCGAACAACCTTGAATAACAACAATTACCAATAACCGTTCAATACATGTATCAACCAACAACACGACTAACCCAAAGGTCGATACAACGATAATCAAACTCATAGGGGCATTCTAACGAATACGTAACCAACCACACAACTTCGAAAATATCCAATCCCGAATTTATCGAAACCAACACCAAAATGAGTATTTCGAACTAACAAAACACTTCAATGATATCAATAATCCAATAGGAATCCACAATTCAAGATTACAACAACATCAATCGGAAAATCCCCCAATTAACCAAAGTCAACCCCAAGGGTTCTTGAAATAATTCCGAAAATAGCCATTAAATCCGTAGGAATATATTTATCCAAGGTAGATAATCCATATCTAACATATTCCAATGATAATCCAAGCTTACACGAAGAAATCGGAAGGAAAAACCCAAAAATCCGAAATTCTAGATCCAAGAGATTAATACCTTAGATTTGATGTGATGAGGATGTTGAAATGATGATTAATCCAAAAGATAAGCTTGAAGATGATGATTGATGATTACTCCTCGAAGAACACTCTCCAAGACGCCTGGAATCGCCCGAAACCACCGAATAAACGAAAAGAAATGATAAATGACGGAGTAAGGGCTGAACTGTCCTATTTATAGCAATCCCAGTTTAGCGCGCGCTAGCCCCAGCTCTTAGCGTGCGCTAACGGGTGTTTTGGGTAGTCCAGTACCCACTGTCCGAACACGGTAGCGTGCGCTACGTACCTTTTGTAGCGTGCGCTACAACCATACCATTAGCGTGCATTAATACCCATGGTTAGCGTGCGCTAACGAATTATTTGATGCCCAGTACTGGAATCCAGAAACCGTCTGTCCTCTGATCTAACCCCGGTAGCGTGCGCTACATCCAATATTTAGCGTGCGCTATAATATCGATTGCGTATGCTAAAAACAACTCATAGCGTGCGCTATGACTTAATCCAGCGCAGTCCAGTAGCCAATGGACTCAACCTGATCCACCCTTAGCGCGCGCTACAGCAATTATTAGCGTGCGCTACTACAACCACTAGCACGCGCTACTTACCACTCGTAGCGTGCGCTGCCTGCTCACTGCGGTCGGTACCTTGGATCGCGGCCTGTAACATTAGCGTGCGCTAATGCCGAGTGGTAGCGTCGCTACCTGTACTCAATTAACGCGCGCTAGAAAGAGTACGTAACGTGCGCTACTCCTCACGCATGACCACAATGAAAATGACGAAGATGATAAACACGGCACGGAACTCCAATTATATTAGTGATGAACGACGATTGATACACGATACAATTACTCTGAACGGTGAATACCATGATTGAATATGAGTGACAAAAGATCATTAATGAGTGAAATTACTGAATGATAAGTACTGAATGATAATTACTGAATTACAACCGGGTATTACAATAACATCCTCCGATCGTGCGAATCAGGGTAAGTTTTCCTAAAATCTTAGTTTTGGGAAAATTGGGGATTTTGTTTGATTTCATCCGTATTAACTGAGATTAGTGAAGGATTGTTGATTATTAAGTTGTATTCTACACATTTTCATGTTGTTCCATAGTTCGATTGCTAGAGATTCGTCGTTTTGTTGAGTTCCTAATCAACGCCTTGAAGGTGTCCGGTGAAATTTTTTAGAGGGGGGTTTCGGGCGTTCTACGATTATTCTTCCTCGTACGATCATTGATTATTGATGTCATGATGTTAGGGTTAGGTTCCTTGCGAAGAACCTGAGTCGGAATATAGCGGACCCGCGGCTATTTTATATTTATTGTATGATTGTACGTAATTGTAACAATTGATAAAATAAAGAGAGAGAGAGAGAAAGAGAGAGAGACGAGAGAGGAAAGTTTGAGGAGGAAACTAGAATTTTTTTTTTATGTTTTCTTTTCACCTCAATATTCTTCTCCCTTGACAACCGTGTCACAACAATACCCCCTCCTGAGATGATCCTTGCCCACAAGGATCGAATGAAGGAAAACGTCGGCGAATGTAGGCGATGTCCTCCCAAGTGGCCAGATCTGGTGGTTGATGCTGCCACTGCACCAGGATTTGGGGAAAATCTACCCCTTTTCGAGTCTCAACTCGACGATCCAGCATGGAAATCGGCGGAACAGAGAACAGAGAACTGCCCATCTTTAAAAACCGGATTTACCAAGTTCGTAAGGTTCTATAACATTTACATCATCTATTACACAAGGATCATAGTGAATGAATTTGACCACTCATTCTATTATAACATTATCATTAATAATCATCATAATCTCCCTAAGAACACTATCGACCTACGAACACGATGATTAATACATTCTTAAGTCATCAAAACATCCGATTAACTTGAATATAAAAGTTATAGTTGTGTTCTTCATAATCACATTATTATCTCCCAAATAATTTGCTAAGCCATTTCCAAAAACACAGTTATATCATTTAGGGTTTCTGAATCTTAAGAACATCATCCCAACATTCAACATTCATCAAGTTCTTCCCAAGGTATTGGTTAATACCTAACATAGTGTTTAAACACATCCTATGACATCAATCCATCGGTTTTAACTTAACTTCATCGAAGCTTATGATCACCATCTCTCAATAGTGTTAATCAAATCAGTAAGCTGAGTATGATTCTTCTAAACATTATTATTATGATTTAATCATCAAGAACATTCTCATTTTAAATCTTAATTACTATGTTCTTCAATATGTGTTCAAAATCTTTACCACAATCATGTTTTACTGATCAAATCAACCCTATGTGCAGTATTCCCTATCAATATCATTATTACCACGAAAGATAGAGTAGGATTGTACAATATACCTCAAAAATGAAGAACAAACCACCAAAACTACAAGAATGCACTCCAAACTTCCGATCAATAAGCTCCAATCCAAGATGCAAGGCTCAAATACAAGATGGAAAAGGATAAAATTGATCTAGGGAGGCAGAGGAATGATCACTTGAAGAAAATATCAAGGTTGAATCGTGAAAAATGAAAGACAAGACTGTCTTTATATAAACTCCACTTCCATTACGTACGTTATCGAAGATACTTAACGTACGTAAGCCCCCTTTATGTACGCTAACACATAGTCTGTTATGTACGTAATAAGCCTACAGGTCTACTGCCTCAAAACATATACTCCACTACATCGTTATAGCCTTAGCATAACATACGTAATGTATGTTGACTTCGGTTGTCTCAAAAGGCCAAATATCCGAATCCTGTATGGTCCCCCACGCCGAAAGTTGAGATCGGATCAGATTCTCTGCATTACGTATATACGCTTCCGCCCATTACGTACGTAAGGCCAGGAATACAGCATACGCTAAGTTGTAGCAGTAGCGTACGTTAGGTTCTAAAGACTTAGACAAAAATAAAACACTCTACAATCCGACTAACGATCGAACACCGAACGGATGACAATAATTATTAATTCGATTCCAATATATATAAATATCAATAATCATTATATTAAATGCAACGTGATTCAATGACATTCAAATTATCCGAGTAGTACGATAGTAAATACGAAAATTATAATCGGATATTACACAGTTAGCGCACGCTAACTGGTATATCTAGCGCACGCTAAAAGTTCAAAATCTTACCATTGGACAAAGATCTGTTGCTTGACCTTCTAGAACGCGTAAATCACGCGCAGTAACAAAAAAGTCTGGACGACTAGCTAGCGCACGCAAAGGAATATACTAGCGCACACTACATTCAAATTATTACCATTGGAAGTATTTGTCAAACCCAACTGCCATATTTGACCGAAGATTAGCGCACGCTAAAGGGAAGTTAGCGCACGCTAATAGCTTTATGCAGTAATGGCTACAAGGCCTCAAAGGCCTATAAATAGCATTCCACTTGGTATGGATGGACACACAACTTCAAGCAAATATACATTATATTGAGCTTTGAATAATTGCTATATATTTCCTATTTAAGTTGTGACAAGAAAGATACGAGTGTTATTCTCATATTGTATTATTTCATACACGCCGTATCTTCTTCGATTGAGTGTTGTATCACTCCATCACGATCTTGAGAGAAACGAATCAAGAATTTTAATCCGGTGTTATTAGGATCATTGATCCAACATTATTAGGATTAAATTCTGATGATCGTAAGTGCGGATTATCTAGTTCCTATAGAACACTAGAGAGAAAACCTTTATTGAGTGATTGGTTGTGCTTGGACCAATCAAAGTCAAGCATTGTAATCGGTTGTGCCTGGACCTATAGAAGACGAGGCAAAGTTGAGTGTGGTTTTTCTTGAGCCAATAGAAAAAGAAATGTAGAGAGGACATAAGCAGTTTGCTGAACCTCTATAAATCTTCGTGTCTCTTACTTTTAGTATTTTCATTTATTATTACCGAAGAAAATACATATTTCATTAACTCCACTATTCAACCCCCTTCTAGTGGAATTTTTCACTCTACAGTTGTTATCGGAGCGGGTCACCTCTTATATTGGTTTAATCACAGGAGGAAAAGATCCACAATGGCTCTCCTAGCTCAAACCGAAGGTAATGCTCTCAACCATCCTTCTTTCTTCGATGGATATAACTTTATGACATGGGAAAGGAAGATGGCTATCTTCGTCAAAGCTTGTGATATCCAGATATGGAAGGTGATTGCTCTTGGTCCTAAACTGGCTATGATAGAAGACGGGTCATTAAAAAAATTCGATGAATATAATGACAATGACTGGAAAACACGCACATCAAATCTCGTGCCACTCGATTACTATATTGTGCTCTAAATCCCGAAGAACTTAATCGTATCTCTACATATGAAAGTGCTTAAGAAATCTGGAAAATTCTTGAAGTTACTCACAAAGGAACGACTCAGGTCAAATAGACCAAAATCAACATGATCCTTCACGACTATGAATTATTCTCTATGAAAGAGAATGAAACAATCACAATTATGTCGGATCACTTCTCGGCTATAACCAGTGGGCTAGCTGCATTTGGAAAACCTATTTCGAGCAGTGATATAGCAAAAAAGATTCTCCCATCTTTACCCCATGAATGAGATGCCACTGTTACGGCTATTATGGAATCCAAATATCTCAACAAATTGGAATTTAGTGCTCTTAGCGGATCACTTATTAATTACGAGATTGTGCTCAAGTCTAGAGGATCCAAGCCAAAGCCTCGTGAAAAAGTGGTTGCTCCCAAAGTCGATAGCGACGCTGAGGATGAAGGGCTGGAAGATGAAGACGACGAGGAACTTGCCTTATATGCCCGGAACTTCAAAAGGTATAAAAATCTTATCCAGAAAAGGCGAAACTTCCTTGGTCGAGACTCTAGGATGGAACCAAAGAAAAACACATATGTTCCAACCAAGAAATTTGATAACAATTGTCGAAAATGCAGTCAACCAGGACATTATGCTAAAGAATATCGAGTAACTACTTCAAAACCTCAAGTTGAAAGATACAAAAATAAAGAAGTGTTAATTGCTTCTTGGAGTGATGATGATGAGAAACTTGAAGGACCACTAGACGCAAACCTTGCTCCTATGGCTCTCAAATCAGAAAATACTCTCGAGGTAATATCTAATTTCGATAATAACGATTTATTAGATATGTGTGATCAACAAGAGTCTACTCATGATAATGATCTTTTAAGTGCGTTTGAATTATTAAATATAGAGTATGACGATATGGTGAAACTTAATATGTTTTCAAAAACAAAAATCAAGTCTTTAGAACTTGAAAATTCGAAACTTCAAAATGCAGACAATAATGTTAAAATAGACCATACCTCTTGCATTAATAATGAAAATAATCTTAAAATTAAGTTGTCAAAAACTCAAAAGGAAATAAAATATATAATGAAAACAAATTCACACTTGGTAACTAGAAATTTGAAAGACTTTTATCCATTCAAAAATATCCTTTATTAAAACACGGCCTTGGTTTTGATCAATTCAAAAGAGAATAATCTCTTATAAATCCTGACAAAATTAAGGAAACCAGGAATCAGGGTTATTTACGAGAAGTGAATGAAGAAAGTAACAATAAAGTTCGTTCAAAATTAAGGACAATAAAAGTTCGACAAATTTGGGTTCCTGAAGGGATGGTAGTTCCAAATGCCATTAGTATTATTAACTTTGGAGGACCCAAAAGGGTGTGGGTGCCAAAACAAGCAAAACAAACTATGTTTGCACGTACCTCATTCAAAGAAAAGCAAGTGGTACATTAACAACGATTGCTCAAGGAACATGTGTGGCACCAAAAAGTTGTTTGAAGATTTTGAATATCAAGAGCAAGAATTCGTTACCTTTGGTGACAACAAAAAGGGAAAGATTATGGGCACCGGTAAGGTTGGTAAGGAACCTTCTCCCTGTATTAATAAAGTCTTATTTGTTTGAAGGATTACATCATAATATACTGAGTGTATCTCAATTATGTGATGAAGGTTTTAAAATTATTTTTGAAGAAACTCATTGTACCGCCTTCAAAAATAACAAAGTTGTATTTATTAGTTTAAGAAGTGGAAATATTTATATTGTTGATCTTTGTGATGAAAACTATTTCAACGAAAAATGCCTTATGACCTTAGATGAAAATACATTCTTATGACATCGAAAATTAGGACAGACGTCCTTACCTATTATTTCTGAACTTTCTAGACATGATCTACTTCGCGGTTTACCAAAATTGAAATTTGATCGAAAACACTTATGTGAATCTGCATTAAAAAAAACACAAAAGAGAATCATTCAAACCCAAATTTGAAATTTCTACTTCTCGTATGCTTGAACTTGTTCATATGGATTTGATTGGACCATCTAGATACGCTAGCTTGAATGGTAAATTCTATACTTTAGTTATTGTGGATGACATTTCTCGTTTTACTTGGGTTAGATTTCTCACTCACAAGGATGATACTTACATGGAATTTTCTAAATGGTGTAGTTTAGTTCAAAATGAGAAAAAAATTTCTATTAATTCTATTCGAACCTATCACGGAGGAGAATTTGATTGCTATCCGTTTGAATTATTATGTGACAAAAAATATGGAATAAATCACAATTTTGCGGCTCCTAGAACCCCTCAACAAATGGGGTCGTTGAAAGGAAAAACCGCTCTTTGAAAAAACACACTGATCGAGTAATCTCACCGCTTTCATCAAATTAATGACTTTACGAGCAGTAGGGATTACCTCCTGAAAAACACAATCAACCCCATCGTCTGAAATGATAGTGACCATACGCTTACGGACACTAATGATGGAATCATGACGATCCATCCAGTCAATACCCAGAATGACGTCGTCTCTCGGTAAATCTACCACGATTAGGTATGCTAGCCATATACGGCCATGAAGCTGAATCGGACAATTCTGAATCTCACGATTTCCGATAATTCTTCTACCGTCAGGTAGACTAATGACATAAGGCTCACAACTAGTAGCACTACCCAGACGTAGTCTACTCAAACATGACTCGGAAATGAATGAATGCGATGCACCAGTATCAAAAAGGGTACACACAGGTTGAGATAGAATATCGAGTGTACCTGAGATCATTCGGGCCTCTGGATCATCGGTCTTCTTCATCTCATAAATCCGGGGCTTGCTAGTCCCGGCACCGGATGCTCCGTCTGGCTATAGGCTCCACCTTTAGTCGCTCTGTCGTTTTAAACGACACCGATTGAAGTGGCTTTGATTCGAGCGGCGATCGCTTAGGGGCCTGAGATGACGTCTGAGCAGGTTTGGAGTCCCTTCGGCAAAAACGGGCCTTATGCCCAACAATTCCACAGTTATGACACGTGACGGACTGTCTCGGACACTTGGTGCTGACATGACCAAGATCCCCACAGTTATAACAGGTGATGACCGAACTGGCCGCTCGTGACTAAGATTCCGTGGGTTTAGACGTCACAGGAGGTCGCTCAGAAAAAGCAGAGCCCGCACGAGGTTTCTTGAAAGTGGCCTGACTGCCGTCAGACTGATTACGGTTCTTGGACTTCTTGCTAGCAGATGAAGGTTGCTGCTTAGCAATCTCTTTAGCAGTAAGCTCATAGGTAAGAGCTTTCTCAATGAATTCAGCCAACGTGGTGCAATTATGATTAAGCAACTGTAGTCTCATACGGGGTTTTGACCTCTTGAAATACTTAATCTTATCGCCTCGGAATGAATGATAGATGAGGCGACGGAAGAAGTTCTGAAATTTCTCGGAAATGGCGAGAACATCCTCGTCTGGCGAGGGGTCGGGGTGAGTAATTCCCGGTTGGCCTCTCTGAGCGGGGCCGGATAATACCTCTCCATCATGAGAGTTTTGAACTGATCCCAAGTACATGATCCTTCGGTGGGCTTCAACGACAACCACCAAGAGTGTGCGCTCTTACCCAGGTAGTAAGCCGCAACAGAAACTTTGTGTCCTTCGGGACACTCTACCATAGCAAACAACTTATCGAAATGCTCGAGCCAATGAATAATATTCGCCGGATCAGACGAGCCCTCAAAATTAGGTGGCCTCTGGCAAGAGATGTCGCCGATGATATTGCTCACATTCCTCTCTTGCCTCTGAGGTGGCGGCGGAGGAGCCTGTTGATTTTGATTGACAGAGTTATGCATTGTCCCCATCAGCTGTGCCATCTGGGTCATTTAGGCCATCATGCCCTGCATAAAAGCGAGTGGGTCAACCCGGACACCTTCTGACTGAGCCGTGTCCCGGGTACGACTCCCCGTTAGTGAATGATCGCATCTAGGAGAATGAGTGGCAGCTTCGCTGCTCGATGAATTAGCATTATTTCTCGCGTTTGCACGTGTATTCACACGAGCTCTCGGGATTCGGCCCGCTCCACGGACTCGTCCTCCACGTCCTCTTCTTGCCCTCTCCATACTGAAGTAGGAAAGTCACATGATGATTATATTCCCCGCATGAATATCACGTTATGATTATGACATGAGATGATGAAAATGAGCATACGCGCTCTAACACAGTGATTACATGAATGATTAATTGAGGTGACATGATTATCTTGAACAAGTTAACATGATTAATGATTTGATCTTCCTGATCAACAACTGAATAATGAAATGAATTGAGTGATTAACGAGTTAACATGACCGTCCTAGTCAAATGAAAATGATGGTTGAGGATTGTTAACTGATGAATTATGAATGAATGATTCTTGCCAGAAATTATACCATGGCGTTAGAAATCTTACAGTTCTTGGTCTGATTGGCTCGGCATTTGCACAGGTCACACGTGACGTGAAAGTCCAATGATACCAGTCCGATGACGGTGATTTCAAATGAGACATGACTTGGAGGGTAGTATTCAAAACCAGGCTCTGATACCAACTCTGTAACACCCCAAACTAGGCGGATATTACAGTGCCGTGAATCCCCGACTGGAACCCACCAGGCAAATGAAAATGATGAATTAAATAATATAATTGTAGTACCGAACCACATTATATTACCAAGTACTCCGATGAGGAGTTTAAGTACAACACACCAGGACAAACCGAATACTAGTATATTTTATATGGAGATAAAATACACCACCCTGAACAATTTAAACATCTCAAACGGAATTTGCAGCGGAAAATACAAATGAAGAGAAATAAAAATGACTGAATTAAGCAGAATGACTGGGGCCCCCTACTAGTATCACTGGGACTCCTCGCCGTCAACATGCTCTTGCCGTGCCTTTGCCTTGCCGTGACCTGAAAACCAAAATCCCCCAACGGGGTCAGTTATACAGGACAACAATCCTCAAGGGTTGAAATTACACAATCATGATATATCTGAAGTTATGAAATATCCTTAGTTATGAATTACGCTGAAGAGGAGTATCATAGTACGCCCGTAGTGTTCTGTGCAAGTGTACAAGACGGATGACCGGAAACACCCGTCCTTGTACTTAATTAGTCTCACGGAGGTAATCGTTACCGTGTGCACAATCCAATGTATCACTCCCAATACATGACCATCATGTGCCCGACTAAAAATTCCATACATCCGCACTCGGCCACGCAATATGAACCCAGAAGGTCATATGAACGAGAATGACCATAATGAATATCAATGAATAATAATAATAATCTGACAAAGTCAAGAATGACTCACTGATATGAAAGTGATAATGAAATGATGGATAGTTTCAATGAAATGATTGGAACCGCCGTTCCTTGCTAATGAAGTGATTATTCGACAATTACAAGTCTCAATATGATTAATACAATGATGAATGAATTATGATTATGAATGATCAACAACAAAAGGAATGAATATCCTTTTAACCGAGTAAGAATCAACTTACTCAATACCGATGACAATGTCCTTCCACGAACAACGTCCTAATCGGGATACCGGTCGCTCGAACAACCTTGAATAACAACAATTACCAATAACCGTTCAATACATGTATCAAGCAACAACACGACTAACCCAAAGGTCGATACAACGATAATCAAACTCATAGGGGCATTCTAACGAATACGTAACCAACCACACAACTTCGAAAATATCCAATCCCGAATTTATCGAAACCAACACCAAAATGAGTATTTCGAACTAACAAAACACTTCAATGATATCAATAATCCAATAGGAATCCACAATTCAAGATTACAACAACATCAATCGGAAAATCCCCCAATTAACCAAAGTCAACCCCAAGGGTTCTTGAAATAATTCCGAAAATAGCCATTAAATCCGTAGGAATATATTTATCCAAGGTAGATAATCCATATCTAACATATTCCAATGATAATCCAAGCTTACACGAAGAAATCGGAAGGAAAAAGCCAAAAATCCGAAATTCTAGATCCAAGAGATTAATACCTTAGATTTGATGTGATGAGGATGTTGAAATGATGATTAATCCAAAAGATAAGCTTGAAGATGATGATTGATGATTACTCCTCGAAGAACACTCTCCAAGACGCCTGGAATCGCCCGAAACCACCGAATAAACGAAAAGAAATGATAAATGACGGAGTAAGGGCTGAACTGTCCTATTTATAGCAATCCCAGTTTAGCGCGCGCTAGCCCCAGCTCTTAGCGTGCGCTAACGGGTGTTTTGGGTAGTCCAGTACCCACTTTCCGAACACGGTAGCGTGCGCTACGTACCTTTTGTAGCGTGCGCTACAACCATACCATTAGCGTGCATTAATACCCATGGTTAGCGTGCGCTAACGAATTATTTGATGCCCAGTACTGGAATCCAGAAACCGTCTGTCCTCTGATCTAACCCCGGTAGCGTGCGCTACATCCAATATTTAGCGTGCGCTATAATATCGATTGCGTATGCTAAAAACAACTCATAGCGTGCGCTATGACTTAATCCAGCGCAGTCCAGTAGCCAATGGACTCAACCTGATCCACCCTTAGCGCGCGCTACAGCAATTATTAGCGTGCGCTACTACAACCACTAGCACGCGCTACTTACCACTCGTAGCGTGCGCTACTTATAACTCACCTGCAGTCCAGTACCTTCTGGACTGCAGCCAGGGTAACATTAGCGTGCGCTAATGCTGAGTGGTAGCGTGCGCTACCTGTACTCAATTAACGCGCGCTAGAAAGAGTACGTAACGTGCGCTACTCCTCACGCACAGCCCACAATGAAAATGACGAAGATGATAAACACGGCACGGAACTCCAATTATATTAGTGATGAACGACGATTGATACACGATACAATTACTCTGAACGGTGAATACCATGATTGAATATGAGTGACAAAAGATCATTAATGAGTGAAATTACTGAATGATAAGTACTGAATGATAATTACTGAATTACAACCGGGTATTACAATAACATCCTCCGATCGTGCGAATCAGGGTAAGTTTTCCTAAAATCTTAGTTTTGGGAAAATTGGGGATTTTGTTTGATTTCATCCGTATTAACCGAGATTAGTGAAGGATTGTTGATTATTAAGTTGTATTCTACACATTTTCATGTTGTTCCATAGTTCGATTGCTAGAGATTCGTCGTTTTGTTGAGTTCCTAATCAACGCCTTGAAGGTGTCCGGTGAAATTTTTTAGAGGGGGGTTTCGGGCGTTCTACGATTATTCTTCCTCGTACGATCATTGATTATTGATGTCATGATGTTAGGGTTAGGTTCCTTGCGAAGAACCTGAGTTGGAATATAGCGGACCCGCGGCTATTTTATATTTATTGTATGATTGTACGTAATTGTAACAATTGATAAAATAAAGAGAGAGAGAGAAAGAGAGAGAGACGAGAGAGGAAAGTTTGAGGAGGAAACTAGAATTTTTTTTTTATGTTTTCTTTTCACCTCAATATTCTTCTCCCCTGAAAACCGTGTCACAACAATACCCCCTCCTGAGATGATCCTTGCCCACAAGGATCGAATGAAGGAAAACGTCGGCGAATGTAGGCGATGTCCTCCCAAGTGGCCAGATCTGGTGGTTGATGCTGCCACTGCACCAGGATTTGGGGAAAATCTACCCCTTTTCGAGTCTCAACTCGACGATCCAACATGGAAATCGGCGGAACAGAGAACTGCCCATCTTCATCAACATCAGTTAAATCAGCAACAGGTATGATATCCTTACTTAGGCATCTCTTAAATAGTGAAACATGAAAAACGGGATGAATGAGGGAAGTGTCGGGTAAATTGATCTTGTAGGCGATGATCCCCACCTTTTGAAGCACCGTCAATGGCCCATAGTAGCGAGCAGAGAGCTTAAGATTCCGCCATAAAGATACCGAATTCTATGGATAGGGTTGGAGCTTGAGGTAAACTCGATCTCCGACCTCAAAGCTCTGATCTTGGCGATGCTGCTCGGCATAAAGCTTCATCCGACTTTGCGCCTCCACCAAATTCTCCTTCAACTATTGAGTAAATTTCTTTATCTCTTCAAAAACATCCTTAGCTTCCACATTGAGTGTATCCACATAAGATCCCATACCCAGTTGATTAGGAGGAAAACTATTTAAAGCCTGGAACGACGTACACTTTAAGCCAGTATGGAAATTAGTGTTATACCAATATTCTGCTAGGGACAACCATCTGTAACATTGTTTAGGGTTAGAACTCACCATACAATGGAGGTAGTTCTCCACACACTAATTCAAACGCTCTGTTTGACCTTCAGTTTGGGGGTGATAGGCTGTAGAAAGGGCTAACTTGGTGCCCATCAAATGAAATAGCTCTTTCCAGAAATGGCTAGTGAAAACCTTATCTCGGTCTGAAATATTGACCTCAGGTGGTCCGTGTAATTTATAGATAGTGTCCAGGAATTGTTTAACAACAGACTGTGCTGTAAAGGGATGAGAAAGACCCACGATGTGGCCATATTTAGTGAATCTGTCAATAATCACCAAGATCACATCTTTGCCGCAAGATTTTGGCAATCCCTCTACAAAATCCATAGAAATTTCAGTCTAAGCTTTCTTAGGAATAGGGAAAGGTTGTAGCAAGCCCGAATAATCTCCCACATCAGACTTGTGTCTATGACAAATATCACAAGTTTTCACCCAGGCAGACACATCCTCCTTCATCGTTGCCCAGTAAAAATATCCTTTAAGCCGCATATTAGTGCCCAAAATTCCAGAGTGCCCTCCATAAGCTGTGTTATGCATCTCAGAAATGAGGGTATTTCTGAGGACAGAGTCAGAACCCACCACAATCTTGCCTTTGTACCTGAGTAGGCTATCATGGAGTGTATATTTGTCAAAAGTTGTGGACTCAGTAGCTTTTGTACTTAAGATATGAGCAATATGAGTATCCTCCTTATAACTCTGAATAATTTGTTGAATCCACAGGGGTGTAACAGTGGTGATTGCAGCACAAGTCTCTTCACCAGGTAAACATCTAGATAAGGCATCTGCCACTTTGTTATCAAATTCATTTAGTGTACTGTATCTCATAGGTAAAGCCCAACAACTTGGTAAGCCATTTCTGTTGTACAGGGTTAATAGCCTTTTGATCCAACAAATGCTTTAAGGCTTGCTGATTTGTTTTAATAATAAACTTCTTTCCTTGCAAGTAAGTCTTCCACTTCTTCACTGCCATTACCACAGCAAAAAATTCCCTCTCATATAGTGACAGAGCCTGATTTTTTGGACACAAAATCTTGCTCATATAAGCTATAGGTTTATGATTCTGCATCAAGACTACACCAACTCCAAATCCACTTGCATCAGTCTCAATAACAAAAGGTTGGGTAAAGTCTGGGAGAGCTAAGACTAGGGCAGTAGTCATGGCTTCCTCCAATCTCTGAAAAGCCTCATTAGCATCAGCACTCCATT
This sequence comes from Orobanche coerulescens, assembly GCA_033398695.1. Classification (NCBI taxonomy): domain Eukaryota; kingdom Viridiplantae; phylum Streptophyta; class Magnoliopsida; order Lamiales; family Orobanchaceae; genus Orobanche; species Orobanche coerulescens. The sequence continues at coordinate 93,137,176 of CM065810.1, read as the reverse complement.
TGAAACCATCCTTTTGGAGTAGTGTAGTTAGAGGTCTACTGAGCTGACCGTAGCCTTTGATAAATTTCCTATAGTATCCTGTAAGACCCAAGAAACCCCTCAGCTGCTTAACATTCTTAGGTACTGGCCAACTTGTCATACAAGCAACTTTAGGATCAGTATACACCCTTTCTCCACTAATCACATGACCCAAGTATTCAATACTCTATTGGCCACATTGGCATTTGCTTCTCTTAGCATCTCTATAACCTATCTCAAATGTAACAAATGTTCAGCCCATATCTTGCTATATACCAAGATGTCATCAAAAAATACCAACACTGCCTTTCTTAAATACTCACTGAATACTCTATTCATTAAGTATTGGAAGGCAGTTGGGGCATTACATAATCCAAAAGGCATGACTAGGAATTCATAATGACCCTGATGTGTATTAAAGGCTATTAAAAACCTATCAACAGGGTTCATCAAAATCTGGAAGTAACCTGACCTGAGGTCCAACTTAGAGAAGAATTTGGCACCATGTAACTCATCCAAAAGCTCATCAATGACAGGAATAGGGTAATCATTCTTGATAGTGAGTGAATTAAGGTATCTATAGTCAATACACATCCTCCATGTATTATATTTCTTCTTCACCAAAATGGCAGGAGCTGTAAAAGGACTCCGGCTATGTTGAATAACACCATTCCTAAGTAATTCACCAATTATATTTTCAATTTCCCTTTTATTATGATGAGAAGACCTGTAGGGATGTTGCTGTTTGGGAGCACTATTTGGCTTGAGAGTAATGTGGTGCTCCACTCCCCTTGAAGCTGGCAGTCCTTGAGGCTCTGAGAAAACATCTCCATACTCCTCCAAAATGGCATCCAACTCTGCATCTGATGAAGACAAATCAGCAGCTAGAACTGCATCCACTACTGAGGGACTGATGAGGTACATTTCTTCAATTTTTTCTGGGTTTTTATGCATCATTGAGTGTAAGGCATGGTTGGAAATAAATTGACACTCATTAGTCTTGTTTATAGATTTCATCTTAATCCTTTTCCCTCCAATATGAACTGTGCAGGTGACTCTCTTGTAGTCTAGTAAGATAGGAGTGCAGAATTCCAGCCAGTCACTACCCAATATAATATCATACCTCTAATGCTCCAGCAGCCTTAGAGAGTAGGTAAACTCATGTACCTGCACCTTCCACTCAAAATTATGAACTATCTGGTTACTGATAAGTTGCTGACCATTAGATACTTTAACCAGTAAGGGTGAGTCTCTATCCACCTTACATTTCAACAACTCAGCTGTGCTCTTCTTGATGAAACTCAGAGAACTCCCAGTATCAATCAAAATATTCATCCTATGCCCATTAACTTCACCAATAATCCTCATAGTTTTATTCCCAATAGTACCAGTGATGACATTAACTGACACTACAGATTCTGGCATAGGTTCATTGTCTGGTAGCAACAAATCAACATACTCTGGCTCATGTTGAATGTGTGCTAACTCCTGCTTCTCAGACATTTCTGCATAAAATACTTTGGGCTTGTATTTGTGACCAAAAACATAAGGGTCATAACAATTATAGCATAAACCTTTTCTCTCTACTAGCAGCTATTTCTGTACTTGTCAGTAGCTTAATAGGAACCTTTGTGCTATTTGGTGTATTTGGCTTATATACAGCAGCTCCCTCCAGCCTCTTATAGTTGTTAGTGGGTGTAAAAGCTCTAGGACTTGGCTTAGCCACTCTCTTAGCCAAAGCATCTAGAGTTAGCATTTGACTATGCCCAATTTCAATATCATCTTGCAGAGTCTGGGGCTTAAATATCATCAGAAAGCTTTGCATCTCTTCCACTAATCCACTGATAAAACAATCTATAAAGTAGTTCTCAGAGTAGTTCATGTGACTCCTGAACATCAAGCAAGACCTTAACTCCTCAAAATTTTCAACATATTGGCATAAGTTCCAGTCTGTTTCAAGTTTTTAAACTCCATAATGACCTTAGTATCACTGATATCATCAAATCTAGCTGCTATCACCTCCAAAAATTGTTCCCAAGTGATGATCAAATTATTTTCATAGCCAAAATTTTGAAACCACTGCAGGGATTTTCCTTCAAAATGATGTATATCTAACTGAACCATTTGCTCATCACTAATAGCAGAAGTGAGTTGAAAATAGGTATTGCATTTGATAATCCAAGATCTAGGTTTAGAACCATTGAACCTAGGAAAATCTACACTATGATGTGAATTTCCTTGTCTACTTTTGCCAATTTGAGGGCCAAACTTGGATGTATAAGCACCAACAGCAGATCCAGGAGTTCTAGTGAAATGAGAGGATTTAGGAGGCTTACCCAATATAGATCCCTCATCAGATTTGTTCAAATTCAGCAGCTGTAATTAAATATTAGCAATGAGTTTTGTTAGCTGATCACACTTAGCATCGATGCCCGATATTTTCTCCTCTACCTTCTGATCTATATACTGCATCTGTTCATGAATTTTTTCCTCTGTTGCAGATCTCTTCATCGCCTCAGTTTGTAAGATCTGATCAAATTTCTTTTGTGTTTCCAGGAGCTCTTTCAGACGAGTGTTGTCAGCCACGATTTCGCCCAGAATTTTGCTAAAGTTGAAGTAGAACCTGCTCCGATGCCAATTGTAGCGGACCCGCGGCTATTTTATATTTATTGTATTATTGTACGGTAATTGTAACAATTGATAAAATAAAGAGAGAGAGAGAGAGAGAGAGAGAGAAACGAGAGAGGAAAGTTTGAGGAGGAAACTAAAAAATTATTTTTTTTGATGTTTCCTTTTCCTGCGTGAATAGATATTTATAAATGTTGTGGTCCGCACCCCCACCATAACACCCTACACTTACATCAGGGAATATAAAGTTGCTACAAGGATATAATATATATGATATAGCCTTTTTAATAGAAAGAACTGTGATTCTTCCTTAAGTTCCCATGCTCTCCTTCTCTTTCCATTCACCAACGCCCTCATCACGTGTCATCTCAATATTCTTCTCCCTTGACAACCGTGTCACAACACAGAACTCTTCCATTCGTCATTTCCCGATCGATCGTGTTATCATTGTTTTCGCCCGAAGAATTATGGGTGTTCGAGGTTTCCCAGTTGAGCCGTGTTCGTCGGAGTATCCAGCATCGATTATCGAGATAAGTATCTTGTCTATACACTTCATGTTTCATAACCGTAATAGTTGGTAATTGACTATATGCGCGATTGGAATGTTTTAATAAATTTATAAAAAAATAGGCATACTCTGGATAAAAGCTTTCACAAATATCTACTTGTGTGTTTGTGAACGAATGTGTTGTTCTAAGAATGTGTATTAGTGTCGTGCATTGGAATGCCTTGTTTGCGTATGGTATCATTGTGTGTGATTACATCTTTAATATGGTATCATTGTGTGTGATTACATCTTTAGTTTACTTAAAGATCATGACTTTTTGGCAAGAAGTGTGTGTGTGTGTGTGTGTGTGTGTGTGTAGATATGTTTGTCTATTGATGAGTATGTGACGTTGTGTAATATTGGTTGTGAGTATGTGTCGGATAAAGTGGCCATTCCTAACAAGTACCTTGATTTACATTTGATGTACTTAGGGGGAATGTGTTTTTGATGAATGTGATTTGTGCCATGTGGTTATTGAGCTGTGTGCGAGCCGAGTAAAAATATTGAGGGTCCCCTAGGATCTGTTTAGACTTCGAGTTCTGTGGATCACTCAGTTGGGCTATACACCAGGGAGGGCCTGACGAGGTGTCCCTGGGGTGTGTATCTTGCTCGATAGGTACAGGGCCAGCATAGCTCGGGAGATTGTTTTGTGATGATGATTATGGCATGTTGTTGTTTTCGATAATTATGATATGTCCGGAATATCACAACGCTTTTATTTTCGATGTGAGATACATCATACGTAAGGTCTTCGTACTTGGCTAGAATGGCACTAGTATAAGTAGCACATGTGATCCATTTCTTGATTGAGAGGTTTTCGGCATAAGGCGCGGGCCCTGTGATTGTTTCCGTGCATTATGGTTTGGTTGTGTATCGAGTTTGACCATTGGGCTATTCACTCGAGTATGTGATGTGGATGATTGGTCGTAGACCCCGTGTTTTGTAACCGGATATGCATTTTTTGAAAAAGCAATACTTGGGTCGTGTCCCTATGTGGTTTTTGATAAATTGAGGATTCATTAGTCCAAAAATGTCTTTCTAAAACTCCCGAGACTTTTTAAATGCTTTTCAAAGTGTCTATATGTCTCACTCCATCTTTTTACGGTTTGAACTATTTTATCCAATGAAATATCTTGGGAAGTCTTTTGTTGGGCTGAATTGCGAAATTAATTAAGTTATTATATTCTTGGAGTATGTTGTGTATAGCTCGTATTTGTATTTTATACTTGCACTAGCAAAACAGTGGAGTTTTGCCAACCCCCGAGTATTCGGAGGGTGGATATCTGTATTGCGTCCAGGTACTTGCAGGTTATTGTAATATCCGCAATTTTGATTTCCGTTAATTTTCTTTTTTCGGTGGGGGTCCGTTTCGACGACTCGCCTATGACCGTTTCGTCATTCTGAGAATGATTAATTCTGCACTTTTTGTCATCCGAGTTCGTTTCAGTGTCGTTTTGTTTCTTAAGCAGCTTTTCCGCACTTGAATTCGATTCTTCCGAATCTCATCCGAAACTATTGTTTCGAGTTTCTCGTAAGTTTATTTAATGTTATTATTCATGTTGCAAGCTTTGGTTTGGTGTTCCGATCGTGTATCGTGTATTTCGGACGTTTTGGGCCATATTCGTAATTTCTTAAAGTTTGGGGTAATTACTTTATTTTGAGCCCTTGAGTGGTCGGAATCGTGTGTTCTCTTAGTGATTAGATTTGTCTTTGTGAGTAATTCGTAACCGTATCTTCGGATTGTAACACCCCCAGATCCGAACGGGAATATTACAGCGCCGTGGGCCCCGAGATGGAACCCACAAGGCTGAAGGAAATTTTCGCAAACATTTACAAACGCCCAAGAGGCTAACGACGGTATTATCTATTAAAAACATTCGAAGATTTATAAAACTCGTTTATCAAACCGTCATAAAAACTCATTTGAAACCACAAGGCCCAAAATACCAAAACTCAACAGTTTAAAAACACATACGTTAAGCTATCGCTTACACGTACCGACAGAATAGATTTAGAAAATGATTGCCAAAGTAACCTAAGTTACCAGATACCAAAAAGGTCATTTAAAAATACTCACGCAGCGGATAAAGTCAAACAATTAAAATACTCTAGCAGCGGAATACAACAACTGATCAGAAAATCAAAACACAAATACATGCCCTTGCCAGTATCCTCCGGGAAGTTCATCTCTCCACGACCGCTACAAGCTTGATAATCCAAGAACCTAAAAAGAAAGCCCACGACGGAGTCAACCATAATATCCAACAATGATAACCATCACATCTCATCAATAATTACATATCAATGGAAATACTAAGTAAGCATACGACCAATGTAATCTTACCGTCGTAACTTTACGAGAATCCACGATTCGTATCCTTAACAACACATTAAAATAATACCGAAATATCTGTACGGTATCTCAACAATACTCAAGGTTCTCAAAACATTATCATAACTCGCGATACGGAAATTATACCAACTCTGGCCAATTTAATCCATCGGATAACATCGACATTTCCAATACGATAATCGATTGTCCATCAAAGACAAGTACCAAGGAAATACGGAACATACCTCAAGATACGAAATACCATTACCATCACGTCAGTCTAATCCGAGATCAGATCAACACAACATACGGACATGGTTCTAACACAAGACCTACAAATGCATACTCACATGACAACGTCAATATGATCACAACAATAACGACAATGTATACTTATGGCCACCCATAATATACATATGCACAATAACAACAACATATGGTAATCCAACGATCCAGCGTACACAGCTATAGATTCCCATGATGATCCCATCGGACCAACGCATGGTGGCATTACCTGTCTAGCGATCCAGCGCACACAGCTATAGATTCCCATGATGATCCCGTCGGACCAACGCATGGTGGACATATGACAACAATGCACAACTGCACAAAACAACAGTGCACAATACACGACAACAACAATGCACAAATGCATGACAACAACGATACACGAATGTATCACAATATGATCGACTCAAATGATAAAAATGAATAGAGTACTTTCCCCGAGTCCTTCAAGAACGATCTCAATGCCTAAACCACCACGAACCATTATCTTCAATACTCGACGGTCCAAAGTATCACGGATTGCAGATAATTCATATCTCCGTTTTTATCACGATATATCCTCGATATACAAGTATACCAATAACAAAAGCAAATCATATACATTATGATTTAGATTCCCAAAACTCGAATATGATTTATAATCTCAAGTCTCCTGTGATTACGATTATAAACATTGTTATACGAATTATAAACGAATGAAACGGAAACCATTCATTAAATACTATAAACTGAGTAAGTAATAACTTACTTCGATACCGATACAATGACGAGGAAGCTGTTACCAAATCCATTGCCGTCATCTACAAGTTCCTCGGTCCCGACCAAAGCAATCAACGAACATTCTCGAGCTCGACCGCAACACACGGTTGTAATCACTGATCAATATTCTCAACCTATTACAGTAATCGATAGACAACAAGTTCGACAACAATTAACAATTGATAAAACCAATTTACAAACCCAACGGCTCGAAAATATCTCGATTAAACACTAGTCGGATCAATCCTACTCAAACCAGCATAAATTTACAACCACAACACGAAAATACTGCACTTTCTGCCTTCTTAGCGCACGTTAATCACCTAACGTAGCGTGCGCTAAGTTGCTCCCGTTAGCGCGCGCTAGGCAGTAAACGTAGCGTGCGCTAATGCCGCATGATGCATGTTTTTCGAATCTTGATCAACTTATGGCGATTTCAAGAACACCAAGTGATTCTGAATCATGTTCAAAGCTATCAAAACAACGAACTCCGATATCCTTTAACATATAAACAATCATCCAACTTATAATCCAAGTTCTATATCCATATATCATCTTCCTCAATATCAACATCATGAAACAATAAGAACGTAACAACACTTTCATAATCTATCATTACAGGGAGTAATCATCGACAATAACATCAACATCCGAAACTAAGGAGAAGGATTAATCCACTTATCTCAAGAAAACGAACAACACTATTCAAACCACAAGAATCATATCAATATCTTCATGTCAACAATAACATCATCATAATCCGGTAATCCATCTCATAATCATGCTTATCAACTTGTTTATGTAATAATCATCAACTCAAGAACATCAACATTCAATCCAAAACGAAATCCAAATATGAAGAGTAATTACCTCTTTGAAGGAATGGATTGAATCCCAAGGTTGAATCCGTTTTCAATCACTTCCAAGTTTCAAATGTTGTTAGGAATGATCAACTGAAGTGTTTGGGACCTCAACTTCTCTCTAAGACCTCTCTCTATCGTCTGAAGGTGAAAGAATGGACGAAATGCTTCATAATACCCGTTTGTCCCTTATATAGAATACATTACTAGCGTGCGCTAAACCTTATGTTTAGCGTGCGCTCTGCCTAGCGTGCGCTAACCGACCTTTGTTAGCGTGCGCTATCGCGATCGAGGCAACTGTCTTACTGCATGAAGTGATTTACGTACGCAATGCCCATGCAATAGCGTACGTAAATGCCTCTATTTAGCGTACGCAAGTGTCTTACCTTAGCGTGCGCTACTCATAGTTGACTCGTTTGTCTGTATGCTCAAGACTAGTCCACACGCCGAAAGTGCTGACGAGGATAAGATTCCTTTTTGTCCGATATACAGTTAGCGTGCGCTAATCAACATGCATTAGCGTGCGCTAACACTACATTACAACATCCGTTGACTTATCAGAACGTGCGCCGAAAGTGGCCTGGTCCACACGCAGATTCCTTCCGATCTGACTGCATTAGCGTGCGTTATTTTATATCCGTAGCGTGCACTAAACCTGCACGATAGCGTGCGCTACTCCTGATTATTAGCGTGCGCTAATAATGTTACACTTAGCCATTTTCAGCTATTCTTGTCCAATCGTCTCAACATACAGAATACGAACATACGGCATACTAAATACATATACTTCTTACATCCAATTGTCGACCAAGTACGACAATTATACCAATACAAATGTCTTGGTCCTTCAATTATTTTACCCATACTGTACAGATTCCACGCTGTACAACATAACTCGGATAAAATAATCTTAAACAACAGTAGTGGAAATTCTGGATATTACATACTACACCACTTAAAATAAGTTTCGTCCTCGAAACTTGCAATCCGTCATAAAAACAAACAAATCGTTCAACCAAAATATCCCGAAACCATCACGACAACGATCAATCATCATTATTACCGAATAACCAAAATAGCATACTTTCATATGCGCCAAGTCGACGCTCTCCTGAGATGCTAGCAAGTGACTTCACTGTAAAGCTTCAACACGCTTACGATCACAATTCCATGGATCTCAACAAAAATATAACATATTCGGAAGAAATAATCTATCCGTTTCAAATCACATGCGCTTGATTACACAATCAAGTCCAAATCCTGATACAAATCAATAATACACGATACATCTGTGAAACAACTGCCCAACACAATGGCAACGAATCCCGAAATATCAACACAAAATCTGAACGCTCAGATGATCACCAGCAATGATCAACTCATAAATTAATCGAGAATATCATTGACATGATGAACTCTAATATGACCAATCCAAAGGTCGAAACGCAATCGAGAATATCATCACCATGATAAACTCCAACACGGTCAACACAGAACCACGGAAACCGATATAGAGTTCTCAAAACGACACACCAATCACATACAGTGGATCTCAACGAAACACAACCGACTGGTGAAGATTTCCCTCGGCATACGAACAACGAATCGCAAATCGACGAACATACCAATTCATACAAGGAGTGGGAACGACCACTCAATATCCAAAACAACTAGCATGGGGTCACCATCCCCAAATTTACACTTACAAAGAAATCAATCAAAGATCACTATGTTAAAATTGCACTACTACCGCACCAATGGAATCACATAGCACATATGATCCGGTTTCACAATATACCAAGTTTCCAAAATAATATTATGTACATGAATCTACAACACGCAACATATTTCTCTTATCCGATAACTCAACCGATCATCACCGGATAATCAAACTGCCATACTAAAGTTCGAATCTCTTTTCCTCGTACCATACTGATGTCTTATCCAGTTCGTGAATCTCATTCAGAACTTCACCACGATATGCATTATGCATTAAATGCGTATGTACATCAATCACATTTTCAAAACCAGTTTCGAAGTTGATTTTTGGTTTTAGTGCTTAAGATAAAAACATAAAGAATTACAATCGACTGTAATTTGCAGAATGAGAAAAAAATTGGATCTGGATTCTTACCTTTGCTGGAGAAGATGAAATTTTGCAGAAATTGAGAGTTGATGCTTGAATCGATCGACAGGAGGAGGAATATTTTTTTTGTACTGTGGGGTCTTGTGTATTTATACTTCTAGGTTAGGTATGAGATGTATTGTAGCCCTAGGAATTTAGGAAAGGTCTGATTTCTAGAATTCTAATTGAATTGGAAATTCTTTTTTCTTGGAGGGTTGGAGAACAAGAAATACTTATTGGGCCATTTACGAATTAGTTCGGGCTAAGAATAATAATAATGATAATAATAGTAATAGTAATAATTATAATAAAAATAATAATACTGATAATAATAATAATATCGAGAATAATATTAACAATGATATTAGAAATGATAAAACTAGTAACAATGATCATAATAATATTAATATTATCATAACATTATTTTTATTATATATTAATAACAACAAATATCTACTTGGAAATAAGTGACAAAATGACTCGGGCTAGAATTTGTGATACGTCGAAATAAATTGACTATGACTTTAATGAGACTAAATGGACTGACTCCCATGACATGAAATTGACACGTGAAAAACATTGTGCACTGCTGAAAATTCGGGAGGTAAAGCTAATCGGTAAGCCAAATCTCTAATACGATCGAGAATTTCGAATGGTCCCACATATCTCGGTCTCAACTTGTTCCTCGGACCAAAACGAACAATTCCCTTTGGTAGGAGATATCTTCAAAAACACCTTATCTCACACAAAGAATTCGAGATCCTTCTGACGCTTGTCGGCGTAAGACTTCTGACGATCTTGTGCTATCTTGATTCACTCTTGAATCTTATCGACAACACCAACTGTCTGCTCAATCATCTCGGGGCCTAGGATTTTCCTTTCACCTACTTCATCCCAATACAGAGGTGATCGACACTTCCTACCATATAAGGCATCGTATGGTGCCATACCGATTGTCACTTGAAAGCTATTGTTGTAGGCAAATTCCACCAATGGTAGTAGTCTTTCCGAGTAAATACCCATATCCAACACACAAGAACGTAGCATATCCTCAAGTATCTGAATCGTCCTCTCAGATTGACCGTGTGTTTGAGGATGATATGTTGTGCTGAAACTCAATTGCGTCCCCAATGCTTCTTGCAAACTCTCCCAAAAATGCGATGTGAATCGAGAATCTCTATCTGAGACTATAAATACTGGCACTCCGTGCAGTCTGATAATCTCCTTGATGCACAGGTGAGCATACTGATTCATCCGAAAATTCATTTTGACGGGAATGAAATAAGCTGACTTAGTGAGTTGATCTACTACGAACCAAATCACATGATTACCACTTTCCGTTCCGGGTAAACCCACCACAAAGTGCATATTGATGTGTTCCCATTTCCATTCTGGGATATGAAGTGATTTCAAGAATCCAAAAGTGCGTTGGTGCTCTGCTTTCACCTGCTGACAGACTATACATTTTCTGACATAATCCGACCACATCTCTCTTCAAACATCCCACCAAAGCATCCTTTTTAGGTCTTGGTACATCTTTGTACCACCAGGATGTACTGTATAAGGAGTATTGTGTTCTTCTCTTAAGATTTCTTCTCTAATCTTGTCTACGTTAGGCACACATATTCTCGCTCCATAATACATCATTCCATCATCAGACACAATGGAACCTTTATCTTCTCTAGCTAGTGTATGTTCCCTCATCTTGACCGAAAACTCATCTCGGCCTTAACCTTCCTTGACTCTCTTTCAAAGTCGGTTGTACTACTAAGGCAGTCAATACGGAATCCACTGATTTGGATGGCGTGCCCATGTCAATGTTCAACCTTGCCAACTCCTTGATCAAACATGGGTTCTTGGTAAACATACAACTAAGCTCTCCTATGGACTTAGGACTCAAAGCATCAGTGACTACATTTGCTTTACCCGGATGGTAAATAATCTTACAATTGTAGTCCTTAATCAATTCCAACCATCTCTTCTGCCTCATGTTCAATTCCTTCTATTTGAAAAGATCTTTCAAACTTTTATGGTCTGATTATATTTCACACTTACATCCATCAGGTAATGTCTCCAAATTTTCAAGGCATGAACTACAGCTGCCAATTCCAAATCATGAGTGGGATAATTCAACTCATGTGGCTTCAGTTGCCTTAAAGCATAGGCTACTACCTTGCCTTGTTGCATCAATACACACCCTAAGCCTTGCTTCGATACGTCACTGTAAATGACGAACTCCTTCGCCAGGTCAGGTATATTTAAGACTGCTGCTGCAATCAATTTACATTTAAGTTATTGGAAACTCTTCTCATAGTTCTTGTTCCACAAGAATGCTTCTACTTTCCTCGTCAAACGTGTCATTGGTGCAGCTATATTGGAGAATCCTTCTATGAATCTTCTATAGTAACCAGCTACCCCAAGAAACTACGAACTTCATTCGCATTCCTTGGCACTTTACAATCATTTACAGCTTCAACCTTTGCCGAATCAACTTCCATTCCTCGAGCTGTGACAATGTGTCCAAGAAATGAAATTCTATCAAGCCAAAAGTCGCATTTGCTGAATTTCGCAGACAACTTCTTGAGAAGTACACTCAAAACCGTTCTCAAATGCTGATCATGCTCTTTCTTATTCTTTGAATACACTAGTATGTCATTGATAAAGACAATGGCAAGTTGATCCAAGTAAGGTTGAAAAACTCGGTTCATGAGGTCCATGAATACTGCTAGTGCATTAGTCAAACCGAATGGCATCACCATAAACTCGTAGTGTCCGTATCGCATTCAAAATGCAGTCTTCGATATTTCATCATCCTTGATCTCTATCTTCGAGAACACTCCATCTCCACCGAGCTGATCAAATAGATCCTCAATCCTAGGAAAAGAAGTACTTGTTCTGTATTGTAAGTCGACTGAGTTCACTATAGTCCATACACATCCTTAAACTTCCATTATTTTTCTTCACGAAGAGCACGGGTGCACCCCATGGCAACACACTCGGCTGGACAAATCCAGAGTCAAACAGTTCATGAAGTTGCACTTTTCCGGACCGTCGGATTGACCGAGACCTGGCTGGCAAGACCTGGCCGAGTAACGGCTGTAATGGTCCGGCAGTTACGGCCGTAAGGCCTGCTACGTACGTAAGCCTTGTCCGGTCACGTACGTAGCACTGCCGGCAGTGTTGGGAAGAAGACTCGGCCATGGCCGGTTACGGCCATAAGCCATGGCCGATTACGTACGTAATGCGGCCGGCAGCGGCTTATATAAGGCCCAGCAGACGGGTTTTCACCCATTTTCTCACTTTGTTTTCTTCTCTTCCGCGGCTTGGGACTTGTTGGGCGTGGAGGCATGTTGTCATACAATAAATCCATGAAGTCTTGGAGTTCATATCATCGATTATCTATCCTATAACATCCTTTGATCGAGCGAATCAGGTCAGATTTCCTGGAAATCCTAGTTTGGGTAAATTGGGGGTTTTGTTCGTTTTTGTCCGATTTAACCATAATAACTTAGAATTGTGATGGATTGATGATTATTTAGGTGTATTCTATCATTTCCCTTGTTATTCCATGGTTGGGTTGTATTGATTCGTCGTTTTGGTCGAGTTCTTAGTCGACGCCTTGAAGGTGTCAGACAAAAGGTCTTAGAGGGGGGATTGGGTGTTGTGCGATTATTATCCATCATACGATTGTTGATTTATCACTGGTATGACTTAGGGACGAAATTCTTGTGAAGAACTCGATTCGGAACCTTTCCGTTCGTTGCCTTCTTTGGGGTCCGAGCTTCCCGGTCGAACCGTGTTCTTCGGAGTGTTCGGTAGTGGTTATTAAGGCAAGTATTTTACTATACGAATTGTGTCTTGTGAATAGGGACGTCGTGTTATATTTATGATGAATTGATTTATCTTAGCGAATATGCTTCGTATGAATTGATTATTATAAACGATTGATGGTAATGATAATACCTTCACTTAGTTAACATCGTGGAATTGTGTTGGATGTGCAAATTATCTTAGTTTGTGCCGGGCGTGGTTGGTCATTGTTGAGTTGTTGTGATGATTATGATATTTGTGTTGTTTTGGTTTACATACTTGATTATACATTTTGGTGTAATGTGGAATGGCTTGACATTTGATGATTATGAGTTGTGTCGTGTCGATGTATGTGTGTGTGTTCTAGGTAGGGTCTGACGAGGCCTGTGGAGTTCGGTACATGATGTGTACGAACAAGGTGTGTGATCCAGGTAGGGTCTGACGAGGCCTCTGGAGTTCGGTACATGATGTGTACGAATAAGGTGTGTGATCCAAGTAGGGTCTGACGAGGCCTCTGGAGTTCGGTACATGATGTGTACGAACGATGTTTGTGGCCGGGTAGGGTCTGTCGAGACCTCTTGAGTTTGGTACATGATGTGTACGAACAGTGCTTGTGGTCCGAGTAAGGTCCGCCGAGACCTCCGGAGTTCGGTACATGATGTGTACGAACAATGATCGTATAACAGTGATTGTTTGGATAACATTTTAAATATGGGTCTCAGACTCATAATGATATCTTATCTAGTGTGTTTTCAAATGAGAATCGGGCTGAGGCCCTAACGACTACGAAAAGGTTTTGTAAATTGGGACTCGAGGTCCAAAAGAATTTATACTTCAAAAATCCCCGAGATGATGAGTTCCTTTTCAAATATCTCTTACTTGAGTTCAAAATTCTAAAACTTCTCGGGAATATTTTGATAATTAATATCCGTATTAAATTCGTAGTTGCTATTTACTTGTTGCATTTCGTATCATATTATACTTGCACTAGTAAAACAGCAGAGTTTTACTAACCCCCGAGTAATCGGGGGGTGGATGTCTGTTTTGCGTCCAGGTACATGCAGGTTCAGGGGAGCAGTAACAGGATTGGCACAAGAGGATAACGAGCTGCGATACTAATCAAGAGTTGAGAGTTGTTTTGATTCTTGTAGTGTTGTCAGAGTTGATTTCAATCTTCCGCTGTATTATGTTCGACCCCAGTGTGGCTAATGTTGTTTTAGTCAGTTCTGTTGATGGAGTTGTGTGACCTTATGGGTCTTTGTATTCATGTGTAAGTAACCTTAACGGTCTGTATTATTATATTATTTGACCCTGGACGGGCAAGTATATGGTTGTTTGTGGATGTTTAGCCTAGTAGATCCTTGTGGAAAGGGTCTACGGCGTGTAATATTCCCATACGGTTTTGGGGGTGTTACAGCTATTGGGGATCGAATCACAGGATCAGCATGAAGGATGATGGAAGACGACGATACTAATCTCGTGAATACCAATGTTGAGTATTTTGGTAAAGTCTTGTTGTTTTGTCTTCCGTTGTGGTGTTCTTCCATTTTATGGGAGTGTTGGTGTATTCTGACCCCTGCGTGGGTATGAGTTGTGAGAAAGAGTTATGTGTAATATATATGGATGTTGTGGTAAAAAGACTAAATTTGTCTAAGGGTTCGTTATTATCCATGGGGGAATGTATTGTGATGTTGTGATTTCGGTATTTGGCCTGGTAGATCCTCACGGAGAGGGTCTGCGGTGCTATAATATTTCCGAGTGGCTTGGGGGTGTTACAGAATATGGTATCAGAGCTTAGGTTGCGGAAACCTAGGTTGTCGGGTCGAGTCTTGTCTTATCAGATTTTATCTGACTAAGTCGTGTCGCGACGCATCGTCTGAGGTGTCGATCGTGATTAGCATTGAGATGCAGCCATCATCTTCGTGCGATCTGTGGATGTAAGTCTTCCTAATATGTTGTGTCTCGTGTTATACGAGTTTGTGTGATTTTGTGTTAGGATGTGGAGTTTGAATGTGAATTGTGAATATGTAATTCATGCTTGTTTGATTCACGTATTGTGCTGGAATGAAGAGTGGTGCCGGTGTATATGTGTGTATATATACCTTTGTATAAATCATTTTTGCAAAAGAATTGGTTTTGTGTAGTTACACAAGGAGAGTTTATCAATGTGATATTTGAAAGTTTGGAACACTTTTGGGGAGTCACGTGAATTTCGTTTTAAAACATCCTTCAAAGGGAGGAAAAAGTTTGATTTTCATATGATGACCTCAAGGCCAATTTTTTTGAGAATTCAAACTACCGATATTTCATTTTCATATTGTATTATAAGTTTTAAAACACAATTTTTAAAACTCCAATGAGGTCTATAAATGTACTCAAGATGTGACTCTCGCTTTTAACATTTCGGTTTTGAATGACAATTGTGTTGCTACCCAAAATATTATCCGAAGATAGATATTGCTGGAATAGATGGGCAGCAAACAAGTTTGCGAGAGCACATCCGTGGGAATGGAAATAACACAAGATTTGCCGGGTTTGTTAGGCCCGAGCTTGAATGCTCTCGCGAGATGTTATTAATACGAATACGTTTATTAATGTAAGAATGCGATTACAATGAGTGTAAAAGATCCTAGTTATCTAGCTGTTGAGTGCTTGCCGAAAGAACTAGAGTTGCTCTGAGTTCTTCAACTGCAAGGAGTTCTTGTTTTTGTCTCTGCCGACCGTCTTTCGGTTAAGAGGTGCTGAGAGAGAAAAACCGAGAGAAAGCTGCAAGAAAAGCCAGACAGAAATCCAGAGAGGCTTCCAAGTGTAGGAAGCCTTCTATTTATCGGAGTTGGGATGCCTTTTAGTGATGGGCGATCGTCTTTCCTGTATTATATTAAGGGGCGATCATATTTTAGCGCATGGGCTGGTTGTCTTAAATTCCATGGCTGCTGCTGGCAGCCAGCTGTGCGAGCCAATGAGAAGTCTGCACGCATCCTGATTTGCTGTCCTGAGAGGTCCCACTTTGCACCTTTCGGCGGGTCTGTCGGTAGGTGAGATTGGTGGCAGGCTGTGGTCAACGATCCATGTTCTATGGCGCCATTCGCGGATCTGCACAAGGGTCATTGCTTCGAGCTTCGGCCTTTGCCGACTAGACATGCTGGCTCTGCGTGGCATGAGGCGGTCGTCATTGGCCGGGCACTAGAGTCGATCGCCAGGTGCCAAGAGACGATCGCCTTAGATGTCGATCACTCGGCACTGGGACTTGACCTGGGACCTTCGATCGGCCGATCTGCCTTGGTCTATTCGACCATGGCTCGGTCGCCCGGTGTCTGTGCCGATCGCCTGTTGAGGTGTATAAATCTCGACACAACACCAAGACCTTACGTATGACGTATCTCACATCAAGAATGAAAGCGTTGTGATATTCCGGACATAAAATTATCGAAAACAACAACATGCCATAATTATCATCACAAAACAACCTCCCGAGATATACTGGCCCTGTACATCTCGATAAAGATACACACCACAGGGATACCTCGTCAGGCCCTCCCTGGTGTATAGCCCAACCGAGTGATCCACGTAACTCGAAGTCTAAACAGATCCCAGGGGACCCTCGTTGGTTTTACTCGGCTCACACACAGCTCAATAACCACATGGCACAAATCACATTCATCAAAAACACATTCCTCCAAAGTACATCAAATATAAATCAAGGTACTTGTTAGAAATGGCCACTTTATCCGATACATACTCACAACCAATATTACACAACATCACATACTCATCAATAGACACACATATCCACACACACACACACACACACACACCTCTTGCCAAAAAGTCATCATCTTTAAGTCCACTAAAGATGTAATCACACACAACGATACCATACACAAACAAGACATTCCAATGCACGACACTAATACACATTCTTGGAACAACACATTCGTCCACAAACACACAAGTAGATCTTTGTGAAAGCTTTTATCTAGAGTATGCCGATTCTTTTATAAATTTATTAAAAACATTCTAATCGCACAAATAGTCAATTACCAACTATTACGGCTACAAAACATGAAGTGTATAGGTAAGATACTTGGCTCGATAATTGATACCGGACACTCCGACGAATACGGCTCAACTGGGAAACCTCGAACACCCACAATTCTTCGGGCGGAAACAATGATAACCCGATCGATCGGGAAACGACGAATGGAAGAGTTCCGACTCGTGTTTTTCGCAAGGAACCTAACCTTAACATTATGACATCAATAATCAACGATCGTACGAGGAAGAATAATCGTAGAACGCCCAAAACCCCTCTCTAAAAACTTTCACCGGACACCTTCAAGGCGTTGATTAGGAACTCAACAAAACGATGAATCTCTAGTAATCGAACCATGGAACAACAAGAAAATGGGTAGAATACAACTTAATAATCAACAATCCTTCACTAATCTAGGTTAATACGGATCAAACGGACAAAATCAAGCAAAATCCCAATTTTCCCAAAACTAAGATTTTAGGAAAACTTACCCTGATTCGCTCGATTAGAGGATGCTATGGAATGATTAATTGATGATATGAACTCCAGAACTTTGTGGATTCATCGTATAACAACATGTATCCATGCTCACCAAGTCTCCAGACACGGACAGGAAAGAGGAGAAATGAAAAACGAATGCAAACAGGACTGCTCGGTCATATTTATAGACATGCGCATTAGCGCGCACTAGGGCTTCCGAGTAGCGTGCACTAACGGGCAGTCTCGGCCTAGAACCTTCGGCCGCGCCTGCATTGACCTAACCTACCGACCTGTCCTGCTTTCCAGAATCTTCCTGTCCGACCGCAGTAGCGCGCGTTGCATGGGTGCTTGCGTGCGCTAGTCGATAACGTGCGCTGGACAAAACTGCTCGGCCATGTAGCATGCGCTGGGCGGCCGATAGCGTGCGCTACACCTACCGATTAACGCGCGCAATGACCGTCAGTAGCGTGTGCTACCTGCCGATCCTTCCCGACTCCAGAACCTCAGAAACCTCTCTGCCCAGCCCGACAGCGTGCACTGGTCGGCCGAATAGCGCGCGCTATTCCTGCCGACTTAGCGCGCGCAGCCTTCCGATAGTAGCGTGTGCTATGTCGGTTCCTACCGCACCTGTCCATCTAGTGCCCAGCCACCCTACCGGTTACTGCCGCACCTGCGCAGCTGGTGCCCAGCCACCCTGCCGGTTCCTGCCACACCTTCCCAGCCAGTGCCTAGCCACCGTGACCCGACGACTCGATTATCTGAAAATGCACGAAACGAACACGACAAAACGCTCGTGGACAACATCATCGACCCGAAATGAAAACAACGGATAATAAATCACCACATACGGCCATAAACACAAAATTAGTCATCGAGAAAATAACATCAACGCTCGGCAACCGGGAAATATCCGAAGAAAATCCAAAATAACCGGAACAAAGATCGCGGGTATTACATTCTACCCCCCCTAAAAATAAGTTTCATCCCGAAACTTAAAACAAGAGCAAGGGGACTCTAGATAAGACACGTTATCTGATACTGACAGCACACAAGAGCTTCATGCAGTACAAAGCTATTGCGGTCTGTTTCAATATGCAAGAACGCTTACGAAAAAAAAACATGAATCACTGCGGTTGATAAAAAAACTGAGTAGTAGAACAATCAAATCGCGAGTTTAACGCTGAAAAAGTATGAAGTTTCAATAACTCAAGGATTTGGAAGATCAAATACGAATACAATTTCCCAACCCTTAAGGAAATTATGAAGTGGTCCACACGCTCATCGATCACGATTATGAGATCAAATAGTAATGATCGGACAACGGCAAACAAATAACAATGGTCGAACAACAACGATCAAACAAAAAATTCTGAAGTTCACACCTCAAATCAAGACATCAATAAAATTGTAGGGACCACGAGGTGTTAATTTCGCACACGGTTCACAGGGAATCGATCCGAACTTGGAAAGATCACAACGTTATACAGATCAATTTGGGACAATATCAGAACTCGCTCGAATAACAATTGCGAGAAATAACACAGGGTCAGAAGCATCAACGAACACAATTGAGTCGATAGAGTCGAACGAAACAGAAGCAAAAAAATGGTCATTACACTCTATCACTATTAAAAGAGGTTTCATCCCTGAAACCAAAACAATGAGAGTGAGGTGCCAGAATTGCAACCTTCCCGGCAATATCCTCTTGGTCCCACATATGATCTTCATGACCATCTATACCACGGTCACGGCCGCGTCCTCTGCCCTACGGCATACTAGGTGGATACTCACTCATTACCATGGCACAACTTCGCAAAATAATATACTAAAGTGTCAACTCAGCACGACATATCACATAAAATAACTAATAGCAGCTTGATAAGAAAATCCACAAGGTATCCCTTTTTTTAATGATATCATTTGGAAATCTTTAAATTTGTATGCTTATTCAAAATAAAACCTTAAAAATATTTTTGGTACCTCGGGTTGTTTTATCAAAATTTGTAAACAAAAGACTTTAACCGTCTCATTTTGAAATTATTTGCAAAACAATATTTCCTTATAACCGGCAATATCAAAATCACCATGCCACTACGCGTCATCATTACCGTTAATAATAAACAAGGTAACCACGTAAGATCATCAAACCATTCGTACATACACTAAACATTTCCAAATTCGAGTTTGAAATTTAAATCGAGTAAGATTTTTCATCTTTCACTATATATTTTTGAAAATAAAAATCGTATTGGTTTTTGAAATAAAAATTTTTATGGTGTGAAGGATTTTTGAAAATCATGTACTCGAATTACAACAATATGTTAAAAATTATTTTCGAAAATTCTCCCAACACTACACAAAAATCAACGACGGTAACCTTTTACAAAATGTTCAATGTACTTTAAAACAGCTCTTTCAAACACCTTCGAGGTTTTATTTGAGAAGCCTAGGCCGGATCGCCGGTTCCAAATAATTTTCAAATTCCACATGAAGCCGCGATTAACCGAATCGTCAAAATTTTTCAGAAAAGCGTTTTCATACACACACGCAGTAAACAAAAATTATCAATTCACCAAACACAATCAATTATCACCTAGCACTACAAAAAGTCATAACACCTATTCACACACAACAGTTGTCGTTGATAGATAACGCACAGAGAATATAGTCACAGTGATTGGCTGCCAAAGTTAGACTTAACGGCAAAAAATGTGGTTCTCCAGCCTCTGCCAGGCTAATTTACGCACGCTACACCAAGAATTCAGCGTGTGCTACCCGAGCCACATTAGAGTGCGCTAGCCTCATACTTAGCGTTCGCTAGCTGCTCCATCTCAGTAACATGATCACGAACATATATACGACATTACTAGAATCAAAGGTTATAAATAACATACGAATCTCAAAGCCATCGATTCACATAATTACAACACCTCATGAGCAACCATCAAAAGACAATTTATTGTGTCTAGATTTATACACCTTAACAAGCGATCGACACAGACACCGGGCGACCGAGCCATAGTCGAATAGACCAAGGCAGATCGGCCGATCGAAGGTCCCAAGTCAAGTCCCAGTGCCGAGCGATCAAAATCTAAGGCGATCATCTCTTGGCGCCTGGCGATCGACTCTGGTGCCTGGCCAATGACGACCGCCTCTTGCCACGCAAAGCCAGCATGTCTAGTCGGCGAAGGCCGAAGCTCGAAGCAAGGACCCATGTGCAGATCCGCGAATGGCACCGCAGAACATGGATCGTTGACCACAACCAGTCACCAATCTCACCTACCGACAGACCCACCAAAAGGTGCAAAGTGGGACCTCCCGGGACAGCGACTCAGGATGCGTTCAGACTTCTCATTGGCTCGCACAGCTGGCTGCCAGCAGCAGCCACGAACTTTAAGACAACCAGCCCATGTGCTAAAAGATGATCGCCCCTTATTATAATACAGAAAAGACGATCGCCCATCACTAAAAGGCATCCCAACTCCTATAAATAGAAGGCTTCCTACACTTGGAAGCCTCTCTGGCTTTTCTTGTAGCTTTCTCTCGACTTTTCTCTCTCAGCACCTCTTAACCGAAAGACGGTTGGCAGAGATGAAAACAAGAACTCCCTGCAGTTCAAGAACTCAGAGCAACTCTAGTTCTTCCGGCAAGCACTCAACATCTAGATAACTAGGATCTTTTACACTCATTATAATCACATTCTTACATTAATATTTGTACTCAAACGTATTCGTATTAATAATATCTCGCGAGAGGATTCAAGCCTGGGCCTAACAAACCTGGCAAATCTTGTGTTATTTCCATACCCACGGACGTGCTCTGGCAAACTTGTTTGCTGCCCATCCATTCCAGTAATATCTATCTCCGGATAATATTTTGGGTAGCAACAATTGGCGCTAGAGGAAGGGCATCTTAACCTTCATTTTT
This sequence comes from Orobanche coerulescens, assembly GCA_033398695.1. NCBI lineage: Eukaryota > Viridiplantae > Streptophyta > Magnoliopsida > Lamiales > Orobanchaceae > Orobanche > Orobanche coerulescens. Next base: position 93,115,369 of record CM065810.1, on the reverse strand, counting down.
CATTCCGACTGTTTCGAAGAACACTCATTGTTCTCCAGAACATATACCTGAAGAAACACTCACTGTTCTTTAGAGAGAAAAACCTTCAGAGTCATGACATCGGCCAACACATTGAAGGGAGCCACTCTCCGATCCACCGGACGCCTTATTCCGGCTCAATCCGAGCCCCAGCCTACGACAAAGGGTAGCCGCGGCGACGCGAGACTCTCGATACCGCGCCCGAGGGACGGCCCTAGCCTTTCCTTCAACCAGTTCCAGACCGCGGAACAGATCGAGGAGGCTATGGCCATCCTGAGGGAGCGATGGATAGCATTCGACGCGCCCGCAATTACCCCATCGGCCATCTACCGCGCAGGCAAGCGGAAGCTCAAGGGGTTACTTGACGAACGACCGTCATGAAGACCCGATTCACGAGCAGAAGCACTCGCGAGGCAGGACGGTTCCATTTTCATCCGCTTAGGCAGCGACCCATTATGGCGACCGGGGCACGTTGGCCCTAGCCACGAGACGACGGAGGCCGAATCCATCACCAGGGGTTCAGCATATCCAACTCCCATAAGGCAGGCCAACCATCTGGTTCCTCACCGAAAGTCCAAGATCGTTGGCGACAACCTCATTGCCTACCGCGGAGCCAGGAGATCGGTACACGATCGCCTCGGCGCCCGCTCCGAGAGCCAAACCACAAGCGACCAAGATACGACGATGGTCGCACTGCAACGCCAGCTCGACGACATGAAGGCGCTCCTGGAATCTGGGGCACGCGCCAAGAGAAAGATCGCCGGGCCAAGCGAGCCACTCGCGGTCCAAGGTACTTCGCCACCAAGGTCGCTCGACCAGAAGGACCCCACCGCATGATGAAAATCAGGCAGGTGGAAGAGGAGTCCGACACAGACTACATCGACCGAGTGGATGAAATAATCCTCAACGGCGATCCCGTGAGCGACGAGATCGCCCTCTACTCGGTCCTAGGGGGATTCAATGGTCTTTCGACCATGTTCAGGCACCTTACGAAGGAAATCCCCCCGACCTATGCAGTCTTCCGCGCCAAGGCCGCAGACTTCTTGGCCAGGCGGAGGATGCTCGCCCTTCGCCAAGACAAGGGGGCAGAGACGGCGACCGCCATTTCCAACAAGGCGGTCGCCAAGCTGGCCGGAGATTTCAGGACCTTCGAAGACGTGGAAACTCATCTCCACCACAACCTCAGTCTATCTCCAGCTCAAATTTTCTATGCCATCCAGGGACGCGAACGGCTAAGTAAGCCAAAGTCTGTAAGGGACCACGGTCATCTGGACTGCAACAAATTCTGCACTTACCACAAGAGTCCCGGCCACAACACCGATCAGTGCCGAGACCTCCTCAGACAACTCTGGAGATTGTTGGAGGAGGGCAAGCTGGACAGTCTGATAACTTAGCCAGATCCCCGGGCAGAAAGAATCAAATGCCGCGATCGACGACCGGACGACGACCACCAGTCTTCCAACACGATCGCCATTATCAAGCAACATCTCTAAAAAGGGAGGACTCGCTCGCCATCTACGGTTCATCATCTAACATGATGGACCAAGGCACGAGATCGCCTCCCACAGCACAACATATACCATCGAGGATCGCCATCTAACTTGACGATCCAAGGTAGTGTGCAGCCGTGGTCCTGGAAGTCGATGGAACCGACAGCTTCGGACATGCAAGGTTCCTTTGGGCTACGATCGCTCGCCCTTCGTTTAAATACGAGGCGAGCATAGATGAAGGACCCTCCAAACAAATCAGTGGACACGCTCGCCCGCCCTCAAAGGTTCATCATCTAACTTGGTGAACCCGGACAATGCGACGCGTCCCTACCCCCGTCACAACGTATACCGTCGAGGATTGCCATCTAACATGACGATCCGAGGTAGAAAAGTGCTAACAAGCCGCGGATGTGGAGTCGATTAATCCGACGACGCCTCGTGCAAGTGTAATACCCGTACTTTTTATTGACTATTTGACCTTGCCGTCCTTCTTATTTTGTCGCTCTGTAAACTCTTGGTGGTGTTGTTGATATTGTTATTGAGTTTCGTATCTTGTTTGGGTCACGATCGTGTTGTTTAGACCTTTCGGAAGTGTTCTGGGCCAGAGAAATAGTGCACGCTAGGCCTAGGATAACGCACGCTAATTCTGCTTGATTAGCGCACGCTAGATTTGAGTCATAGCGCGCGCTAAGGGACCAGTCAGGTCAGAACCAGTAACTCGGACTGCTCTCTGGAATGGCGGATTAACGCATGCAAGGAGTTTGTTAGCACACGCTATTCGTGGTTAGTAGCGCACGCTAACATCCATCCGTAGCACACACTAAAGCTGTTGCATAACGCACGCTAAACCATAGCGGTAGCGCACGCTAAGGCTTGAGCACGGCAGAGGACAGTAGGTTCTGGACCCCAGTTACTGGACGCCACTTTTTGGCTAGCGCACGCTAAAGAAAGGCAATTAGCACGCGCTAACGGGGCCGGCAGAAGCCATTGGACTACCCGGTGACCTCGTTAGCGCACGCTAATGAAGGAAACGTAGCGTGCGCTAGACTTGACAAATATATATTGGACATTTGACTTCCATTTCGTCATTTTTCATCTTCTTCACTCCTTTTCGACGGGAACAGTTGGGAGAGACGATTTTGGGCGATTGGAAGCGATCTTTCTTCTAACAACAACATATTTGGTTGGAGAACAAGTATTTCACAACATCTAATCCATCCTAACGTCCAAATCAAGGTAAAAATCCTTAGAACCCTATTTTTTGGGAATTTTGGGGTTTTTCGTAGACTCGTCCGATTTATCCATTTTGAAGCTTGAGGACCTTGAGATTATGATGTATCTATCCCGTATGCATGCTTTTCCTACGATTTTATGGATTGGATTGTGCCGTTTTCGGACTTGTGAGGGTTTGGACGATTTTCCAACCTCTAGTTATTTATCCGTGTATTTCCATGAATCATAGATGGGTTTTGGGAGTTTCTTCGTGTAATTTGAGTATGGATAATTGATTATCATATTCCTTGCAAATTGTTTAGGTGCCGGAAGCACGTTCTTGGACCTACCGAAATCATACCCTTTTTTCGTTCAATTTCTCGATGTCTCAAAGGCAAGTATATATTTATGGCAAGTAAGATATATTAATGGCATGATTATTTATATCCACTCTGGGGCGGGCCGACGGGTCCCCTGAGGGTTTCGTAACCTCTAGTGAGGTTCCACGGTATTCATATATGTATTGATGTGATGCTATGAGATTTAGTTATTCCGGAATACTAGTCTTGAATTGATGAATTGACGGTTACCTTTACTTTATTGTCGAGGAGTATTGTGTTTTATACTTGATATACTTGCACTAGCTATTCGCCGACTAACCCCTTTATGGGGAAAATACTTTTTATGTATTTCAGGTTCCAGGAGAGCGGACAGGCAAGTATCGGGTCGGCATGAAGATGGTGGGCAAGTGTGATACTTTGTCTTTCCTCCGGTTATGTTTTTGAGTTTCCCATTTAGTGTTGTTGTACTGGAATGGTTATTGAATACTCGAGTATTGTTTTCCATTTTCCTTGATGTTCCGGCCTGTGTTTGCCGAAGTATTTATTGTGTTGTGATGTCTTTGGATACATTGGTTATGTTCTGAATACCCTCTGTATTGTTCTTCACTCCATTGTATGTAGACCTTCTCGGTCAAAATTTATAGTTCCGCGTATGTTTAGACTTGTGGGTCCCACGGTGGAGCTTACGGCACTGTAATATTCCCTGAATAACTTGGGGGTGTTATAGAATATGGTATTAGAGCTTAGGTCTATGGATACCTAGGCTGTCGGTCTTTTGGGTCGAATGAGTCGTCATTTGTCCACAGTATCACTACTCTGCCATCATCACAGCGCGACCGGTACTTGTAAGACCTCTTACTCTTCTGGTGTTTCCTTATTCGTTTTACTTCTATTTTGGTATTCTTGAGAATCAGTCACTTCGATGACGTGCGATTGAATTATACTTACGTGCCTTGTGTGTTCTTCAGTATGTCAGCTGGTAGGGGACGAGGCCGTGGACGTGGACGAGGACGTGGCGCGGCCGTTTCCCTCAGTTCTGTTGCGGGGTCAACCAACCCCAATTTGTCGAACTCGGTGCATCCTGACATCGAAAGTCAACACGACCCGTCGAATGGATAAGGGAACAGCGCGGACGTTGGAGTTGCAAATGTACTCCAACAATTTGCTACCCAGATGACCATTTTAGCCCAAACCGTTCAGCTGAATAACCCGAACCCGAACATGGATGCTTTGCTTCAGAACGTAATCCATATGCACCCTCCACAGTTTGGCGGTGCCACAGACCCGTTAGGTTGGGAAGATTGGCTAGCGGAATTGGAAAAGATTTTCGAAGCGGTTGATTGCCCCGAAGTGAGGAAAGTACCGATTGCTCAGTATTTCCTTACCAAGGAGGCCGCTACGTGGTGGAAAGTCATCAAGCCACAGGATCGTGTTGCCACATGGGATGAATTTAATGAGCTTTTGGAGGCCGAGTTTTGTCCTTGGCCGGTACGAGAAGGCCGAATCCGAACCTTTTTCGAGGCTAAACCACAGGATATTCCCGTTTCGCAGGCGGTCGTGGAGTACAACCAACAATTGATCCATGTGAAGGATCAAGTGCGTAACGAGCGTGATAAGATCCATTACTTTGATATGCGGATGAACATGGACTTACGGCGGTACATGGCCGTATTTGCTAGCACCAGACTGAAGGAATATCAGGACAGAGCTTTAGCCCATGATATGTTAAGCCCCGACAACGATACCGTTGAAGAATCGAAGAAGCAGAAGGTCGCGGGAAATTTTTCTGGCTCTAAGAGTGGCAACTTTCAGAGGTCACAGACGACTAACCGTTCTGCCGGACAGTCGTCACGTTCTAATAAGGGAAAGAAGGGTTACCGTTATACTCCAGGTACCACAAATCGCACGGTGACTTGCTATAATTGTGGTCGTCCAGGCCACGTTAATTTGGAATGAAATTTTCCGCCGTTGAAGTGTCACACATGCGGATAGTTGGGACATAGAGTGGCTTATTGTTCCGAGCCGAATCAATCTTTGGGCACTCGGGCTTCTGCCCCAGCACTACTTGAACAAGGTATAAATCAGCGTCAATCTTTTGGTCAACCTCAGCAGAATTTCGGCAGGGGCCGGGGACGGGGTCAGAACGCTAGAGGGGGAAACTCTAGCGTCGGTTCGGTACAATCACGGGTTTATGAGATACGTCGAACAGACGAACCCGACGCAGCGGTGGCTTCAGGTATCATTCATATTTTATCTCATCCAGTCCGTGTGCTTTTTGATACGGGTGCTACACATTCTTTTATTTTCTTGGAGTGTGTACGCCGTTTGAATATAACTTATATGACTGCTTGCGATCCCTTCATTGTGAAACTGCCTAGCGGGGATAGAATTGTGGGGAACCGGGAGATTAGAGATTTTCCGGTGATTATATCCGGTATGGATTGGTTATCGAATTTAATTGTAGTTGATATGGAAGGCGAGGACGTGATCCTCGGCAAGGATTGGCTAGGTAATCACCAAGCGATTATGAATTACCATACCAAGGTTATCACCATGATGACTAAAGACGGATCTGAGAACTCATTTTTGGGACGTAAGTCGGGCCAATCCAAATTACTTATCAGTGCCATGAAGGGCGTAAAACTTTTGAATAAAGGTTGTACGGGCTATTGGTGTTATGCCTTGAAAACGGAAGGAAACGAAGTCGATTTCTCTTCGATTCCAGTTGTTAACGAGTATCCCGATGTTTTTCTGGATGATCTCCCGAGATTACCACCAGATCGGGAGATAGAATTTACCGTGGACTTAGAGCCAGATGCGGCTCCGATTTCTAAAGCACCTTATCAGATGGCACCTTCCGAGATGCAAGAATTGAAGAATCAATTGGGGGAACTCCTAGAGAAAGGATACATCAGACCGAGCACTTCACCTTGGGGCGCACCGGTCCTTTTTGTGAGAAAGAAAGATGGTTCACTACGTTTGTGCATCGACTACCGTGAGCTAAACAAAGTGACCATCAAGAACAAGTATCCTCTGCCTCGTATAGATGATTTATTTGACCAATTGCAAGGGGCTGCAGTTTTCTCGAAAATTGATTTAAGATCCGGGTATTATAAATGTAACACCCCCAGATTTAACCGGAAATATTACAGCGCCGTGGGCCCCGAGATGGAACCCACAAGGCTAAAAGAAATTTTCGCAAACATTTACAAATGCCCAAGAGGCCAACGACGGTACTATCTTTAAAAATTCACAAAGACTTATAAAATCCATTTATCAAAAACCGTCGTAAAAACTCATTTGAAATCGCAAGGCCAAACAGCCGATACTCACAAGTTTAGAAAACGATTTCCAAAGTAACCTCAGTTACTAGATACCAAAAGAGCATTTCGAAATACTCACGCAGCGGAAAAAGACCAACCGTAAAGATACTCTAGCAGCGGAATACAAGAACCAATCAAGAAACTCAATGCACACAACATGTCCTAGCCAGTATCTTCCGAGAAGCTCATCTCTTCACGACCGCTACAAGCTCGATACTCCAAGAACCTAAAAAGAAATCCCACGACGGGGTCAGCCATAAAATCCAACAATGATAACCGTCACATCACATTAATAATTACATACCAATGAGAATACAACATAAGAATACGACCAACGTAATCTTACCGTCATAACTTTACTTACTCAAGTAATTCTCATCAGAATAACCATTATCACATTTCACATCTCGTACTCGATTAACCAATAAACTCGAACATAATATCTGTATTGTACCTCAAACAATACTCAAGATTCTCAAACTATCATCACCAACTCACGATACGGAAATCTACCATTTCTGACCAATACGATCCATCGAATAATATCATCAAATCCCAAGACGATAACCGATTGTCCACCAAAGACAAGACCAAAGAAAATATGGAACATACCTCGAGATATGATGTGCCACGATAATCATATCAGTCTAATCCGAGATCAGATCAATGCAATACGGACAAGGTCCTAACACAAGACCTACAAATGCATACTCATATGACAACGTCAATATGCTCAAAAATAATAACAACTATGTATACTCAATGGAAATCCCATGATCCAGCGCCCTCAGCATAGATCCCAAGATGATCCTACAAGATCAACACAAGGTGGATAACCAACAATATATATGCACAACAACAATACAATACTGGTAATCCAACGATCCAGCGCCCTCAGCATAGATCCCCATGATGATCCCGTCGGACCAACGCATGGTGGAAAACCTGTCCAGCGATCCAGCGCCCTCAGCATAGATCCCATGATGATCCCGTCGAACCAACGCATGGTGGACATCCGATCCAGTGCCCTCAGCATAGATCGCGCGATCCCATCGGATCAACACAATAAACAACACAATATGCATACACATATGCAAAACAATATGTTCATCAACATGAACAACGCAACATGAACGACAATATGACAAATCAATTAAGACGACCTCATGTTAGACAACATTAATGACAATATGCATGATCAAATCACTAACTCTAACTGAATCGATATAAGATACTTGCCCCGAGTCCTTTGGAAGAAATATCGATATCAAACCATCACCGACGATTATCCGCAATGCTCGGCGATCCAAACGTATCATGGACTACAGGTAATCATATCCTCGTCTTTACCATAATGTAACCTCGATACCCGAATATGCCAATAACCGAGATAAATCATATACATTATGATTAAACTCCCAGAATTGGAATGACAACATATAATCATTGCTATATGCATTATAAACGAAATGAAACTGAAACCATTCATTAAACATTATAATTGAGCAAGTAACAACTTGCCTCGATACCGATACCACGAAGCTGCTACCTAACACATTGCCTTTGTCTACGAGCTCCTCAGCCCCGATCAAAAGCAATACAATGGAGATACTCGAACACGACCGCAACATCCGGTTATAATCACCAATCAATAATCTCAACCTATTGAAGAAATCAAATAACACATATCCGATAACAATCAACAACCGGCAAAACTAACCAATCGAACTCAACGGTTCAACAAAACCTCGAATAAACGCAGTCAGAACAAACCAAGTCAAACCATCACGAATTCATAATCAAAACACAAAAATACTACACTGACTGCCTATTTAGCGCATGTTAAACGCATAATGTAGCGTGCTCTAAGTTGCTCCCGTTAGCGTGCGCTAGCCAGTAAGCTTAGCGTGCACTAATGCTGTGCAGTGGCATGCATTCCAAACATCGACTCACATCTTGCGACTACGAATCCGAATGAAGGGAGACATAAATCTCCATATCTCTTGAAGATAAACGACCCCATAATTATCACAATGATCATGTCAATGTTCATATATCAATAACAACATCAACAATCAAACCGACTCGATAACAAGGATCGTATCATGCTAAATCTGGAATTCAACCTAGTATCATGATTCATCTCATCTAAATCGACCAATATAATTACCAAGATTCAGAAATCCCTCTTAGTTTGGGTTAAATGAATCAACATCCTTACAGTATGAAGAATCTTAACTAACATCCGAAACTCTTATCAAAATTCCATCGAATCTCATATAACATCATCATATGATTATCCAACATGCTCCTTACATGAAATCATCCAAGAAAAACGAACCATTAACAAAGGAATATGAAGATTACCTGGTTTAGACGAACCAAAAAGAAGAACACTAGAACTCCATCAAAAGAATCATGAACAACTTGAAGAACAAGGCTTGAATCCAAGATCTCAATCTAATGTTGTTAAAGATTATCATTATACAGTGTTTGGGAACCTCAAATATATCCCAACTCTCTCTCTCTCTCTTGACTGAAAGAAGAAAAATGACGAAATGCTTCTCAGCACCCTTCTGTCCCCTTTTATAATATTCATTATTAGCGTGCGCTAACATCTCATGTTTAGCGTGCGCTACCGCCTTAGCGTGCGCTAACTGACTTTGTTAGCGTGCGCTATCGGCCTGCAGGCTACTGCCTCGCTTCGTAAACTAGCTTACGTACGTAATGCCCATTCATTAACGTACGTAAAACATCCTGCTTAGCGTACGCAAGTCATTTACCTTAGCGTGTGCTATCCGAAGTTGACTTGATACAGTCTGCACCTACCCCAAATATGCTAGAGACCCCACATGCCGAAAGCAACCAATAAAGCCAAGATTCCCTGTTGACAGACTGATATTAGCGTGCGCTAACAACAAGCATTAGCGTGCGCTAATCCTTTACGACAAATATCATTTGACTAATCAGAACATGCGCCGAAAGTGGCCTGGTCCACGCGTAGATTCCCTCTGAGCTGTTCTTCACTAGCGTACGCTAAGTTATGTCAGTAGCGTGCGCTAAACCTGCACGATAGCGTGCGCTACTCGTTATTTTTAGCGTGCGCTAATAATGTTACACTTAGCCATTTCCAACGTTTCTCGTCCGTCTCGACATACTGGATACGTATACATGACACACTATATCCTCTAATACAATTGTCGACCAAGTACGACAATTACACGCTGTAGTAGAAATTCCACGCTGTACAATATAACTCGGATAAAATAATATTAAACAGCTGTAGTAGAAATTCCGGATATTACATTCTACACCACTTAAAATAAGTTTCGTCCTCGAAACTTGCAATCCGTCATAAAAACAAACAAACATACCGTTCAACCAAAATATCCCAAAACCATCACGACAACGATCAATCATCATCATTCTGAATAGCCAAAACCGCATACTTACAAATACGCAGGTCGATGATCTCCGGAGATACTAGCTAGCGATCTCACTGTACAGTCTCAATACGCTTACGATCACAACTCCCTGAGTCTCAACAAAAAAATATATCATCTACGGATGAAACAATCTGCCCGAATCAAAATCCTGTCTGCCTCATTACACAATCAGTCCCAATTCCGATAAGACAAATAATACACAATACATCTGGAAACCACCACCCAAAACGACGACACGAATCCCGAGACCCCGACACAAAATCCGAACGCTCAGATGATCACCAACAATGATCAACCAATAAGTCAACCGAATTTATTATCGACATGATAAATTCCAATATGACCGACCAGAGGTCAAAACAAAATCGAGAATATCATTAACATGATAAACTCCAATATGACCAACCAGAGGTCAAAACACAATCGAGAATATCATCAACATGATAAACTCCAATATGACCAACCAGAGGTCAAAACCCAATCGAGAATACCTTCACACGAGAAGCCCCAACACGGTCAACACAGAACCACAAAAACAGATATACGAAAGAATAACATTCTCAAAATGTCACACCAACCACATATAGTGGATCTCAATAAACATACCCGACTGGTGAACATATTCCTCGGCATACGAACAACCAATCACAAATCGATGAACATACCTAATCATACATGGAGTGGGAACGACCACTCAATATCCAAAACCACCAGTATGGGGTCACCATCCCCAAATTTACACTTACAAAGAAATCATTCAAAGATCACTATGGTAAGATTGCGCAACTACCGCACCAATGGACTCACATAGCACATATGTCCCAGTTTTACAAAGTCCAAAGTTCCAAAATTACATCCTGCACATGAATCTACAACACGCAGTGTATTTCTCTTATCTGATCAATCAACCGATCATCCTTGCATAACCAATCTACCATACTAAACTTCGAATCTCTTTTCCTTGTACCATCGATATGATATGCCCGATGTACTAAATGCGTATGTACATCAATCACATTTTCAAAACCAGTTTGAAATCATATATTCTTGTCGCGAAGACAATTTTCGAAAGTTCTTTCAAGAGTTTGAAAACTCAAAACATAAATTTTCGTAAAACCACGAAATCAATTTCAAAAAATTAAATCGGCTCGCTGGTGCCAAGTTCTCGATAAAAATTCTTTTCGAATACACACGATTAAATAAAATGGAATTTATGCAAATGCTTGTGCATATCCATACTCCTGTATACCACTTTGGCTCGTCACCAATATCCACAGATATTCCATCGGAAAACCACACGATAGAGTTCCAAAATCTCAAATATATAGACCCTGATAAAAAGTCCTCTCCACATACTACTCGCAACGTCAATCCTTAATCCATCCTGGATCACCTCAAATATGATATGACAAAACATTGAAACAAATCAATAAATCAAACACAGCGAAAGACTTCCCGAGAAGTTCCATTTGAACAAGTAAACCAAAGTCTCGAAAGGCGGAAATAACATAGGTAAATGATTGGTAAAGTGTTTTACAAATCTCGGGAGTTTTAGAAAACAAGAAAAAGCCTTTTGAAACGTTAGGGTCTCAGCCCGTACCTCATTCCGTATTACAAGAAGTTTAAAAAGTAGAAAACCCTTTTTGGACCCCAAGTCCTGAGTTACAAAACCATTTCAAAATCGATTTGGGTCTCGGCCCAAAAATCATTTTCCGTAAAACCTCTGTGAAATATTCATTTTGAAAAGTATCATTTTCAAATGCTCAAAACAGTTCATATATATCACAAAATGAACTAACATGACTACATGTTCTTCTCAACAATCCATAGTCCTTCTCCCGATTACACAATTCCGTTCCAAAATCTAACCAACATACTGATTCTCAAAATTATAATTCCTCAAGATCATCAATCCTGTCCCAACTCTGTCACCTTATACTATAACGTATAATATTCTGCTGAATTTCAAAGCATATCAACTTAGAACAACAATATATCTCAATGAAATTCAAAAATCCAAATACTTACAGATCGTGAAGCCGACGATTTCCCGTGATACTGGCACATGTCTCGACTCAAGAAAATACTCGACACAGATATTTTCAAAACACACATTTTGTAAACTCAGTTCGACTTGAGAACACAACACATCTCTTTCAAGAGAATCTCGTTAACACCATTTGGAAAAGTTATAACAAGCCCAGTACGATACTGGCAAATCCGATAACACACAAGCCTGAGTGAACAACAAAGACTCACGGCTCTAATATTTGTTAATCGACAACTCGAATGACGCAACAAAAACACGACCCAACTCGACCCAAATGCCTAGATTTTCTCAACCTAAGCTCCGATACCATATTCTGTAACACCCCCAGATTTAACCGGAAATATTACAGCGCCGTGGGCCCCGAGATGGAACCCACAAGGCTAAAAGAAATTTTCGCAAATATTTACAAATGCCCAAAAGGCCAACGACGGTACTATCTTTAAAAATTCACAAAGACTTATAAAATCCATTTATCAAAAACCATCGTAAAAACTCATTTGAAATCGCAAGGCCAAACAGCCGACACTCACAAGTTTAGAAAACAATTTCCAAAGTAACCTCAGTTACTAGATACCAAAAGAGCATTTCAAAATACTCACGCAACGGAAAAAGACCAACCGTAAAGATACTCTAGCAGCGGAATACAAGAACCAATCAAGAAACTCAATGCACACAACATGTCCTAGCCAGTATCTTCCGGGAAGCTCATCTCTTCACGACTGCTACAAGCTCGATACTCCAAGAACCTAAAAAGAAATCCCACGATGGGGTCAGCCATAAAATCCAACAATGATAACCGTCACGTCACATTAATAATTACATACCAATGAGAATACAACATAAGAATACGACCAACGTAATCTTACCGTCATAACTTTACTTACTCAAGTAATTCTCATCAGAATAACCATTATCACATTTCAAATCTCGTACTCGATTAACCAATAAACTCGAACATAATATCTGTATTGTACCTCAAACAATACTCAAGATTCTCAAACTATCATCACCAACTCACGATACGGAAATCTACCATTTCTGACCAATACGATCCATCGAATAATATCATCAAATCCCAAGACGATAACCGATTGTCCACCAAAGACAAGACCAAATAAAATATGGAACATACCTCGAGATATGATGTGCCACGATAATCATATCAGTCTAATCCGAGATCAGATCAATGCAATACGGACAAGGTCCTAACACAAGACCTACAAATGCATACTCATATGACAACGTCAATATGCTCAAAAATAATAACAACTATGTATACTCAATGGAAATCCCATGATCCAGCGCCCTCGGCATAGATCCCAAGATGATCCTACAAGATCAACACGAGGTGGATAACCAACAATATACATATGCACAACAATAATACAATACTGGGTAATCCAACGATCCAGCGCCCTCAGCATAGATCCACATGATGATCCCGTCGGACCAACACATGGTGGAAAACCTGTCCAGCGATCCAGCGCCCTCAGCATAGATCCCATGATGATCCCGTCGAACCAACGCATGGTGGACATCCGATCCAGCGCCCTCAGCATAGATCGCGCGATCCCATCGGATCAACACAATATGCATACACATATGCAAAACAATATGTTCATCAACATGAACAACGCAACATGAACGACAATATGACAATCAATTAAGACGACCTCATGTTCGACAACATGAATGACAATATGCATGATCAAATCACTAACTCTAACTGAATCGATATAAGATACTTGCCCCGAGTCCTTTGGAAGAAATCTCGATATCAAACCATCACCGACGATTATCCGCAATGCTCGGCGATCCAAACGTATCATGGACTACAGGTAATCATATCCTCGTCTTTACCATAATGTAACCTCGATACCCAAATATGCCAATAACCGAGATAAATCATATACATTATGATTAAACTTCCAGAATTGGAATGACAACATATAATCATTGCTATATGCATTATAAAGGAAATGAAACTGAAACCATTCATTAAACATTATAATTGAGCAAGTAACAACTTGCCTCGATACCGATACCACGAACCTGCTACCTAACACATTGCCTTTGTCTACGAGCTCCTCAGCCCCGATCAAAAGCAATACAATGGACATACTCGAACACGACCGCAACATCCGGTTATAATCACCGACCAATAATCTCAACCTATCGAAGAAATCAAATAACACATATCCGATAACAATCAACAACCGGCAAAACTAACCAATCGAACTCAACGGTTCAACACAACCTCGAATAAACGCAGTCAGAACAAACCAAGTCAAACCATCACGAATTCATAATCAAAACACAAAAATACTACACTGACTGCCTATTTAGCGCACGTTAAAGGCATAACGTAGCGTGCGCTTAGTTGCTCCCGTTAGCGTGCGCTAGCCAGTAAGCTTAGCGTGCGCTAATGCTGTGCAGTGGCATGCATTCCAAACATCGAATCACATCTTGCGACTACGAATCCGAATGAAGGGAGACATAAATCTCCATATCTCTTGAAGATAAACAACCCCATAAGTATCACAATGATCATGTCAATGTCCATATATCAATAACAACATCAACAATCAAACCGACTCGATAACAAGGATCGTATCATGCTAAATCTGGAATTCAACCTAGTATCATGATTCATCTCATCTAAATCGACCAATATAATTACCAAGATTCAGAAATCCCTCTTAGTTCGGGTTAAATGAATCAACATCCTTACAGTATGAAGAATCTTAACTAACATCCGAAACTCTTATCAAAATTCCATCGAATCTCATATAACATCATCATATGATTATCCAACATGCTCCTTACATGAAATCATCCAAGAAAAACGAACCATTAACAAAGGAATACGAAGATTACCTGGTTTAGACGAACCAAAAAGAAGAACACTAGAACTCCATCCAAAGAATCATGAACAACTTGAAGAACAAGGCTTGAATCCAAGCTCTCAATCTAATGTTGTTAAAGATTATCATTATACATGTTTGGGAACCTCAAATATATCCCAACTCTCTCTCTCTCTCTCATTGAAAGAAGAAAAATGACGAAATGCTTCTCGGCACCCTTACATCCCCTTTTATAATATTCATTATTAGCGTGCGCTAACATCTCATGTTTAGCGTGCGCTTCCATATAGCGTGCGCTAATCGACTTTGTTAGCGTGCGCTATCAGCCGCAGGCTACTGCCTCGCTTCGTAAACTAGCTTACGTACGTAATGCCCATGCATTAACGTACGTAAAACATCCTGCTTAGCGTACGCAAGTCATTTACCTTAGCGTGTGCTATCCGAAGTTGACTTGCTACAGTCTGCACCTACCCCGAATATGCTCGAGACCCCACATGCAGAAAGCAACCAATAAAGCCAAGATTCCCTGTTGACCGACTGATATTAGCGTGCGCTAACAACAAGCATTAGCGTGCGCTAATCCTTTACAACAAATATCATTTGACTAATCAGAACATGCGCCGAAAGTGGCCTGGTCCACGCGTAGATTCCCTCTGAGCTGTTCTTCACTAGCGTACGCTAAGTTATGTCCGTAGCGTGTGCTAAACCTGCACGATAGCGTGCGCTACTCGTTATTATTAGCGTGCGCTAATAATGTTACACTTAGCCATTTCCAACGTTTCTCGTCCGTCTCGACATACTGGATACGTATACATGACACACTATATCCTCTAATACAATTGTCGACCAAGTACGACAATTATACCGATACTGACATCTCAGTCCTTCATTTATTTTATCTATACTGTACAGATTCCACGATGTACAATATAACTCGGATAAAATAATATTAAACAACTGTAGTAGAAATTCCGGATATTACAATAAACTCAGGGTGAGGGAGTCCGACGTTCCGAAAACGGCATTTCGGACGAGATATGGGCATTATGAATTTGTAGTTATGCCTTTTGGGTTGACTAATGCACCGGCAGTATTCATGCAGTGAATGAATAAAATTTTCATCGAGTATCTCGACAGGTGTTGTAACACCCCAAACTAGGCGGATATTACAGTGCCGTGGACCCCCGACTGGGACCCACCAGGCGAATGAAAATGAATGAATTACACAGGGTAAATGTAGTACCGAACCACATTACAACATCAATTACTCCGATGAGGAGTTTCATACAACACACCCAGGATACAGAATACATGTATATTTTATATGGATATAAAATATACAACACTGAGTGAAATGAGTATTCAAGCGGAATGTCTGCAGCGGAATAAATGAATAAAAGATAAATGACTGAAAAGACTGGGCCCCCCTACTAGTATCATTGGGACTCCTCGCCGTCGACGTGCTCTCCCCGTGCTTTTGCTTTGCCATGACCTGAAAAACAATATCCCCCAATGGGGTCAGTTACACAGAACAACAATCCTCAAGGGTTGAAAATACACAATCATGATATATTTGAAGTTATGAATTATCCTGTCGAAACATACGCAATCAAACATGCTATATGAATCAACTAACGGTATGGCTCAAAGAAATGGCGCCACACTACGTCCGGGATGGAAATGTGTCCGTGTACAAGCCACCAACGAGTATCGATCGAATACACGTGTGGTCTTGTACCTAATCAGTCTTACGAAGCCATCAACTCGTGTGCACAGTCCAATGTGAGGCCACCAACCAACACACGACTTAAATGTGCCCGACATGAAAATCCTACACATACCAACCGGCATGCCAGTGCGACCCGGAATGCCACGATATAACAAAAGTGACATCAAAATCAATAATGACTCACCGAGATGAAATGACAGTGAAATGAATGATAGCTCAATGAAATAATTGGAACCGTCGTTCCTCGTGAATGAAGTAATGAAGTGACAATTACAAGTTTCAATACGGTTAGTACTTTATGAATGAATTATGATTATGAATGAACAACAACAAAATGAATGAATATCCTTTTAACTGAGTAAGAATTAACTTACACAACACCGATGAAGAATGTCCGTCCACGAACAACGTCCTAAATGAAATGTCGGTCGCTCGAACAACCTTGAATAACACAATTACCAATAATTCGATCATTACGCGAATCAAATACGATCATAACCAACTCAAACGTCGATACAACAATATCCAAACTTGAATATATCGAAACCAACTCCGAGATGAGTATTTCAAACCATCAAAACACTTTCAATGATATCAATAATCCCATAGGAATCCATAATTCAAGATTACAACAACGTCAAATTGGAAATCCCCAAATTAACCGAAGTCAACCCCAAGGGTTCTTGATATAAATCCCCAAAATAGCCATTAAATCCGTAGGAATATAATTATCGAAGATAGATAATCCATATCTAACATATTCCAACAACAATCTAAGCTTACACGAAGAAAATCGGAAGGAAAACCCAAAAATCCGAGTTCCTAGATCCAAGAGATTAATACCTTTGATTTGAGGTGATGAAGATGATGAAATGATGATTAATCCGAATGATGAGCTTGAAAATGATGATTGATGATTACACCTCGAAGAATACTCTCTAAATCGCCCGAAATCGCCCAAAACTGCCGAAGGAGTGAAGTGAGATGAAGAAATGATGAAATGGACTGCACTTTCCTATTTATAGTCACTCCAGTTTAGCGTGCGCTAGATCTTGTGCGTAGCGTGTGCTAACGGGTGTTTTGGGTAGTCCAGTACCCACTGTCCGGAAACGGTGGCGCGCGCTACGTACCTTTTTGTAGCGTGCGCTACGGCTATGCACTTAGCATGCGCTAACCCCAAAATATTAGCGTGCGCTAATGAATTATCTGATGCCTAGTACTGGAGTCCAGAACCTTCTGTCCTCTGATCTGATCTCGGTAGCGTGCGCTACAACCAATGATTAGCGTGCGCTACTACACCATTTGCATACGCTAAAAACCACTCTTAGCGTGCGCTATGAATAAATTCCATTCAGTCCAGTAGCCACTGGACTCAACCTGATCCGACCTTAGCGCGCGCTACACCGACTGCATAGCGTGCGCTACTCCGGCTCACTAGCGCGCGCTACTTACCATTCGTAGCGTGCGCTACCTATAATACCAACTGCAGTCCAGTGCCTTCTAGACTGCCTGCTCAACTACACTAGCGTGCGCTAGTGTTGAGAGGTGGCGTGCGTCACCAGTACTCAATCAGCGCACGCTAAAGAGAGTACGTAGCGTGCGCTACTCCTCACCCACAGCATACTATGAAATGACAACGATGGCAAACACCGCACGATTCTCCAACTAGTTTGATGATGAATGACGATACAATTACTCTGAACGATGAATACAATGATTGAATATGAGTGACAAATGATCATAAATGAGTGAAAAATACTGAGTGACAATTACTGAATGATAGATACTGAATGATAAAGACTGCATTACAACCGGGTATTACATACACCCCCCCTTAAAAGAGTTTCGTCCCCGAAACTAAGGGTCAAACAACTCGGGATAACTCTCCCGCATACTATCCTCGGTTTCCCAAGTAGCCTCTTCGACTCCGTGTCTAGACCACTGAATTTTAACCAAAGGAATAGTCTTATTCCTCAACTATTTGATTCGCCACTCTAAAACTCGTATAGGACGCTCCTCATATGAATGATCATCGGCGATCTCGATTTCATCGAACTGAAGTATGTGACTCAGGTCGGCAACATACTTCCGCAACTGAGAGACGTGAAACACATTATGAATTCGGATCAATGCCGGAGGTAGGGCCAATCGATAAGCTAACTCGCCTACTCAATCCAAAATCTCAAACGGTCTAATGAATCTCGGACTCAACTTTCCCCTCTTCCCAAAACGGAAGATACCACGACTCGGGGATATCTTGACCAAAACATGGTCACCCGTCTCGAACTCTAACGGTCGACGACGATTATCTGCATATGATTTCTGTCGACTCTGAGCGGTCAACAAATGACTCCTGATCAAAGCTACCTTCTCACGGGCGGCTATAAGCATATCGGGCTCGGTGCCGATTGATTCTGATAAGTCATCCCAACACAAAGGAGATCACGACGACCGTACAAGGCCTCGTAAGGTGCCATCTTAATCGAAGAATGCCAACTATTATTGTACGTGAACTCGATCAACGGTAGTTGGGCTTCCCAATCATATTTCCAATCGAGGACACATGCCCTCAACATGTCCTCCAAAGTCTGAATAGTCCTCTCTGATTGTCCGTCGGACTGAGGATGAAAAGCTGTACTGAGATTAAGCTGAGTTCCCATAGCACGATGAACTGATTTCTAAAAATGAGACACGAATCGTCCGTCACGATCGGAAACGATACTTTTAGGAGTACCGTGCAATCTCACCATCTCTTTGATAAATAACTGGGCAAGTCTCTCGGGACCCCACGTATCCTTAATCTCAAGGAAATGAGCTGATTTAGTTAGGCGATCCACAATTACCCAGATTGTGTTCATGCCACGACGACTCGTCGGCAAACTCGTGATGAAGTCCATAGAAATATCCTCCCACTTCCACTCTAGAATAGGGAGAGGTTTCAGCATACCCGCCGGTCGCTGATGTTCTATCTTGACTTGTTGACAGGATAAACATCTCGAAACAAATTCCGCGACTTCTCGCTTCATATTACTCCACCAGTAATTTTGTTTCAAGTGTTTATACATCTTGCTAGACCCCGGGTGAACGGAATAAGGGGTAGCATGAGCTTCTTTCAAAATCGAGTTTTTTAACTCGTCATTCGCCGGTACGCACAACCGATTCTTAAAACACAAAAGTCCATCCTCGTGAACCACAAATCCGGGGGCTTTCCCCTGAGTCACATCCTCACGAATGCCTAACAAAAATGGGTCCGCACCCTGATTTTCCCTGATCGCCTCCTCAAGTGGCGATGAAATCTCCAACATACAAAGTTGCCCTTGTACTCGCTGTAACCAGACCTCAATCTCGGGTCTCAAAAATTCCTGCTGAAGTTCCTTCTGAACTGTTAATCGAGCAAGCATCTGCTCCTGAACGGACTTACGACTTAAGGCGTCGCCGACAACGTTCGCCTTGCCTGGGTGGTAAAGGATCTCGATATCATAATCTTTGATTAGTTCCAACCACCGTATCTGTCGCATATTTAACTCCTTATGAGTAAATATATACTTTAAACTCTTATGATCGGTGAATATCTGACAGGTAACGCCATAAAGATAATGACGCCAAATCTTCAATGCGAACACCACGGCTGCTAGCTCCAGGTCGTGGGTCGTATAATTAACCTCGTAAGGTCTCAATTGCCGTGAAGCATAAGCAATAACTTTCCCATTCTGCATGAGTACACATCCGAGACCCTGTCCGGACGCATCACTATAAACCACAAATCCCTCCGTCCCTTGCGGTGAAGAAAGGACACGTGATGAAGTTAACCGGCTCTTGAGTTCCTCAAAACTCTGTTGACACGCGTCGGACCACGTGTATTTCTTATCCTTCCGTAAAAAGTTCGTCATGGGTTGAGCGATTTTAGAAAATCCCTCCACAAATCGCCGATAATAACCCGCTAATCCGAGGAAACTTCGGATTTCCTTAACATTCTTCGGAGGTAGCCAATCTCGAATAGCCTCCGTCTTCTGAGGATCGACACGAACTACGTCTGATGAAATTACGTGTCCGAGAAACGTCACTTCGGACATCCATAACTCACATTTGGAAAACTTCCCATAAAGTTGTTCTCGTCTCAACACATCGAGCACTTGATGAAGGTGAAACTCGTGTTCCTCCCAGTCACGAGAATAAATCAAAATGTCATCAATGAAGACAACCACGAACTGATCTAAATAGTCGATGAAAGCCCGATTCATTAACTCCATGAATACCGCAGGTGCATTAGTCAACCCAAACGGCATAACCACAAACTCATAATGACCATAGCGTGTTCGAAACGCCGTCCTCACGATATACGACTCTCGAATCCGCAACTGATGATATCCAGATCTTAAGTCGATCTTGGAAAATACTGAAGCTCCCTGAAGTTGATCCAAAAGATCATCGATACGGGGTAGAGGATATTTATTCTTGATCGTCACCCGGTTCAATTCCCGGTAATCAATACACAAGCGGAACAAACCATCCTTCTTCTTGACAAATAACACTGGTGCTCCCCACGGGGACGCACTCGGTCGAATATAACCCTTCTCGAACAACTCCTCAAGTTGGTTCTTTAATTCCTGCATTTCGGTCGGGGCCATCCGGTACGGTGCCTTCGATATCGGGGACGTACCGGGATCCAACTCAATCGTGAATTCCACATTCCTCTGTGGAGGCAAACCAGGTAACTCGTCTGGAAAAACATCGGCATATTCCCTCACTACCGGAATATCCGTCAACATTACTGATGATTTCTTGGTTTTGGTCATATAGCACCAATAACCAACACACACCTGACTGAGTAATCTCACTGCTTTCATCAAATTAATGACTTTACCAGAACAGCCGGGATTACCTCCCTGAAAAACACATTTAACCCCATCGTCTGAAATGATAGTGACCATACGCTTACGGACACTAATGATGGAATCATGACGATCTATCCAGTCAATACCCAGAATGACGTCGTCTCTCGGTAAATCTGCCACGATTAGTTCTGCTAGCCATATACGGCCATGAAGCTGAATCGGACAATTCTGAATCTCACGATTTCCGATAATTCTTCTACCGTCAGGTAGATTAATGACATAAGGCTCACAACTAGTAGCACTACCCAGACGTAGTCTACTCAAACATGACTCGGAAATGAATGAATGCGATGCACCAGTATCAAAAAGGGTACACACAGGTTGAGATAGAATATCGAGTGTACCTGATATCATCTGGTCCTCTAGATCGTCGGTCTTCTTCATCTCATAATTCGGGGCTTGCCGGCCCCCGAACCGGACGCTCCCGTCTGATAGCTCTTGGCTCCACCTTTATTAGCTCCTGTCGTCTTGAACGACGCTGACTGAGTGGCCTGATTCTGCATCGCTGAATGTCCTGGGGCCTGAGATGACGCCGGAGTGGGTTTAGAATCCCTATGGAAAAAATGGGCCCTATGCCCAGCAATCCCACAGTTGTGGCACGTGACAGTCTGCTTCGGACACTTGGTGCTGAAATGACCCTGTTCTTCACAGTTGAAATAGGTGATGGCCGAACTGGCCGCTCGAGACTGAGATTCCGCGGGTCTAGGCGCCATAGGAGGTCGCTCAGAAAAAGTAGAGCCCGCATGTGGTTTCTTGAAAGTGGCCTGACTGCCGTTAGACTGATTACGGTTCTTAGACTTCTTGCCAACTGATGAGGGTTGTTGCTTAGCAATTTCCTTAGCAGTAAGCTCGTAAGTAAGAGCTTTCTCAATGAACTCGGCCAGAGTGGTACAATTATGATTAAGCAACTGTAGCCGCATATGAGGTTTCAGCCTCTTGCTGAAATACTTGATCTTGTCTGCCTCAGAGTGAATGGTAGATGAGGCGAACAGAAGAAGTTCCTGAAATTTTTCGGCGATGGCAAGAACATCGTCATCCGCTGAGAGGTAGGGAGTGAGTAATTCCGACAATTTAGCCTCCCTAAGTGGGGCTGGATAATACCTCTCCATCATGAGAGTTTTGAACTGATCCCAAGTACATGTTTCGTCGGTGGGCTTCAACGATAACCACCATGAATGAGCGCTCTTACCAAGATAGTAGGCCGCAACTGAAACTTTATGCCCTTCAGGGCAATTCACCATAGCAAATAACTTCTCGAAATGCTCAAGCCAATGAACAATATCCGCCGGCTCAGATGAGCCCTCGAAGGTAGGTGGTCGTTGGCGAGAGATATCGCCAATGATACTGCTTACACCCCTCTCTTGCCTCTGAGGTGGTGGCGGAGGAGCCTGTTGATTTTGAGTAGTGGAGTTATGCATCGTCTCCATTAGTTGTGTCATCTGAGTCATTTGGGCCATCATGCCCTGCATAAAAGCGAGTGGGTCAACCCGAACACCCTCCAACTGAGCTGTATCCCGGGTACGGCTCCATGATAGTGAATGATTACGTCCAGGTGAATGAGTGGCAGCATCACTGCTCGATGAGTTAGCATTATTTCTAGCATTCGCGCGTGTATTCACACGAGCTCTCGGGTTCCGGCCTGCACCACGACCTCTTCCCACACGTCCTCTGCCACCCCTTTCCATACTGAAGTGGAAAGTCGTATGATGATTATATATCTCGCATGAGTATCACATTATGATTATATTATCAAATGATGAAAATGAGCATACGCGCTCAAATACAACGATTACATGAATGATCAACTGAAATGACGTGATTATCTGATGAAATCCTTGATATGATTATCTTGAACAATTTAGCAAGATTAATGATATGATCCTCAAGATCAATAACTGAACAATGAAATGAAATGAGTGATTAATGAATTAACATGATCGACCTGATCACAATTGAAAATGATGAATGAGGATTGTTAACTGATGAATTATGAATGAATGATTATTGCCATAAATTATACCATGACGTTATAAATCTTACAATTCTTGGTCTGATTGGCTCGGCATTTGCATAGGTCACACGTGACGCGAAAGTCCAATGATACTAGTCCGATGACGATGATTTCAAATGAGACATGACTCGGAAGGTAGTATTCAAAACCACGCTACGATTCCAACTCTGTAACACCCCAAACTAGGCGGATATTACAGTGCCGTGGACCCCCGACTGGGACCCACCAGGCGAATGAAAATGAATGAATTACACAGGGTAATTGTAGTACCGAACCACATTACAACATCAATTACTCCGATGAGGAGTTTCATACAACACACCCAGGATAATACAGAATACATGTATATTTTATATGGAGATAAAATATACAACACTGAGTGAAATGAATATTCAAGCGGAATGTCTGCAGCGGAATAAATGAAGAAAATATAAATGACTGAAAAGACTGGGCCCCCTACTAGTATCATTGGGACTCCTCGCCGTCGACGTGCTCTCCCCGTGCTTTTGCTTTGCCATGACCTGGAAAATAATATCCCCCAACGGGGTCAGTTACACAGAACAACAATCCTCAAGGGTTGAAAATACACAATCATGATATATCTGAAGTTATGAATTATCCTGTCAAAACATATGCAATCAAACATGCTATATGAATCAACTAACGGTATGGCTCAAAGGAATGGCGCCACACTACGTCCGGGATGGAAATGTGTCCGTGTACAAGCCACCAACGAGTATCGATCGAATACACGTGTGGTCTTGCACCTAATCAGTCTCACGAAGCCATCAACTCGTGTGCACAGTCCAATGTGAGGCCACCAACCAACACACGACTTAAATGTGCCCGACATGAAAATCCTACACATACCAACCGGCATGCCAGTGTGACCCGAAATTCCACGATATAACAAAAGTGACATCAAAATCAATAATGACTCACCGAGATGAAATGACAGTGAAATGAATGATAGCTCAATGAAATAATTGGAACCGTCGTTCCTCGTGAATGAAGTAATGAAGTGACAATTACAAGTTTCAATACGGTTAGTACTTTATGAATGAATTATGATTATGAATGAACAACAACGAAAGGAATGAATATCCTTTTAACTGAGTAAGAATTAACTTACACAACACCGATGAAGAATGTCCGTCCACGAACAACGTCCTAATTGAAATGTCGGTCGCTCGAACAACCTTGAATAACACAATTACCAATAATTCGATCATTACGCGAATCAAATACGATCATAACCGACTCAAAAGTAGATACAACAATATCCAAACTCGAATATATCGAAACCAACTCCAAGATGAGTATTTCAAACCATCAAAACACTTTCAATGATATCAATAATCCCATAGGAATCCACAATTCAAGATTACAACAACGTCAAATTGGAAATCCCCAAATTAACCGAAGTCAACCCCAAGGGTTCTTGATATAAATCCCCAAAATAGCCATTAAATCCGTAGGAATATAATTATCGAAGATAGATAATCCATATCTAACATATTCCAACAACAATCCAAGCTTACACGAAGAAAATCGGAAGGAAAACCCAAAAATCCGAGTTCCTAGATCCAAGAGATTAATACCTTTGATTTGAGGTGATGAAGATGATGAAATGATGATTAATCCGAATGATGAGCTTGAAAATGATGATTGATGATTACACCTCGAAGAATACTCTCCAAATCGCCCGAAATCGCCCAAAACCGCCGAAGGAGTGAAGTGAGATGAAGAAATGACGAAATGGACTGCACTGTCCTATTTATAGTCACTCCAGTTTAGCGTGCGCTAGCTCTTGTGCGTAGCGTGCGCTAACGGGTGTTTTGGGTAGTCCAGTACCCACTGTCCGGAAACGGTAGCGCGCGCTACGTACCTTTTTGTAGCGTGCGCTACGGCTATGCACTTAGCGTGCGCAAACCCCAAAATATTAGCGTGCGCTAACGAATTATCTGATGCCCAGTACTGGAGTCCCGAACCTTCTGTCCTCTGATCTGATCTCGGTAGCGTGCGCTACAACCAACGATTACCGTGCGCTAATACACCGTTTGCGTATGCTAAAAACCACTCTTAGCGTGTGCTATGAATAAATTCCATTCAGTCCAGTAGCCACTGGAGTCAACCTGATCCGACCTTAGCGCGCGCTACACAGACTGCATAGCATGCGCTACTCCGGCTCACTAGCGCACGCTACTTACCATTCGTAGCGTGCGCTACCTACAATCCCAACTGCAGGCCAGTGCCTTCTGGACTGCCTGCTCAACTACACTAGCGTGCGCTAGTGTTGAGAGGTGGCGTGCGCTACCAGTACTCAATTGGTGCACGCTAAAGAGAGTACATAGCGTGCGCTACTCCTCACCCATAGCACACTATGAAATGACAACGATGGCAAACACCGCACGATTCTCCAACTAGTTTGATGATGAATGACGATACAATTACTCTGAACGATGAATACAATGATTGAATATGAGTGACAAATGATCATAAATGAGTGAAAAATACTGAGTGACAATTACTGAATGATAGATACTGAATGATAAAGACTGAATTACAACCGGGTATTACAGGTGTGTAGTCGTCTTTATTGACGACATTTTGATCTATTCTCGAGATAAAGAGGAACATGCCCAACACTTGCGTTTGGTACTAGATATTTTGAGAACCGAGCACCTCTATGAAAAATTCTCGAAATGTGAATTCTGGTTAGAAGAAGTTATGTTTCTCGGCCATGTGATTTCGACCGAAGGGGTTCGTGTAGACCCGCAGAAGATTGACGCAGTGCTAGATTGGGCACCGCCTAAAAATGTTAAGGAACTTCGTAGCTTTTTGGGCCTTGATGGGTATTACCGTCGGTTTGTCGAGGGGTTCTCGAAACTCACTCGGCCGCTTACGAAATTACTCCAGAAGACCGAAAGTTTGTTTGGACGGATGAGAGACAACATAGCTTCGATGAACTAAAGAGACGTTTGACTTCAGCGCCGATTTTAACTTTACCACATGGTAGTGAGGGCTTTGCAGTTTATAGTGACGTTTCGGGTCAAGGTCTGGGTTGTGTACTTATGCAGCATGATAAGACGATAGCTTTTGCATCACGACAATTAAAGCCTTATGAGATGAATTATCCTACTCACGATTTAGAGTTGGCCGCAATTGTCTTCACACTCAAGATTTGGCGGCATTATTTGTATGGTTCTCCGTGTCGGATTTGTACCAATCACAAGAGCCTGAAGTATATTTTCAGTTAGAAGGAGCTAAATATGAGACAGAGACGCTGGTTAGAGCTGATAAAGGATTACGATTTGGAAATTTTTTACCACCCCGGAAAAGTCAATGTCATCGCAGATGCTTTGAGCCGCAAATCGGCATCTCTTCAAATGCTCGAGGTTCTTATATCTCAGACGAAAATTCGTCACGATTTAATTGAGCAAGGGATAGAAGTTTGGCTTCAACGAGTACATGGACAGTTGTATACTCTCGAAATTACTTCGTCCTTGGTTGACGACATCAAAGGGAAGTAGTGGAGTGACCTGATGATTTCTCAACTGAAGGAAGACGTAATTAAAGGAAAAGCTCTTGGATTTATGGTTCACGAGGATAGTATTCTGAGATTTCAGGGCAGGCTTTGTGTTCCAAATGATTTAGAGTTGAGGCAGAGAATTCTCTGAGAAGCTCATGCTATGCCTTACTCAATCCACCCCGGAACGAGTAAGATGTATAAGGACTTGAAACAAAATTTTTGGTGGAACAACATGAAGAAGGATGTTACGGAATTTGTACTTAACGTGTCAATAAGTCAAGATCGAATATCAACGACCAGTGGGGTTGTTGAAACCGCTTCCCATTCCCGAGTGGAAGTGGGAAGACATCTCTATGGATTTCATCACTGGCATGCCGAGAACCCGGGCCGGAATGAATATGATTTGGGTAATTGTCGATCAGTTGACCAAGTCTGCACACTTTTTAGGTATTAAGGATACTTGGGTACCGGATAGATTAGCTCGAACTTTTATAGCCGAGATCGTAAGGTTGCACGGTGCCCCAAAGACCATTGTTTCTGATCGAGACGGCCGTTTCGTATCGCATTTTTGGCAGGCCGTTCATCAGGCTTTGGGTACTGAGTTGAGATTGAGCACTTCTTTTCATCCTTAGTCGGATGGTCAAACAGAGAGGACGATTCAGACGTTGGAAGATATGTTGCAGGATTATGCCTTAGACTGGAGTAATGATTGGGAGCTTCACTTACCGTTGATCGAGTTTGCTTACAATAATAGTTGGCATGCATCGATCAAAATAGCACAATTCGAGGCACTTTATGGTAGGCGATGTAGGTCGATATTATGTTGGGATGAGGCTTCTGAGCTAATTGGAACGGAACTGGATATGTTGATGGAAACTAAGGAAAAGATTTCTATTATCCGGGACCGATTGCTGACTGCCCAGAGCCGTCAAAAATCTTATGCTGATACTCGTCGTCGACCCTTAGAGTTCGAAGTGGGGGATCATGTCTTACTTAAGGTGTCGCCGACCAGAGGAGTTTTCCGCTTTGGGAAAAAGGGGAAACTTAGTCCGAGGTATATCGGACCTTTCGAGATTTTGGACAGAGTTGGGGATTTAGCTTATCGCTTGGCATTACCTCCAGCCTTGAGTCACGTCCATAGTGTTTTTCATGTGTCTCAGTTGAGAAAGTATGTGCCGGATCTGGGTCACATTATCGACTATAGTGAGATTTACGTAGCCGAGGATATTACCTTTCCTGAGAGACCCGTGAAGATCCTTGAGCGTCGCGAGAAACAACTTCGGCATAAGACCATTCCACTGGTTAAAGTACAATGTTCGAGACATGGAGTCGAGGAGGCGACTTGGGAGACGGAAGAGAAGATGCAGTTGGAATACCCCGAACTTTTTATTTCTTAAGTTTCGGGACAAAACTTCTTTTTAGAGGGGGAGAATGTAATACCCGTACTTTTTATTGACTATTTGACCTTGCCGTCCTTCTTATTTTGTCGCTCTGTAAACTGTTGGTGATGTTGTTGATATTGTTATTGAGTTTCGTATCTTATTTGGGTCACGATCGTGTTGTTTAGACCTTGCGGAAGTGTTCTGGGCCAGAGAAATAGCGCACGCTAGGCCTAGGCTAACGCACGCTAATTCTGCTTGATTAGCTCATGCTAGCATTGAGCCGTAGCGCTCGCTAAGGGACCAGTCAGGTCAGAACCAGTAACTCGGACTGCTCTCTGGACTGGCGGATTAACGCACGCAAGGAGTTCGTTAGCACACGCTATTCGTGGTTAGTAGCGCATGCTAACATCCGTCCGTAGCGCAGGCTAACGGGCTGGTTGACAGAGGCAGTGAGGTTGTCAGGTTTTTTGGACTATCAAGTAACGTACGCTAGGCTTCGGCTAGCGCACGCTAAAGCTGTTGCATAACGCACGCTAAGCCATAGCGGTAGCGCACGCTAAGGCTTGAGTAGGGCAGGGGACAGTAGTTTCTGGACCCCAGTTACTGGACGCCACTTTTTGACTAGCGCACGCTAAAGAAAGGCGATTAGCATACGCTAACGGGGCCGGCAGAATCCACTGGACTACCCGGTTGTAATACCCGTAATTTCGATTTTCGGTAATTTCTTTTTTTGGCGGAAGTCCGTTTTGAAGACTCTCTCTCATGACCGTTTCATCATTCTGAGAATGATTAATTCTAAACTTTTTGACATCCGAGTTCGTTTCGGTGTCGTTTTGTTGAGTTCTGTGCTTTTTAGCGACTTTTCCGCACTTGAGTTTGATTCTTGCGAATCTCTTTCAAAACTGCTGTTTCGAGTTTCCCGTAAGTCCGTTTAACTTTGTTAGACGTGTTGTGAACTTCGGTTTGGTAATTCGATCACGTATCGTGATTTTCGGGCGTTTTGGGCCATTTTGTAATTTACCCAAAGTTATCGGTATCCGTATCTGTATTTGTTGTCTCGACCCTTTTCTTGGTCGCATATGATTAAGTATTGCATTATGTTTTCATTTCGGGTCGATGATGTTGTCTGCGAGCTTTTCGTCGTGTTCGTTCCGTATGTTTTCGGAAATCGAGTCGTCGGATCATGACGGCTGAGCACTGGCCGGACAGGTGCGACAGGCACGGTCGGGAAGTCTTGAGCCTTTGGCCGGGCGAGCATGGCGAGAACCGGCGTAAGCGCACGCTATGGCCGGAAGGCTGCACTAACCGGGCAGTGTAGCGCACGCCTTATCGGCCCGGCCAGACGTCTGTTGTCGGACTAAATCTTGGACTCACGGAGGATCGGCAGGTAGCGCACGCTACTGTTGGGCATTGCGCACGCTACGACCGGAAGGTAGCGCACGCTACGGCCGGAAGGCTGCGCACGCTACCTGGCCGAGTCAGTAGGGCAGTAGGGTTCTGGATTGCGGCCGGGGCCGATAGCGCACGCTAGCTCGGCAGCCTAGCGCACGCTAGGCTGCACCAGTATAAATGTGGCAGAGCAGTCACATTTTCACTCGTTTTTCATTTCCCTTCTTTGCGATCCGCAGCTGGAGCTTCGGAGGAGGCGAAGCCATGTTGTTGAAAAACAAATCCATGAAGTTCAGGAGTTCATATCATTGATTGATCATCCTATATCATCCTTTGATCCAGCGAATCAAGGTAATCTCTTCTTAGAACCCTAGTTTGTTGAATTTTGGGGTTTTTGCATTTTTGTCCGATTCGTTCCGTATTATTGATTAATCCATGATAGGTATGATTAATCTTAGTAGTATTCTTGCGTTTAACATCATTCAATCCATTGTTCTTCGTCGAATCAAAGTATATTTCTTGATTTCCTTCGAATCGACTTTTTGGGGGATTTGTTCTTGATCTCGTTTTCCATCCATTTTTGATGGATCGATTGTTGTTAAATGATGTTGTTAAACATATCCTATGGATTGTATATCCATATTTCGATTTAGAATTCCGTTTTCGTGTTTTGACGGGACGAATCATGTTCTTGGCCGTTTTGGGGAAAACACTTGAACTTTCGTCATTTGTTCTTTGAATTCAACGGCTTTAAGTCGTGCTATGGAATTCTTTTCATTATTGTTATTTTCCTTCGTAGTTTATTATCGCGAGTTGGCTTTCGGTGGAGTCGGTGGGTTCGTAGTCGGTTCGTGCCAACCTACTTCGGTCGATTCTCCGCATTGTTCTTATTCGAGGCAAGTACCTTGTCCATACTATTCTTATTTTGTGGATATGATGATTGGTGATCATCTTGGTGTGTTTGTTTGTTTGTTCGAAATGAGTTTTCAAAATATTCGGCTAGCCTCGTTAAAGGCTCACTTTCAAAACGCGTGTGTTTTGTAAATTGTGTGGGTTGTAAGTGACTACGTGAATCCTTTGGATATGTTTGGTGTTGATGTTGTGCTTGGTAATGCGTGTGTACATATATTACCTATTTTCGGTGCGTTATGGTTTGACGTGGTGTTTTTCTAAGTGTTTGATGCCTCTTGACGAATTGTTTGGATATCCTTGGTATGATATGTTACTTGTGCTTGATTATTTCGCGGCCAGCTCGGGAGGGTCCGACGGGGCCTCGAGTGGGATTCGTGGCTTCATCCCGGTCCTAGGTGACGTGTGGTGCTTGATTATTTCGCTAGCCAGCTCGGGAGGGTCCTACGGCGCCTCGAGTGGGATTTGTGGCTTCGTCCCAGTCCTAGGCGATGCGGGTGCGTGTGTATATTTTGTGAATGTGTTTGTTCACCTCGGGAGGGTTCGATGGGGCCACGGAGGGAGTCCAATGGTTTCGCCCTGGATTCACGAGTGAAACTTCACCGCTGTGTGTGTATATTTTGTGAATGTGTTTGCTCACCTCGGGAGGGTTCGATGGGGCTACAGAGGGAGTCCAGTGGTTTTGCCCTGGATTCATGAGTGAAACTTCAGGGGTGCGTGTGTATTTTATGTC
The DNA here is from genome assembly GCA_033398695.1 of Orobanche coerulescens. Lineage (NCBI taxonomy): Eukaryota > Viridiplantae > Streptophyta > Magnoliopsida > Lamiales > Orobanchaceae > Orobanche > Orobanche coerulescens. Next base: position 93,084,045 of record CM065810.1, on the reverse strand, counting down.
CGTCGAGGACGCGTGACGTGGGTGTTAACCTTGTGTATTATTGTGGGTTCTAATTGTGAAAACAAACCTTTGGGCTGTGACCCTTGTTGATTTTGGAAAGATAAGGATTCGGTAATCCTAAATTGTTTTCTATTAAAACTCTCGATGGCATTTTAAACCGTTTTATAAATTGTTTTCCCTTGAATTGCGACCTTTCGGTTTTAGAATGTTGTACCAAAATCTTGCCTCGGGAAGTACTTTTCGTTACGTTTGGATCTTTGAGGATTCCTGGTTATTATTGTTCTAGGAATTTGTATTGTATGGCTCGTATTTTTGCACTTTGTATTTGCACTAGCAAAACAATAGAGTTTTGCTAACCCCTGAGTATTTCGGGTTTGGATGTCTGTTTTTGCATTCAGGTTTGGGAGCATAACACAGGGTTGGCACGAAGGATGATGAAAGATGATCGATACTAATCACACGAGGATCCGTATGATGTCATTGGTTTAGATGTATTTTTATTTCCGATGCAGTATCCTTTCCCGTTGTACGGGAGTGTGTTGTATTCGACCCCTGCGTGGGCATGTAATGTGTTTGAGTTGTATGTATTTATTGAAAGACCAAATCGGTCTACTGAGTCATTTTAGCCTTAAAGGAATTTTTGAGATGTTCGATGTTGTTACCAGCCTGGTAGATCCTTGAAGAGAGGGTCTACGGCATGTAATATCCCTGAGCGGATTGGGGGTGTTACAGAAATGGTATCAGAGAGCCAGGTTGTGGAAACCTAGGCTGCCGGGTTATGTGGTGTATGTTGAGTTTTTGTCTCGTCAGAATTTGTCTGACTGAGTCGTGTCGCGACGCGTCGTTTGAGTTTGTTGGTCGTGATTAGTATCATGGGTCGATCATCATCATTGTGCGACCTGTGGCTGTAAGTCTCCCTTCTTTGTGTTTGTGCCTCGTCTGATGCGAGTTACAAGTATGATTATGAGTTAATTGACGGAATCCTCTTATGGATTTTGATTTCGTGATATGTGGTTATTTGACTCTCATATTTCGTTCATATGAGGAGTAGTGTTGCTAGATTGTGAATGTTGGACTGTATTTGTTTTATCCGCTGCGTGACTTCTTTTGTAATGGCTTTCGGTATTTTACCGACTGAGTTTTATTTCGAAAACCGATACCCTTAACTGAGTTTTTGGCATTATGGCCTTGATCGTTTTGGCGAAATTCTTATCACGGTATTTAGCATTTTGTAAATGGATTTTGTGAGTTTTTGAAACATTACCGTCATCGGTCTTTTTGGCATTTTTGTAAATGGTTTTTAGTCTGGTGGGTTCCGGCGCGGGACCCACGGCTCTATAATGTTCCGTGTAATCACCTGAAATTTTTGAGCATTCTAGCCCATTGAATTATCTTTGAAAACCTTGAGTATCTTAGAAAATAAATTTCGAGACGTACTTTTAAAATGAATTATTTTCTCGTGGTACATCCAAGGTGCCACAATAGGTTTCAAAATTCTTCTACCTCGAGGACCAAAATGTTTTGAGATATTTTCAATATTTTGAAACACTTTTACTTAGACCCGAGGGTCGAATATTCTGAAAGTTTTTCACTAAGAGAAAGTGTCCTCATTTTTTTATCAAATACGAAATGGTTCTTCAAAGTCTCGATAACGATGTTTCACGTTTGTACTTTTTTTGAAAGGTGATACTCAAGATCAATCGGTGTTTCCAAATTATTTTCAAAAAGTGGTTTTCATTTTTTTAAAAAACTATCAATTCCCGTTTGCGGTTTGGGAATGTATGTATGATGTTTGCTTTGTCGTTATAATATTAACTTCCGAATATGATCGAATTGGTGGCATGAACGTTGAGGCGTTGCCACGTATTTGCAGTACTAGCCCTCTATGAGAGGCGTGAACTGGTATTTACTATTTGTCGTCTCGTGGTGATTTGCGTGTTGTCGCACGAGTGTGAGCTGTAGAAGCTTGGGTTTGTACGTTTGTGTACATGTGTGATTGTTTCATGATGGTTGTAATTATGTGCTGGTTATCGTTCGGGCCGTTGAGGTCGCCGAACGATACCATCGGTGCTGTAGTGTTGTGTGTGTATTACTTTACGATGGTAATCGTTGTATATGATATGTGTTATGATTCCTTGTTGTGCTGAGTTGGCATCTCCGCTAAGTTGTTTTGCGACGTTATGCCCCATTGTATCTAGCATTTGTACATTCGGTACGCCGAGCCGGGGTGTTTCAACCGTGGTGTATCGGGGGCATGCATGTACCAATTGTCCTTCTCGTCAGTAATGCATTTCAAGTGTGGACCTTGGAGTCATTGTCCGACCATTGTCATTTGATCATTGTTGTTCGATCGTTGTTACTCGATCATCGTTTTTCGATCGTTGTTGTTCGATTGTTGTTGTTCGATAGGGGTTATCCGACTGTTGTTGCGTGATCTCGTACCGCGAAGAATCGTCATTCACCGTTAGCTTGTTGTTTCGAGTGTGGCCAGATGGGTCACCGAGCCGTGCAATGCGAGACGGTAACTGAGAGATATGGGAGATCGAGGTTGCGTCCCTGCTCCGAAAGGACACGTAGATGCCTATCGTGGTTTTGAGGATTTCGGCGTAGTCCGAATTGTTTGTGATTGTCCTTGTGGATCGTTTATGTGTTTTTTTCTATTTTCTTGACTGTGCGTGTTTCCTTGTAATAGGTGCTTAGTGTTTCGTGGTTGTTCGTATAATTGACTTGATTGTATCATCTGTTTGATGACGCTTGTCACTTGTTGGTTTTATTATGTCTCTATCGGTGGTGTTGTGTTGGTCATCGTGGAGCGTGTTTTCATGCTGTATGGCTCTTTGCGTTCTTGCAACGTTTCGCCGTCGGGCGCGAGTTTTTGGTTTTTGTGTATCTCGTCGAGTTTTCCTGGCGGGGATATTGCTTCTCCCTACTTGTTTTAAGTTTCGGGACGAAACTTCTTTTAAGGAGGGTAGAATGTAATACCCGTAATTTCGATTTCCGGTAATTTCTTTTTTTTCAGCGGAAGTCTGTTTTGACGACTCTCTAATAACCGTTTCGTCATTCTGAGAATGATTAATTCTACACTTTTTGACACCCGAGTTCGTTTCGGTGTCGTTTTGTTGAGTTCAGTTCTTTTTAGCGACTTTTCCGCACTTGAGTTCGATTCTTGCGAATCTCGTTCGAAACTGCTGTTTCGAGTTTCCCGTAAGTCCGTTTAACTTTTTTAGACGTGTTTTGAACTTCGGTTTGGTTATTCGATCACGTATCGTGATTTTCGGGCGTTTTGGGCCATTTTATAATTTACCCAAAGTTGTGGGTATCCGTATCTGTATTTGTTGTCTCGACCATTTTCTTGGTCGCGTATGATTAAGTATTGCATTATGTTTTCATTTTGGGTCAATGATGTTGTCCACGAGCTTTTCGTCGTGTTCGTTCCGTACGTTTTCGGAAATCGAGTCGTCGGATCATGACGGCTGAGCACTGGCCGGACAGGTGCGGCAGGCACGGTCGGGAGTGCTGGGCACTGGCCGGGCAGGCACGACAGGAACCAGCATAGCGCACGATACGTCCGAAAGGCTGCACGTGCTAATCGGCAGTTCTAGCGCACGCTATCGGCCGGCCCAGCGTACGCTGTCGGGCTGGGCAGAGGGGTTACTGGAGTACTGCACTTGGGGAGGATCGGCAGGTAGCGCATGCTACTGTCGGGCATTGCGCACGCTACGACCGGCAGGTAGCGCGCGCTATGGCCGGAAGGCTGCGCACGCTACCTGTCCTAGTCAGTAGGGCAGTGGGGTTCTGGATTGCGGCCCGGGCTGATAGCGCACGCTAACTCGGCAGCCTAGCGCACGCTAGGCTGCACCAGTATAAATATGGCAGAGCAGTCACATTTTCACTCGTTTTTCATTTCCCTTCTTTGCGATCCATGGCTGGAGCTTCAGAGGAGGCGAAGCCATGTTGTTGAACAACAAATCCATGAAGTTCTTGAGTTCATATCATTGATTGATCATCCTATATCATCCTCTGATCCAGCGAATCAAGGTAATCTCTTCTTAGAACCCTAATTTGTTGAATTTTGGGGTTTTTGCATTTTTGTCCGATTCGTTCCGTATTATTGATTAATCCATGATGGATATGATTAATCTTAGTAGTATTCTTGTGTTTAACATCATTTAATCCATTGTTCTTCGTCGAATCAAAGTATATTTCTTGATTTCCTTCGAATCGACTTTTTGGGGGATTTGTTCTTGATCTCGTTTTCCATCCGTTTTTGATGGATCGATTGTTGTTAAATGATGTTGTTAAACATATTCTATGGATTGTATATCTATATTTCGATTTGGAATTCTGTTTTCGTGTTTTGACGGGACGGATCGTGTTCTTGGCCGTTTTGGGGAAAACACTTGAACTTTCGTCATTTGTTCTTTAAATTCAACGGCTTTAAGTCGTGCTATGGAATTCTTTTCATTGTTGTTATTTTCCTTCGTAGTTTATTATCACGAGTTGGCTTTCGGTGGAGTCGGCGGATTTGTAGTCGGTTCGTGCCAACCTACTTCGGTCGATTCTCCGCGTTGTTCTTATTCGAGGCAAGTACCTTGTTCATACTATTCTTGTTTTGTGGATATGATGATTGGTGATCATCTTGGTATGTTTGTTTGTTTGTTTGAAATGAGTTTTCAAAATATTCGGCTAGCCTCGTTAAAGGCTCACTTTCAAAACGCGTGTGTTTTGTAAATTGTGTGGGTTGTAAGTGACTACGTGAATCCTTTAAATATGTTTGGTGTTGATGTTGCGCTTGGTAATGCGTGTGTACATATATTACCTCTTTTCGGTGCATTATGGTTTGACGTGGTGTTTTGCTAAGTGTTTGATGCCTCTTGATGAATTGTTTGGATATCCTTGGTGTGATATGTTACTTGTGCTTGATTATTTCGCGGCCAGCTCGGGAGGGTCCGACGGGGCCTCGAGTGGGATTCGTGGCTTCGTCCCGGTCCTAGGTGATGTATGGTGCTTGATTATTTTGCTAGCTAGCTTGGGAGGGTCCGACGGGGCCTCGAGTGGGATTTATGGCTTTGTCCCGGTCCTAGGCGATGTGGGTGCGTGTGTATATTTTGTGAATGTGTTTGCTCACCTCGGGAGGGTTCGACGGGGCCACAGAGGGAGTCTAATGATTTCGCCCTGGATTCACGAGTGAAACTTCACTGCTGCGTGTGTATATTTTGTGAATATGTTTGCTCACCTCGGGAGGGTTCGACGGGCCCACGGAGGGAGTCCAATGGTTTTGCCCTGGATTCACGAGTGGAACTTCATGGGTGCATGTGTATTTTATGTCCGTCGAGGACGCGTGACGTGGGTTTTAACCTTGTGTATTGTTGTGGGTTTCAATTGTGAAAACAAACCTTTGGGCTGTGACCCCTGTTGATTTTGGAAAGATAAGGATTCGGTAATCCTAAATTATTTTCTATTAAAACTCTCGATGGCATTTTAAACCGTTTTATAAATTGTTTTCCCTTGAATTGCGACCTTTCGGTTTTAGAATGTTTTACCAAACTATTGCCTCGGGAAGTACTTTTCGTTACGTTTGGATCTTTGAGGATTCCTGGTTATTATTGTTCTAGGAACTTGTATTGTATGGCTCGTATTTTTGCACTTTGTATTTGCACTAGCAAAACAATGGAGTTTTGCTAACCCCCGAGTATTCGGGGGGTGGATGTCTGTTTTTGCATTCAGGTTTGGGAGCATAACACAGGGTCGGCACGAAGAATGATGAAAGATGAACGATACTAATCACACGAGGATCCGTATGATGTTATTGGTTTAGATGTATTTTTATTTCCGCTGCAGTATCCTTTCCCGTTGTACGGGAGTGTGTTGTATTCGACCCCTGCATGGGCATGTAATGTGTTCGAGTTGTATGTATTTATTGAAAGACCAAATCGGTCTACTGAGTCATTTTAGCCTTAAAGGCATTGTTGAGATGTTCGATGTTGTTACCAGCCTGGTAGATCCTTGAGGAGAGGGTCTACGGCATGTAATATCCCTGAGCGGATTGGGGGTGTTACACCGGTGACCTCGTTAGCGCACGCTAATGAAGGAAACGTAGCGTGCGCTAGACTGGACAAATATATATTGGACAATTGACTTCCATTTCGTCATTTTTCATCTTCTTCACTCCTTTTCGACGGGAACAGCTCTGGAGAGATGATTTTGGGCGATTGGAAGCGATCTTTCTTCTAACAACAACATAATTGGTTGGAGAACAAGGATTTCACAACATCTAATCCATCCTAACGTCCAAATCAAGGTAAAAATCCTTAGAACCCTATTTTTCGGGAATTTTGGGGTTTTTCGTAGATTCGTCCGATTTATCCATTTTGAAGCTTGAGGACCTTGAGATTATGATGTATCTATCCCATATGCATGCTTTTCCTACAATTTTACGGATTGGATTGTGCCGTTTTCGGACTTGTGAGGGTTTGGATGATTTTCGGATCTAGTTGTTTATCCGTGTATTTCCATGAATCGTAGACGGGTTTCGGGAGTTTTTTCGTGTAATTTGAGTATGGATAATTGATTATGATATTCCTTGCGAATCGTTTAGGTGCTGGAAGTGCGTTCTTGGACCTACCGAACTCATACCCTTTTTCCGTTCAATTTCTCGATGTCTCCAAGGCAAGTATATATTTATGATTGTATGTTCTCGACTTTGAAAGTAAGATATATTAATGGCATGATTATTTATATCCACTCTGGGGCGGGCCAACGGGTCCCCTGAGGGTTTTGTAGCCTGTGGTGCGATTCCACGGATGATATGAACGAACCACTCTGGGATAGACCGATGAGTCCTCTGAGGGTTCCGTAGCCTCTGATGCGGTTCCACGGTATTCATATATGTATTGATGTGATGTATGAGATTTAGTTATTCCGGAATACTAGTCTTGAATTGATGAATTGACGATTACCTTTACTTTATTGTCGAGTTGTGTTTCATACTTGATATACTTGCACTAGGTATTCGCCGGCTAACCCCTTTATGGAGGAAATACTTTTTATGTATTTCATGTTCAAGGAGAGCGGACAGGCAGGTATCGGGTCGGCATGAAGATGGTGGGCAAGTGTGATATTGTGTCTTTCCTCCGGCTATGTTTTTGAGTTTCCCATTCAGTGTTGTTGTACTGGAATGGTTATTAAATACTCGAGTATTGTTTTCCATTTTCCTTGATGTTCCGGCCTGCATTTGCCGAAGTATTGATTGTGTTGTGATGTGTTTGGATACATTGGTTATGTTTTGAATAGCCTTTGTATTGTTCTTCACTCCATTGTATGTAGACCTTCTCGGTCAAAATTTATAGTTCCGCGTATGTTTAGCCTTGTGGGTCCCACGGTGGGGCTTACGGCGCTGTAAAATTCCCTGAATAACTTGGAGGTGTTACAGCAAGGACTCCTCCAGACCGAGACTGCACGCCCTTCGTTTAAATACGAGGCGGGTGCAGCCTAGCGGAGGACCCTCACAATAAAATGAGTCACGAGACAAACCTATAGTTGGAATGTCGTTCGCGCACAATACACGGTCATGGAGGTCGGTCCATCAAACTCCACGACTGTGCATGGTTCCTCAAAGTCGAAACAACCGACTTTCCACGAGGGATCTGCAAAATTAAAAATCACAGGTACAAGACCGAAGATAGCTCGCCAAGCGATCAGTTCGCCCAAAATCCAAGACCAAAGTCCGCACAACGGATCGCCCGTCTTTATCCTCAGTGATTGCCAGTAAGAACCACCTCACCCCATGTCTTCGACATCGGAGCAAGCTGGGGACAATTGTTGTGTCGAGATTTATACACCTCAACAGGCGATCGGCACAGACACCGGGCGATCGCACCATAGTCGAATAGACCAAGGCAGATCGGCCGATCGAAGGTCCCAGGTCAAGTCCCAGTGCCGAGCGATCGATATCTAAGGCGATCGTCTCTTGGCACATGGCGATTGACTCTGGTGTCCGGCCAATGACGACCGCCTCATGCCATGCAAAGCCAGCATGTTTAGTCGGCGAAGGCCGAATCTCGAAGCAAGGACCCATGTGCAGATCCGCGAATGGCGCCGCAGAACATGGATCGTTGACCAAAGCCTGTCACCAATCTCACCTACCGACAGACCCGCCGAAAGGTGCAAAGTGGGACCTCCCGGCAGACTTATCATTGGCTTGCACAGCTGGCTGCCAGCAACAGCCACAGACTTTAAGATAACCAGCCCATGTGCTAAAAGACGATCGCCCCTTATTATAATACAGGAAAGACGATCGCCCATCACTAAAAGGCATCCCAACTCTTATAAATAGAAGGCTTCCTACACTTGGAAGCCTCTCTGGCTTTCTGTCTGGCTTTTCTTGCAGCTTTCTCTCGGATTTTATCTCTCAGCACCTCTTAACCGAAAGACGGTCGGCAGAGACGAAAACAAGAACTCCCTGCAGTTCAAGAACTCAGAGCAACTCTAGTTCTTCCGGCAAGCATTCAACAGCTAGATAACTATGATCTTTTACACGCATTGTAATCACATTCTTACATTAATATTTGTACTCAAACGTATTCGTATTAATAACATCTCGCGAGAGCATTCAAGCCCGGGTCTAACAAACCCGGCAAATCTTGTGTTATTTCCATTCCCACGGACGTGCTCTCGCAAACTTGTTTTATGCCCATCCATTCCAGTAATATCTATCTCCGAATAATATTTTGGGTAGCAACACTTGGTACATGGCTATAATGGCACTAGTATAGTGGCACATGTGATCCGTTTCTTGATTGAGAGGTTTTCGGCATAAGGACGCGGGCCCTGTGATTTTTTTCGTGCATTATGGTTTGGTTATGTATCGAGTTTGACCATTGGGTTATTCACTCGAGTATGTGATGTGGATGATTGGGTCGTAGACCCCGTGTTTTATAACCAGATATGCATTTTTTGAAAAAGCAATACTTGGGGTCGTGTCCCTATGTGGTTTTTGATGAGGATTCATTAGTCCAAAAATGTCTTTCTAAAACTCCCGAGACTTTTTAAATGCTTTTCAAAGTGTCTATATGTCTCACTCCATCTTTTTACGGTTTGAACTATTTTATCCAATGAAATATCTCGGGAAGTCTTTTGTTGGGCTAAATTGCGAAATTAATTAAGTTATTATATTCTTGGAGTATGTTGTGTATAGATCGTATTTGTATTTTATACTTGCACTAGCAAAACAGTAGAGTTTTGCTAACCCCCGAGTATTCGAGGGGTGGATGTCTGTATTGCGTCCAGGTACTTGTAGATTATTGGGGAGCGAATCACAGGATCAGTACGAAGGATGATGGAAGACGACGATACTAATCACGTGAAGACCAATGTTGAGTATTTTGATAAAGTCTTGTTGTTTTGTCTTCTGTTGTGATGTTCTTCCATTTTATGGGAGTGTTGGTGTATTCTGACCCCTGCGTCGGTATGAGTTGTGAGAAATAGTTATGTGTAATATATGTGGATGTTGTAGTAAAAAGACTAAATTGATCTAACGATTCGTTATTTAGCCATGAGGCATATATTATGATGTTGTGATTTTGGTATTTGGCCTGGTAGATCCTCACGGAGAGGGTCTGCGGCGCTGTAATATTTTCGAGTGGCTTGGGTGTAATACCCCGATTTTTCGGATATATTTTTCGTTTATATATTGGATATCGTGGATGGTTAATTGCTCGAGGACGTTGTGAACGTTTGATAATGTTATTGAATTGAGTATATGTATTGATTTTGCCGTATGCTCGTATTTGGTATGTCGTGACTTTGGACAGAATTCTTTGAAATTGGCTAAGTATGGAATTGTTACGTACGTTAACAAGGTGAGCTTACGTACGTAATATTGGCATGGTTACGTACGTTAAGGCTAAGGTATTACGTACGTAACGAAGGCATCGGACAGGACCGAGTCCTGGTCGGCAGGTGGGACCCTGTGTCGGCAACTTTCGACGGAGGATGTTGACAGGTGAGTCAACGTACGTGTTACGTACGTTATACAGGACGTGTTACGTACGTAACACGACCATTATCTTGTAGCAAGTCAACGGTATATTACGTGCGTTATATGGTATGGGTTACGTCGTAATGAACTTCACGGAATGAGACGGTGAGTTTGTTACGTCGCTATGGATTACGGATTACGTGCGTTTAGGTTGTTACGTCAGTTAAGTAAGGACACTTACGTACGTAACGAGATGCGCAGTTTATATATTAAGAGCTGGTCTTTCATTTGTTCACGAAAGGAAACTCATTTCTCCCACCCCAGCTCGTCCCTCTTCACTTCTAAGAGTGTTCTAAACACTTCTAACATGATTGTGAGCTTGGAATCATGGAATTAGAGCTTGGTTATGGAACTATTGTTGATTCTTGAAGTGATTTCTTGTGTTATCCATATTCTATGAGGTATGTTGGATATTTCTCCTTTTCATTTCGGAATTTTGATGTTATAGTTGATGAATGATTCGTATGAAGATAATTATGATGTTATTGCGATTCTTGAGGATATATGAGGTTTATGTTGAAGGAAGATAATGATATGCCTTGATTATGATGATTATGATTATGGAATCATAGAGTTCTTGATGTTCTTGAGGCCATATGATGACTATGATGATTTGATAATTCGTTTAACCGATTTAAGATGGTATTCTAAATCATAGTCATGAATTCCGGATTTGATATGAGGTTGAATTCCGGATTGAATATGTTATGATCATTGTTACCAAGTTGGTTCGATTATTGATATGATTATTGTTCTAGGTTGATTAACCAATAGGTATAATCGTCTTGCCGCGGTGAAAGGTCGTAGATTCCGTCGATCAAATTTGAAGAGCTCGTAGACGAGGGCGATGAGTTCGGTGTTGGTTTTGTCATGTTGGTATCCAGGCAAGTGTTTACTTGTTCGGTTGTAATGTTTTGATGAGTAATTCCATTTACATTTCATAAGTATTTTATGTTGTATTGCATATTGACGAATGTTCAGTGATGTTCTAAAAGGATTAGAATGCACAGTTGATGATTGTTGAGATACTTGGACAATCTTGGGAAGATTGTAGTATTCGGATATTGTTGATGTCATTTTGGATATTCTTGGTCTGTGTATGCATTCCGGAAGGAAGTCCGGATAGAGGTATGTTTTATGGTAATTGTACATAGAGGATTATGTACGAGAAAGTATTCGGTATTGAGGTATTATACGGTATTGTTGTGATACTGGGATTTTTATGGTATTATCTTGATATTGGGATTTTGACGAGAATCGTTGGATTACCGGAAGTGGTAAGGTTATCGTTGAGGTTATTATTCTCATGATGCATGGCATGTGAATATTTATGTTTATGTACTTGCGGTTATTTGTCGGACATTATTGCTGACCCCGTTGTGGGACTTGTTTCTCAGGTATTGAGGACTTTGATGGTTGCGGTCGTGAGGCGAGGATTCCGGACGATACTGGCTATGGCATATTGTTGGGGAATCGTGTTTTTTTGTTGTGTATATCATTATTGATGTATATGTATCTTGGACTGTATTTCTATCCGCTGCGTGAGTTCTTTCAAATGGCTTTCGGCTTTATGCCAACTGAGTTTGATTTCAAAAACCGATTCCCTTAACCGAGTTTTTGGCCTTGATCGTCTTGACGGTAGTTGGGTGTTTTCAAATGATTTTGTGAGTTTTGGAAAATACTACCGTCATCGGCCTTTGGCGTTTTTGTAAATGATTTTTAGCTGGTGGGTTCCGGCGGGGCCACGGCGTGTAATACTCCGTAAGGTTTTGGGGTGTTACAAATATGGTATCGAGCCCATGGTTTTGTGATAACCGGCATGTGTGTTATGTGGCTCTACCAGGTGGTAGTTGCGTGATTTTTGTGTATTTGGATTTATGGATATTTTGAATCGTATTGTTTTGGTTCTGTGATTTTTGCGTACTGTCGTAGTGATGTGTGGGTTTGGGGATTGTTGGTGTTCCCGAGACCGACGAGGCAGGGAGTGAACGCCGGTGCCGTGGTCATGTACAATGTGCGGCTCCAATCGGGAAGTGAACGCCGGTGCGAGGCACGTGCAATGTGCGGCTTTCGATGTGGAGTGGAACGCCGGTGATACGTGCATGTGACAAGGAGCGGCTCATGCGCTTTAGGTGAGGAGACACAGCGTCACAGATCCCACAAAACTCGACAGTGCTCTAAACTTGTTGTGGTCTTGGCGGAGACCAATCGTTTTCAAATTATGATTATTCCTGTTTTGGCATTCTTGTTGTGTCGAGATTTTTGAAATGGTGTCATATGCTAGTATCACGGGAGATCTTCGTCTTCACTGACCTGTAAGTATGTTGTTCGGATTATTCGATAATTCTTGGTTATCTTGGTGATTTTGGATTTTCCGTTGAAATGTTGTTTGTGCGAGTGATTGCAAGTTTCGAGGACGAAACTTATTTTTAAGGCGGGTAGAGTGTAATACCCCGATTTTTCGGATATATTTTTCGTTTATATATTGGATATCGTGGATGGTTAATTGCTCGAGGACGTTGTGAACGTTTGATAATGTTATTGAATTGAGTATATGTATTGATTTTGCCGTATGCTCGTATTTGGTATGTCGTGACTTTGGACAGGAATTGCTGAAATTGGCTAAGTATGGAATTGTTACGTACGTTAACAAGGTGAGCTTACGTACGTAATATTGGCATGGTTACGTGCGTTAAGGCTAAGGTATTACGTGCGTGAAGGCATCGGACAGACCGAGTCTGGTCGGCGGTGGGACCGTGTCGGCAACTTTCGACGGAGGATGTTGACAGTGAGTCAACGTCGTGTTACGTGCGTTATACGGGACGTGTTACGTGCGTAACGACCATTATCTTGTAGCAAGTCAACGGTATATTACGTGCGTTATATGGTATGGGTTACGTCGTAATGAACTTCACGGAATGAGACAGTGAGTTTGTTACGTGCGCTATGGATTCCGGATTACGTGCGTTAAGGTTGTTACGTCGTTAAGTAAGGACACTTACGTGCGTAACGAGATGCGATTTATATATTAAGAGCTGGTCTTTCATTTGTTCACGAAAGGAAACTCATTTCTCCCACCCACTCGTCCCTCTTCACTTCTAAGAGTGTTCTAAACACTTCTAACATGATTGTGAGCTTGGAATCATGGAATTAGAGCTTGGTTATGGAACTATTGTTGATTCTTGAAGTGATTTCTTGTGTTATCCATATTCTATGAGGTATGTTGGATATTTCTCCTTTTCATTTCGGAATTTTGATGTTATAGTTGATGAATGATTCGTATGAAGATAATTATGATGTTATTGCGATTCTTGAGGATATATGAGGTTTATGTTGAAGGAAGATAATGATATGCCTTGATTATGATGATTATGATTATGGAATCATAGAGTTCTTGATGTTCTTGAGGCCATATGATGACTATGATGATTTGATAATTCGTTTAACCGATTTAAGATGGTATTCTAAATCATAGTCATGAATTCCGGATTTGATATGAGGTTGAATTCCGGATTGAATATGTTATGATCATTGTTACCAAGTTGGTTCGATTATTGATATGATTATTGTTCTAGGTTGATTAACCAATAGGTATAATCGTCTTGCCGCGGTGAAAGGTCGTAGATTCCGTCCAGTCGGGGCTGAAGAGCTCGTAGACGAGGGCGATGAGTTCGGTGTTGGTTTTGTCATGTTGGTATCCAGGCAAGTGTTTACTTGTTCGGTTGTAATGTTTTGATGAGTAATTCCATTTACATTTCATAAGTATTTTATGTTGTATTGCATATTGACGAATGTTCAGTGATGTTCTAAAAGGATTAGAATGCACAGTTGATGATTGTTGAGATACTTGGACAATCTTGGGAAGATTGTAGTATTCGGATATTGTTGATGTCATTTTGGATATTCTTGGTCTGTGTATGCATAACGTAAGGAAGAACGGATAGAGGTATGTGTTATGTTAATTGTACATAGAGGATAATGTACCAGAAAGTATTCGGTATTGAGGTATTATACGGTATTGTTGTGATACTGGGATTTTTATGGTATTATCTTGATATTGGGATTTTGACGAGAATCGTTGGATTACCTAAGTGGTAAGGTTATCGTTGAGGTTATTATTCTCATGATGCATGGCATGTGAATATTTATGTTTATGTACTTGCGGTTATTTGTCGGACATTATTGCTGACCCCGTTGTGGGACTTGTTTCTCAGGTATTGAGGACTTTGATGGTTGCGGTCGTGAGGCGAGGATTCCGGACGATACTGGCTATGGCATATTGTTGGGGAATCGTGTTTTTTTGTTGTGTATATCATTATTGATGTATATGTATCTTGGACTGTATTTCTATCCGCTGCGTGAGTTCTTTCAAATGGCTTTCGGCTTTATGCCAACTGAGTTTGATTTCAAAAACCGATTCCCTTAACCGAGTTTTTGGCCTTGATCGTCTTGACGGTAGTTGGGTGTTTTCAAATGATTTTGTGAGTTTTGGAAAATACTACCGTCATCGGCCTTTTTGGCGTTTTTGTAAATGATTTTTAGCCTGGTGGGTTCCGGCGCGGGGCCCACGGCGTGTAATACTCCCGTAAGGTTTTTGGGGTGTTACATTGGGGGTGTTGCAGATCCGCCGTGCAGGTTAAGGACGCGTGGACGACGCCGTCAAATCAAATCCTGCCACGCATCCCTCATCATGGCACATGCCACACAGAAATCGAACCGACACACCCTTTGAGGAGATGTCCCTTCGAGATTCCCACTCCACAAAGCCTCTCTTGGAAGCCGGCTCGGCCCAGATACAAATAAACCCCAGACCCGGCTACTCCGGCACGGCTCTGGACTCAGGGGCCCTTGATGGTAGCCGATACACTTTGGCATCCACTCATCCACCCCCCACAGCTCAGTCATACCGGTCCCCCGAACTGGGAGACAAAAATCGATTTTTCAGCTCGACCGATCGAGCAGAGACGACAAAGAGAGCCGAGCAGATTCATACCAATTATGCTCCAAAACCCCCATTATAACATAACCGGGAAGAGCAGTTGGAGGCAGGAGGCCGACCCCAGAACCGACCACGCAACAGATAATTATCACCAAATGCATGCGGAACAGGCACACATGACAATTAATGCAATCTGTCCTCCCTCTTCCCAAAGCAACCCTCAAATGCCGCCACGTGTCCGAGACATTCTCTCATTCTGATATATGTTTGGATGTGTCTCAAACATTCCCCAACTGTCAGTCTTCTGATTGGACCAGGCCCTCTATATATAGAGGGAGTGTACGATAGAGATGGACTTTAAAAAAAGAAGTTCCCCAAAAAAATTTTTCACTTGTAATAGACATAAAGCAAACTAGACTGGCTTGAAAATTCAGCTCGGCTCTATCCCAAAAGCAAGATAATCAATAAAATTTCGTTTTCCTACCCATTTGGCTTTTTATTCTCAAACCTTGTTTACACGTGGCTTCAATTCACCTAGTTCAGATCAGCACACGTTTTATTGATCAAATCAGATATCATCACCTATAATATAGGCACCACTTATTATCGATTGAACGAAAGATAAGGAAAATTGTGGATTTTTGTTGGGATCCACGAAAAAATTCGTGCCCGTCGATTGATAGCTTGTTTCTCTTCTTAGTTATCTAGGATGGATAGAATATAAATAAAGATTGATTAACCTGCTGCTAGAGGCGGAGCTTACACCCATGGACATTAGTTCATTTGAAACTCGTGACCCTTATACAGGAATTATCTAATAAGATGTCTTCCTATAGAAGATTGAGAAGTCAACCGGCAATAAAATTCGTACATATTATAGGAAGCCTTCTTGCCTAAAGAATTTCTTGGAAACTGGCAAGAAAACAAATTGGTCATTTGATCTACATATTGACTTACTCTCTAATGCACCTTGTGGGGTAAAGATAAGGGCCACGAGGTAACTCCATGAGCTGGTTGGGAAATCATAGGGCCTTGTTCAGGTGAGATTTAATTATGAAATTAGGTTCACCATCCTACCTAGTCCGTAGTAGCACCACCAGCTCTGTTCTATGGTCGATGGGCAAGCCGCCCACTTTCATGTGTTTCTAGAACGCACTTAACTCCTTTTCTTGATAAAGGAACTGAAGTAGCATGATTGAGATCAACCCTTTTGGAATGGAAGATGGATCATAGGTGCAAGGTCATTTAAGATATAATTGCAATTGCCTGAAGAGCTGATCCGTAGGAACACCCCAAGAAAGACTTTGTAGTACCTCTCATGTCACTCATTCTAAATTTCTTAGTGAATGATCCCATAATGGTTTAATTTTTAGTTGGTACCTTCCTTATACTCTTAGGGTTGTATACTGCAAATAATATTTTATACTTGTATTATTTGATTTACCTTCATGTTTTATACATGAGAATAATAAATACATATTGTCACATGTTTTGTACATTAATTGAACACGTTATACATGTAAAATCGTCTATTTACTTTATACTGTAGATAATATGGTGTATTGTGTAACACGAAAGATCATATTATCGATGCATTACAACTATCTAATGAGTACCTATATAATATTAGATAATTATGTGAAATATTTTAGTGTATGCTTGATATTAGTTGGTCTTAACCAGTAACTTACACTAGCGTATTTCATATATGTTGAACAGGATCGCCGTGGGATAATTTCTTCTATACTGACTTCGTGAAGAATAAGGACACTACTACAGAAAATACAATTTACGATGGTTCCATGGAACATTTTACATTAATTTCAAAACTGATGTATAATCTACTATCATAGAAAGTGCCATAGTATGCATCGGTTGTCGAACCATTGTAAAATCTGCTAATTTTTGCACCCATTCATAAAATCATCGTAAAAATACCATCTTTTACATCGGATTTGATTAAACACAATCGTGAATATCAAAAGTTTACAATGGTTTAACACTTTTACGACTTTTTTATGGAATAAAATGTTGGAATGGTATCCTTCAGATATGCAATACTCATAAAATAGTTTATAGGATTAATTCAGTTGATAGTGACTAAAATATTTGTCTGAAAACCACTTTAACCTGATGTATCTAATTGAGAAATATACTCGCATCTAGTAACTGAACACGATCACATATAGCGGGAGACATAATCAATAAGACTGAAGAGTCCAGAAGTGTAAAAGGGTGAAACTGGTTTTAAAAGTCCAAACGAGATGAACCAGGACACACGGACACATCGGCCTGGCCGAGCGTGCCGTACGGCCTGTACGAGTTTTGGTAGGGACATACCTCCGAACATAGCCCTTATTGGGCCAAGATGGCCCGCAGGTGGGCTGACTGTAGGAGTCGGTAATGTGGCTTTAGTGTCCATGTTGGATATAGACTCTCTTACCTTGTGTATATTACGATATTTGTGTCCTATAAATACCTACTCAATGGGAGAGATAATTATGCGAACACAAATTATTCAACCTTAAACCTATTACACGGTCGAGGGGAAAGATTAGTTGACAATGAAGTATGAGATCTAGCTTACAACAGGGCATTATAAAGATTAGATATTTAGGGGCCACACTAAACTCACCTTATACGCTTTCGTTTATTGTTTGATTACATGTGATGTTTTTGTATGTTGTAGATTTAGAATTTTATTATATTTTAAATCGAAGCAACATAATAAACATAAGTCACAAGAAATAATAAGTAAATGTCTCTCCAAAATAAAAACGCACATTTACCTTCCATCGTTTTTGATAGATTTTGCTAAAGCATTTATATCACTTGTAATCTTGGGATAGTGCGGGTAGATCTATGGAAGAGATCTACATGTTTTTTAATCTTCTCATCAATATCAGTAAGAAGTCCTCAGATGTTGAAGCAAATTATGAAAGGAAATTAGATGTAACTTATCAATCGAGAGTAGTGTTGTATACTATTAATACTAGAATTACTTAAAATTTTCAAAAATTAACAAGTGACTTTTGTGAAAATGATCTTGAAATCATTTTATCCAAAATGGGACGTAAATATTATTGAATAAAATATCAAATAACCTGATTGTATGTTTACTTCAGTTATTTAGATGAGTGGTTTACTTATTGCATTTTCTTCCTATTTATAGTAAGCATGTCTTGTTACCATGTCTCGTAACAACATCAACAACCCTGTTATTGTCCAAACTACCTCTTTAAACTTACAATCAATCATTAGAAAGGATAAAATGAATGGATCGAATTTCTTGGATTGGCATAGAAACCTCTCAGAAAAAAAAAAAAAAAAAAAAGTAGTTCTTGACAACCCTATCCATATTCTTGGACCGAGCGCCACAGACAACCCTAAAACCAGATGGAGTCTGAGAGTTGTGCCAAAGAACAATTACTTGATGTCACTTGCTTGACGGTGGAAACCATGGACTCAAACTTGCGTAAGCAGTTTGAGAATGTGGGTGCATACAACATAATTAAGCAGATCAAGAACATGTTTCAAGAGCAAGCTAGAATTGAGAGGTTTGTGTAACGCCCCGATTTTCCAAGCATTTGCTTTGGGGAATAAAAGAATAATCAAAGTATATGTTTTTTTAAAATTATTATACTCAGCTAGAAAATCGAATCGTCACACTGTTGGGAAAACAGCCTCAAAGATCCCCAACAACCCTCCCAAAGAACGAAAATTGAGAAAAATAAATAACACAAGAATATACATGGAAACTCCAAAACCGGAGAAAAACCACGGGCCTCCAGAGAGAAAACTCCACTATATGACAAATTGCTACAATCACATAGACTAATCTCTCGAGCCAACCCCCCAATCACACCCACACTCTCAAAGATTTAACTCACATCTTTCTACTCTCTAAAACAAGAGATCAAGAAAGAAAGAATAAAATACTTAATATGTATTTTATGGGTGCATTAAAATCAAAGCTTTGGACTCCCTTTTATAGGCTTGAAGTCCCCTTCACCTTCATTCTTCAACCGATGTGGGACAAACACTTCATGTCTTTTCTTTCATTCTAGCCAAAATTCCCAACAAACTCCACCTTGGCTAAATAAAAGAAAATCTTCTCTGCGACACCGGCAACCATTGTCTGAACGAACAATCATAATTCTCAAAAACAGAGAACTATCATACTCCACCATAAAAGAGTATCACCACTTAGAAAGATCCCTTCTAAGAATTTCACCTCGGCACATGTCGAAAACTTGCTGAAAATTTATGGTGCTACTCCCATATCTTGGCTCCCATGGAAGTCCTCCAGCCATCGACATAACATCCATCACACACCCCGCATCTATGCCAAGCCAATGCCCTGTGTATAATTTGTGGACCAGCTAACACCATCACATCCTTTTTCATGACAACTCCAATATGCCATAAAAATGCACATTCCCTCCCAAAAGGAAACCTTCTTCAATCATGATGATAGCAACGGAGCTATTTGCCTGACCAGCTCCACCTTGATCTTCATAGACCAAGCAGTATGCTCATATTCTCCGCACTTCAGCACTACTCGAACCCGACATACTTTTCATTCACTTGTGTAACCCGGATTGTATCAACATATCCTAGACTTGAACTTGCCACAAGCCAAAATTGATTCTTCCGTCAAACTTCTCTACATCGAACCTCATGGGACTAAACCTTGACATCGTATCCGTATCTCAAACCCAACAGAATCCTCATTTTTGATGTGGAAGATCAGATAGAACTACAACCACAGAGCATACTCCGAACCTCTAAAATACCGAGACACCCTCCAATACGACCAATAGAAATTTGTTTCTGATGTGGAAGATCAGACAAAGCTGCAACCACAGAGCATACTCCAAACCTCTAAGACCGAGACCTCCCCCGAACCTGGCTCCGATACCACTTGCTATGAAAACGGCCTCAAAGATCCCCAACAACCCTCCCATAGAACGAAAATAGATAAAAATAAATAACACAAGAATATACGTGGAAACTCCAAAACCGGAGAAAAACCACAAGGCCTCCAGAGAGAAAACTCCACTATATGACAAATTGTTGCAATCACATAGACTAATCTCTCAAACCAACCCCCCAATTACACTCACACTCTCAAAGATTTAACTCACATCTTTCTACTCTCTAAAACAAGAGATCAAGAAAGAAAGAATAAAATACTTAATATGTATTTTATGGGTGCATTAAAATCAAAGCTTTGGACTCCCTTTTATAGGCTTGAAGTCCCCTTCACCTTCATTCTTCAACCGATGTGGGACAAACACTTCATGTCTTTTCTTTCATTCTAGCCAAAATTCCCAACAAACTCCACCTTGGCTAAATAAAAAAAAAATCTTCTCTGCGACACCGGCAACCATTGTCTGAACGAACAATCATAATTCTCAAAAACAGAGAACTATCATACTCCACCATAAAAGAGTATCACCACTTAGAAAGATCCCTTCTAAGAATTTCACCTCGGCACATGTCGAAAACTTGCTGAAAATTTATGGTGCTACTCCCATATCTTGGCTCCCATGGAAGTCCTCCAGCCATCGACATAACATCCATCACACACCCCGCATCTATGCCAAGCCAATGCCCTGTGTGTAATTTGTGGACCAGCTAATACCATCACATCCTTTTTCATGACAACTCCAATATGCCATAAGAATGCACATTCCCTCCCAAAAGGAAACCTTCTTCAATCATGATGATAACAACGGAGCTATTTGCCTGACCAGCTCCACCTTGATCTTCATAGACCAAGCAGTATGCTCATATTCTCCGCACTTCAGCACTACTCGAACCCGGCATACTTTTCATTCACTTGTGTAACCCGGATTGTATCAACATATCCTAGACTTGAACTTGCCACAAGCCAAAATTGATCCTTCCGTCAAACTTCTCTACATCGAACCTCATGGGACTAAACCTTGACATCGTATCCGTATCTCAAACCTAACAGAATCCTCATTTTTGATGTGGAAGATCAGATAGAACTGCAACCACAGAGCATACTCCGAACCTCTGAAATACCGAGACACCCTCCAATACGACCAATAGAAATTTGTTTCTGATGTGGAAGATTAGACAAAGCTGCAACCACAGAGCATACTCCAAGTCTCTAAGACCGAGACCTCCCCCGAACCTGGCTCCGATACCACTTGCTGGGAAAATGGCCTCAAAGATCCCCAACAACCTTACCAAAGAACGAAAATAGAGAAAAATAAATAACACAAGAATATACGTGGAAACTCCAAAATCGGAGAAAAACCACAGGGCCTCCAGAGAGAAAACTCCAGTATATGACAAATTGTTGCAATCACATAGACTAATCTCTCAAACCAACCCCCCAATTACACCCACACTCTCAAAGATTTAACTCACATCTTTTT
This sequence comes from Orobanche coerulescens, assembly GCA_033398695.1. NCBI lineage: Eukaryota > Viridiplantae > Streptophyta > Magnoliopsida > Lamiales > Orobanchaceae > Orobanche > Orobanche coerulescens. Next base: position 93,062,654 of record CM065810.1, on the reverse strand, counting down.
ACTCTCTAAAACAAGAGATCAAGAAAGAAAGAATAAAATACTTAATATGTATTTTATGGGTGTATTAAAATCAAAGTCTTGGACTCCCTTTTATAGGCTTGAAGTCCCCTTCACCTTCATTCTTCAACCGATGTGGGACAAACACTTCATGTCTTTTCTTTCATTATAGCCAAAATTCCCAACAAACTCCACCTTAGCTAAATAAAAGAAAATCTTCTCTGCGACACCGGCAACCATTGTCTGAACCAACAATCATAATTCTCAAAAACAGAGAACTATCATACTCCACCATAAAAGAGTATCACCACTTAGAAAGATCCCTTCTAAGAATTTCACCTCGGCACATGTCGAAAAACTTGCTGAAAATTTATGGTGCTACTCCCATCTCTTGGCTCCCATGGAAGTCCTCCAGCCATCGACATAACATCCATCACACACCCCGCATCTATGCCAAGCCAATGCCTTGTGTGCAATTTGTGGACCAGCTAACACCATCACATCCTTTTTCATGACAACTCCAATATGCCATAAGAATGCACATTCCCTCCCAAAAGGAAACCTTCTTCAATCATGATGATAGCAACGGAGCTATTTGCCTGACCAGCTCCACCTTGATCTTCATAGACCAAGCAGTATGCTCATATTCTCCGCACTTCAGCACTACTCGAACCCGGCATACTTTTCATTCACTTGTGTAACCCGGATTGTATCAACATATCCTAGACTTGAACTTGCCACAAGCCAAAATTGATCCTTCCGTCAAACTTCTCTACATCGAACCTCATGGGACTAAACCTTGACATCGTACCCATATCTCAAACCCAACAGAATCCTCGTTTTTGATGTGGAAGATCAGATAGAACTGCAACCACAGAGCATACTCCGAACCTCTGAAATACCGAGACACCCTCCAATACGACCAATAGAAATTTATTTCTGATATGGAAGATCAGACAAAGCTTCAACCACAGAGCATACTCCAAACCTCTAAGACCGAGACCTCCCCCGAACCTGGCTCCGATACCACTTGCTGGGAAAACGGCCTCAAAGATCCCCAACAACCCTACCAAAGAACGAAAATAGAGAAAAATAAATAACACAAGAATATACGTGGAAACTCCAAAACCCGAGAAAAACCACAGGGCCTCCAGAGAGAAAACTCCACTATATGACAAATTGTTGCAATCACATAGACTAATCTCTCAAACCAACCCCCCAATTACACCCACACTCTCAAAGATTTAACTCACATCTTTTTACTCTCTAAAACAAGAGATCAAGAAAGAAAGAATAAAATATTTAATGTGTATTTTATGGGTGCATTAAAATCAAAGCCTTGGACTCCCTTTTATAGGCTTGAAGTCCCCTTCACCTTCATTCTTCAACCGATGTGGGACAAACACTTCAAGTCTTTTCTTTCATTCTAGCCAAAATTCCCAACACACACAAGTGGTACTGAACTTAAATAAGCAATTTATGTCAAGGAATTCAAACCACCAAAATATCAAAACATGATCGGATAAATTTGCAGCGGAATATTTAATCAAATATATGTCAACAAAATTATTTCCCTAGTACTTGAATTTAAAATCTAAAATAAGAAAATAAAACTTCAACATATGCCTCGTAGCCTCGCAATTCGTCCACTGCCATTCCAATTAACCTGAGATTTACAAAATAAGCGGGGGTGGACTTCCTTCAGCTCGTAGGAAATTACACAATATCACAATAATATACAATCTCATGGAGGCATAGAATAATAAAAATGCTGTAATAATTGAATCTGAATCTGACACGTATGACATGAATCGAGCACGCATAATGTGGTATATATTATGTGATCAACTGTCTGTCATGTATAACATGAATCTAGCATGCATAACATGAACTGATATTACAGTCATTACCTACACAGTCAAATCAAAGTAATTAAAGTGATAGCGTAAAATCCCCACATGATAAAATGATGTTGCTGGAACTTGAATATGAAGATGCTCGACTTACAATCCTAAACCCGTAATTCCTCATTAATATCTACATATAATAATTATTATTACATAATAACTGAAAATAAAATAAAAGGCATAAATTAAAATTAATTATTAATATTAATTGAAGAGTTGACATTATTAATGGCTTGGGTCAAAAATAAGACTGAATTTAAAAGTACTAAAAATTAGTTGGGATCAATTGAAGGGATTATTAATCAAAATGGGGCTAAATTGCAAGAATCTAGAAATTAAAAACTCAACTGAACTTGATCTAAAATCTAATGGGTATAAAAGCCAATTTTTAGGATGTAAGTCGGCAAATCTCAATCTGTCTCCTACAGCTAGGGATGGCAACGGATCGGGTCGGGTGCGGGTTTCATACTCCCCAAACCCACACCTGAAATCACCACCCAAACTCAAACCCAAACCCAAAGGCTGTTTGGGTGGCAAAACAAAACCCACACCCACACCCATTGGGTTCGGGTTTTTTCACCCAAACCCAAACCCGCAGCTTGATCAGGCAAAATCATAATTCACGTTTGGTGCTCATCCAAATTCAAATTTGATAAAATGCAAAATGTAGCATAATTTAACATAGTTTGAAAATGTCAATAGAATAATAAAATAGCTTACAAATGACAATACAATAATAACATAGTTTAACATAGTCTTCAACATAGACTCTCAAGAAATTAAATTACAATAACATACAATTAACATAGGCAGAGTGAGTCGTGAGATGTGTAGGAAAGGAATGGGTGAAAAGTGAAAATCCTAATTTTCACTTATATATACATAGGGTAATTAGGTAATTTAACATATAACTGGGCGGGTGTCTGAGTTTCGGGTGAGGGTTTGAGTGATCCTAAACCCGCACCCGTAATATCGGGTATCGCCCGTACCCAAACCCAAACCCAGTCAACTCGGGTTTTGCCCATTGACTTGGGTTCGGGTTCGGGTGGGCCCCACAGGTTTGGGCTTTCCTGCCATCCCTACCTACAGCTTCTCAACATGCTCTCTCTCTCTCTCTCTCTCTCTCTCTCTATATATATATATATATATATATATATATATATCTACATACCTCTAGGGCCGGTCCTGTGCTTCGCAAGGCTCTAAGCGACACGAAAAAATTGGAACCGTTAATAAGCAAGAGATAAACTAATATAAAAAAATAATGGAACAAATGAGAAGTAATTGAAAAACAGATAGTAATTTTTTTTACCTTATCTAAATACAATATGTCGAGTGGTTTTGGATGCAAAAGTATTTATCAAGTCTCTGTAATCTAACTCATCTACCAGTTTTCTTTCAATCGATAACATAGCCAATTCGTTTAACATGTCTTGCAACATTATTGATCTCAAATAGGTCTTAATCAACTTCAACTTCGAGAAAGATCTTTCTGATGATGCAACCGTAACCGGAATGGTTAGCAAAATCTTGTATGCAATATAAGCATGTGGGAAGCAATTCACCCTCTTCAAATAGTGCATGACATCTATTGCTCTCGACTTTTTGCTTGAAAAATACGACTGCAAACACAATATTTCTGTGCATAAATCATCTCCAATAATGTCTGCATTCCCATTGTGCTTCAAATATTACTCAAGATTTATGCAGAATTTCAACAAACTCTCATATGATTCGGTCTTCCACTTTTCCACATTCAACAAAAATCCAAAAGTAAGTTCGTATTCCTTGAATTTTTCAAACCTTTCTTGAGGTGAGGATCGTACTTGATCGTCTACGTAGAAAAAATAATCAACCCTTGAAGATTCTTCTGGTGATTGTTTGACCTCATCACTACCACTTTCACCATATTGTTTCTTCCTACGGATGATCCATTTTTTCGGAAAATTAGCTTCAACACCCATCTCACAATCTGAAAATATATCTATTATCTAGGGCATTATTTTTCTACTAACTAGTCAATCAACAATTAACAAATTTAAATTAAATAGAGATAGAATAGAACCCAAGAACGTCACCTTTAAAAAATAATAGAATAGAACTTGGGGCGGCCGCGGGCGAAGGTTTGTTGTCTTCTCAAATCTCAAATCGTATTTTTTTTCTGCGTTGTTTTTCTTCTGCGTTGTTATCTTATCTTTGTTTTTTTGTTCTTCAAAAACATATATATATATATATATATATAAAATAGATCATATGAAAACTAATTACCTTGTGAAATCTATAAACTTTTGTAGGTCATTGATATTAGTGATATAACGGCTGTAAATGAGTAAAATTATATGCATTTATGTATTTTTTTTATTGCATTATTTGTTGCATATACTAGCGACCAGCTTGATGCAGCAAATAATAACAAATATGCAATAAAATCACTTAATAATGCAATTAGTTTCTAGATTTCACCATTAAGAGTGTTTCCACCATAGTCAATCCCTATACGTGTATATATATAAGTGTTTTTTTTTTTAATTTATGGGCCCCAAAATTTTGTGAGCCCTAGGCCCAAGCCTTATGTGCCTCTATACAAGTCCGGCCCTGCATACCTCTCGGCCAGAAGTTAAAATTGCAGGAAACACACAGAGAGAGTAATAGGCACAACAAAAACATAGAACTCACACACACTTCGGCTGGCCTAAACTTAGACTAGACCAGCAGTGGGACTCAGGCTTAAAGGGGGCCAAAAAACCCGGAACCGGGAACCGAACCGTGAAACTGGACCGTATGGGACGGTTCTAGAAATGGAACCATATTAGTCGGTTCCAAACTGGAACCGAAACCGTGTCCAGATGGTTCGGTTTTAGTTCCAAAAAATATAACCGGCGGTTCCCGGTTCGGAACCGTAACCGAACCGTGGAACAGTGAAGCGTCCGGAACAGCCGGTTCTCATAGTTCAAACCAGGAACAGTTAAAAAAAGGGAACCGGCCGGACCCACATTGGCACATGGTGGGAGATTTGATTCCCACTTTTGCAGGTTTTTTTTTTATTTTTTCAGATTTTGGTTCCCAAGGTTTTGAATTTGAATTTGAATTTCTCCCAATTTTACCTCTACTTTCTCCCTATAAATACCCCCCAATCCTCACCATTTTTCATACCAACTTTCACTTCTACTAATCATTTTCTACTCTTACTCATTTTGATTACTATTACTCATTTCTCCCTACAAATGGCTTCTTCTGATTCCGACTCGGGTCGTAGTGGTAAGGGCAAAAACGTTATGAAGTACGATTCTACCATTGGAACCACGAGGCCCTCATCGTCTACGCGGTGTTGTTATTCGAGAGGACCCCGACGAATCAACCTACGTCCGTAGTGAAGATCCTACTCAGACTTCTCAATTTCAAAGGGTGCCCAATCGTCGTGAACGTGAACAAATGGAGGAGGAACAAATCCAGTACGATTTTGAAATTGCGTCATGCCTTGCTCAACAAGATGACGATGAAGAAATTCCATCCACGTATCCAGAAGACGAGCCTATTGATTTGAAGGACGATATGGACGAGTTTGAAGATGGCGGTCTTGGATCGGACCACCGGGCTCGACGATCGACGGCTGGAAAGAAGGAACGAACTCCGTATTCTAACGTCTTCACGGTGTACTTCAAAAAAGTACAAGTTAGAGATCCCGATAGCGGCAAAACAATCACGAAGGCCGTTTGCAACATTTGTGGAAAATCTTATATTTTTAACGCGGGGAACGACTATGGCACATACAACAAGCACATTAGAAATGTGCATCCTCCCAACAAAGGTAAACAAACGCAACTCAGCTCCACCCCTAGTGTAACACCTCGAGATATTCGGAATAATTACAGCGCCGTAAACCCTTTAAGTAAGGATTTACAAGGCTGATTAAAAAGGGAAGTAAATATAATCCAAACTCACAACTGAAGTTCAAAACATAGAACTTATTCAAATGATCCAAAGAGTTTATTTATACAACCATATCAAAAATGATATTATTAAAACACACGTACTCGAGTACTAAAGTGAACCAAAATGACAATGTAACAATAAACATCAACCACATCACTGAGCCATTTCATCGTCCTGTCGGTACTGTGGTTGCTTCCCCGCTCCTCGGCTACCTGAACATCAAAACAATGTCCACCCCCGAAGGGGTTAGCAAAACAATGCTAGTACAAGTATCATAATACATAAATCATCAGTGAATCATAAATCATGCAAAACGGACTTCCGTCATCGGAATCCAACGATGTGAATCCTCACGATTCCATCAACACAATACAGGTAATCCAAATGATCCAGCGCCCTTGGTATAGATCCCCATGATGATCCCGTCGGACCAACGCATGGTGGAAAACCCATCCAGCGATCCAGCGCCCTCAGCATAGATCCCCATGATGATTCCGTCGGACCAACGCATGGTGGACATTCGATCCAGCGCCCTCAGCATAGATCCTCATGATCCCCTCGGATCATTTATACCATAAATCAATCAACTATGCATACATATATGCATTTCAATATGTTCCTCAATACGAACAAATAACAACGAATACCACGAGAAATTTCAGAAATACATCTCATATTCAACAACATGAATAAAACCACAAGCATGATCAAAGCTTCAATATAAATCGAACTCGACATATGATACTTGCCTCGGAAATGGCAAGAATGAAATACTCCAACAAACGTCACACGTCCGTATGTCACCGCCCCACGATCGACCCCTATGCAAGGCTCGCACCTTGTTCAAAAAGAGATACAAGGAACTTAACATACCACTCGATACTCACATACGCTCACCGAATATTAATATTATGATCGTAAAGTAGTGACACTAGGTGGGTTCACGGTTAGAACACTAGGTAAGAACTGAACCGGGAACGGTAAGGCACTCTATAAGGGCTGAACGATCATTTCGAGTATGAAGTACCGTTGTTTAAAAGTTCATTGTTTTACAAGGTGTTGAAGGTTTCGTGTTTAATAAGGAAATAGATGTCAAATCCTCATATGATCGGCTATTATGATTCTTCCCCCAATATTACTCAAGACGACAAGCATACTCGAATAATACACAAGGAAAACGACACTACGGTGATTTGGTTAGAGTTCAAGGACCTGGTCGATATTTTACCCTCAAGAACATGGAGAACATTGTCATAACAATTTCTTCTAACACATATGAATTCCTCCAATGGAACATAAAAAGGGATCAGAGAATATAACTGAAATCATGCTTATTACTCCCACGAATTAAGGATGCTACAAGTTAAGGTTTTCATCCACCGAGGCTAAAACAATGCTCTAAATAACGGAAGAAAGACAAGGTATAATCGGGTTCTAAACTCCAAAATATGGTGCTGGACTCAAAAGATCATTAACTAGTCCAATGATTTCCAAAATAAGCTCAAAGTATAGCTACGAATGTAAACTCTAGCTTGGTGAATCGTAACATACCTTAAGAGATGTAAGAATGAAGAAAATCTTCAATAAACTCTTCACCGGAAGTTTGATCACCAACTCACACGGTCTAGGCTTCCAAAAGTCGGACGTAGATGATGATATGGGGGATATGAGGTGAAGGATAGTCTGAAGAGCACAAAAATCGGCCATAGCAAAAGTGGGAAATGAAGTGAGGGTCGGGTTCTATAAATAGATTTCTAGACGTTACGTACGTTATACAATCACCCTTACGTACGTAACAAGCTTAACGTACGTTATACCCTAGATTTAGCGTACGTAATCGTCTGACCAGAGTTCACTGGCCTGATTTCGCCATTTCCTTACGTACGTAATAACTCGGGGTTTACGTACGTAATATCCATGTCTTTAGCGTACGTAAAACATGCACCATAGCGTACGTAACACCTATGTCCAGGTTCACGCGGGAATCACACGAATCTCCCCCGGCCCCTTCCTCGGCCCCCACACGCCGACCCTTATCCGAACCCAAGTTGACTTAGCTTACATACGTTAAGAACATATGATAACGTACGTAATACTGCATCCTTAGCGTACGTTATGGACGCCTGTTAACGTACGTAAGTACGTGCAGAATCATGCATGCAAAGTTGAAGATATATAAAAACATAAGGATACAAATACGGGAAACTAACTACGATTTATAACATCATGAAGTCGAGATCATACAAGGTCGAGTACAAGGTAAATACACCATTTATCCGGGCATTATACCTGGCGAGCAAGGTACGCCCGAAATCTCGCTTTTTAAGTTTAATGATATTGTTTCTAGGGAAGTAATGACTCGATTTGTTAGTACGGAATCTCTTGCTTTTCAATTTGCCGATAGCATGCGTTTTGAAAATTCAATGAAATTAGCATATAATCCTTTAGCTAAACGAATACCACGTACCACTATGACTAGGACCATAGTTAAATTAGCTACAAGTAATAAAATACAATGACGAAATGTTTTAACTACTTTACCACATAGAGTTTCGGTTTGCTCTGATGTTTGGACATGTGCTTTTAAAAAAAATTCTTACATGGGTATGACTGTTCATTGGGTTGATTTGCAATGGAACTTAAACAAACGAGTTATATGTTTCAAAAAATTTAATTGTGCTCATACTGCCGAAAATATTGCACTTATTATCTTAAAAATTTGGCAACAATTTAAGATTACCGAAAAAATATTTTCAGTTGGTTTTGACAATGCAAGTGCTAATACTGCTATGGTACCTTCTTTAATTGCTGCATGTAATGCTACTTTACAAGATAGATATTTTCATACCCGTTGCATTGCTCATATATTAAATTTGTGTGTTCAAGATGGCCTTAAGCATTTAGATAGATCAATAAATCCAATTAGGAAAGTTGTTGAATTATTACGTGATAAACAAAAATTACATAGGTTATGGCTCAAATTTTGTAAAACTCAAACTGGACGTAGCAAGTGCTTTAACATAGACGTATGCACTAGGTGGAATTCAACATATGAAATGTTGAATTCAACGTAAGAATTTAAGGATTTATTAGTACAATTTTTTACAACTGAAGTTAATTCTATGATTTTATTGCCTAGTTATTGGGATGAATGTTACGATCTTGTTCAACTACTTCAAGTTTTTGAAACGGCTACTAAAGATTTATCAGGTGTCTATTATCCTACTTGTTCATGTGTTCTTTATCATTGTACTATGATAATTTCTTAATTAGCTCATTGTAGTACTTTACAAAATTTACAATTACCCATTACTCTCATGGTAAAAAAATAGATAAAATATTTTAAACAAATTCCTAACATTTTTTTAATTGCAAAATGTTCAGACCCGTCCTTCAAATATGAAGTTGTGTGCAATCTTTTGGAAATTTATTATAAATTTTTTGAAGAAATAAAATATTGTGAAAGTCTTACTTGTGAAGCTTTAGAATTGCCAAATTTTATGGAAATCAAAACTAGTCTTTATTGTGATTTACAAAATCTTTTTCAAGAATATACTTCAAAATATAGTGGAAATATTAGTCGTAAACAAACTGTTAAGAGCAGTGGTTCTTCCTCTTATGGATTTCACACTAGTACTCAAGTGGGTCAAATGCTTCAATCGTTTTTCGCAAATAAGGGTCATAGTAGTCAACCACAATTTTCTGAACTAGAAGAATACCTTATGGAGTCGAAGGGAGGGGAATTACTTAATGCAGGGCTAAATGACGTGGATGTGTTAAATTGGTGGTCAATCAAGCAAGGTAAATACCCCATTCTTGCAATCATGGCGAAAGAGATATTTGCTATCTCGGCATCAATGGTAGCGGTCGAGCAAGCCTTTAGCGAGGGAGGATACATGCTCGACGAACGAAGATCCAACTGGTACCACATAATCTTGAAGCCCAACTATTGCTCAAAGATCACATTGGCCGAAGCAAGAGAGCAAGAGAACAAATGAGATTATTTGTTCTAAGAATACCCAATAACCACGACCGAGGCCGAGACCACCGATGCGAGCGAGTCATCTCAATGCACCGAAAGCGAAGACTTCAACGATGACTTCGACGATGACTTCGACTTCGACATGTAGAAGACTTTATTATTAGTAATTAGGATTATCATTAGTAATTTCTGAAATTTAATGTATTTTTTAAAAGAGTTTAATACTCCTTCATGGGTTTTCTTTTCGGTTCTTTCCCATGACGCCTTTATTGAACCGACAGGACTTAGTTATAAATACCACAAACTATTGTCTAAGGAATAATAACAAATAGTTGCCCTAATCTCTTCTCTCTCTCTATTTCTTTTCGGTTCTTTTTCAAAATTGTTTCTTTTATTTTATTATTGATTATTTCATTAACTTATACAAAAATACATTTAAACAACAAAAAATAATTAAAGTGAAGTTTACAAAAAAAAACAGTTCGGACGGTTCGAACTGAGAACCGTCAATCGGAACCGGAACCGGAACCGCCGGTTCCCGGTTTGAACCAAAACCATGGCACTATATTACCGGTTCGTTTCTGGTTCCCGTTTTCAGAACTGTGGAACCGGTGGTTCGGTTCCGGTTCCCGTTTGAACCAGAACCGGAATCGTGGCCACCTCTACTCAGGCTACAGTGGCGAAGGCTCGCGACTGAAGGGGCAGGTCCGGTGGCGATGGCTCGCGATTGAAGGAGCAGGTCCGGTGGTGATGTGCGACTTGCAACGGCGGCGATTCCAGCGAGTCGTAGGTGAGGCTTCGAATTTGATTCGATTCAGGATGTTTTCATAGGTTTGAGGCCTGGTTTCTAGTTCCTATTCGGGTTTGGGAAAATATTTTGGTCGGTTTATTGAATTCAATCTAAGACTCGAAAAATAGAGTTTTAATGTAGTTGAATTTAAATCTGGTTTAGGCTTGAATAGAGGTTCTCCTGAGAATTAAGGTGACTGATTTGATGTACTAGGTTTAGGTTTGGGTTTATAGTGTTTTGATTGTTGATTTCATGTTGGGGAATATCGGGTTCAGGGTTTCGAAGTTCATTTTTGGTTCTAGTGCTTAAGATAAAAACATAAAGAATTACAATCGGCTGTAATTTGCAGAATGAGAAAAAAATTGGATCTGGATTCTTACCTTTGCTGGAGAAGATGAAATTTTGCAGAAATTGAGAGTTGATGCTTGAATCGATCGGCAGGAGGAGGAATTTTTTTTGTATTGTGGGGTCTTGTGTATTTATACTTCTAGGTTAGGTATGAGATGTATTGTAGCCCTAGGAATTTAGGAAAGGTCTGATTTCTAGAATTCTAATTGAATTAGGAAATTCTTTTTTCTTGGGGGGTTGGAGAATAAGAAATACTTATTGGGCCATTTATGAATTAGTTCGGGCTAAGAATAATAATAATGATAATAATAGTAATAGTAATAATTATAATAAAAATAATAATACTGATAATAATAATAATAATATCGAGAATAATATTAATAATGATATTAGAAATGATAAAAATAGTAACAATGATCATAATAATATTAATATTATCATAACATTATTTTTATTATATATTAATAACAACAAATATCTACTTGGAAATAAGTGACAAAATGACTCGGGCTACAATTTGTGATACGTCAAAATAAATTGACTATGACTTTAATGAGACTAAATGGACTGACTCCCATGACATGAAATTGACGTGAAATAAATGTGAATGGATTAGCCTTGACTAATCCAATGAATTACTAAAATTGAACTGATCATGTGTATAAATAAACGTTATGAACATGATTGAAAAATAAATTAGTTAATATTACAATAATATTAACTACATAAAGGCATTTAAAAATAACGAATATTACATCCTACCCCTGTTAATAAAATTTTCATACTCGAAAACAATAAAAGTACCTTGATTATAGAAGTCAGGATATCGAGCTTGAAGCTCATCTTCTCGTTCCCATGTGGCTTCGTCCGCACTGTGGTTATACCATTGGACTTTAACGAACACCTTGTCTTTGTTCCTCAGCCGGCAAACTAATCTTTCAAGAATCGCTTCAGGTTGCTCGACATAAGTAAGATTTTTGTTCACCTCGACAGCAGAATAATTGATGACGTGGCTCGGATCGTGCACATACTTCCTCAACATTGACACGTGAAAAACATTGTGCACTGCTGAAAATTCGGGAGGTAAAGCTAATCGGTAAGCCAAATCTCTAATACGATCGAGAATTTCGAATGGTACCACATATCTCGGTCTCAACTTGTTCCTCGGACCAAAACGAACAATTCCCTTTGGTAGGAGATATCTTCAAAAACACCTTATCTCCCACAAAGAATTCGAGATCCTTTCGACGCTTGTCGGAGTAAGACTTCTGACGATCTTGTGCTATCTTGATTCACTCTCGAATCTTATCGACAACACCAACTGTCTGCTCAATCATCTCGGGGCCTAGGATTTTCCTTTCACCTACTTCATCCCAATACAGAGGTGATCGACACTTCCTACCATATAAGGCATCGTATGGTGCCATACCGATTGTCACTTGAAAGCTATTGTTGTAGGCAAATTCCACCAATGGTAGTAGTCTTTCCGAGTAAATACCCATATCCAACACACAAGCACGTAGCATATCCTCAAGTATCTGAATCGTCCTCTCAGATTGACCGTGTGTTTGAGGATGATATGCTGTGCTGAAACTCAATTGCGTCCCCAATGCTTCTTGCAAACTCTCCCAAAAATGCGATGTGAATCGAGAATCTCTATCTGAGACTATAAAGACTGGCACTCCGTGCAGTCTAATAATCTCCTTGATGCACAGGTGAGCATACTGATTCATCCTAAAATTCATTTTGACAGGAATGAAATAAGCTGACTTAGTGAGTTGATCCACTACGAACCAAATCACATGATTACCACTTTCCATTCGGGGTAAACCCACCACAAAGTCCATAGTGATGTGTTCCCATTTCTATTCTGGGATATGAAGTGATTTCAAGAATCCAAAAGTGCATTGGTGCTCTGCTTTCACCTGCTGACAGACTATACATTTTCTGACATAATCCGCCCACATCTCTCTTCAAACATCCCACCAAAGCATCTTTTTTAGGTCTTGGTACATCTTTGTACCACTAGGATGTGCTATATAAGGATTATTGTGTTTTTCTCTTAAGATTTCTTCTCTAATCTTGTCTATGTTAGGCACACATATTCTCGCTCCATAATACATCATTCCATCATCAGACACAATGGAACCTTTATCTTCTCTAGCTAGTGTATGTTCCCTCATCTTGACCAAAAACTCATCTCGGCCTTAACCTTCCTTGATTCTCTCTTTCAAATTCGGTTGTACTACTAAGGCAGTCAATACGGACTCCACTGATTTGGATGGCGTGCCCATCTCAATGTTCAACCTTGCCAACTCCTTGATCAAACATGGGTTCTTGATAAACATACAACTTAGCTCTCCTCTGGACTTATGACTCAAAGCATCAGTGACTACATTTACTTTACCCGGATGGTAAATAATCTTACAATTGTAGTCCTTAATAAATTCCAACCATCTCTTCTGCCTCATGTTCAATTCCTTCTATTTGAAAAGATCTTCCAAACTTTTATGGTCTGATTATATTTCACACTTACCTCCATCAGGTAATATCTCCAACTTTTCAAGGCATGAACTACAGCTGCCAATTCCAAATCATGAGTGGGATAATTCAACTCATGTGGCTTCAGTTCCCTTGAAGCATAGGCTACTACCTTGCCTTGTTGCATCAATACACACCCTAAGCCTTGCTTCGATGCATCACTGTAAATGATGAACTCCTTCGTCAGGTCAGGTATAGTTAAGACTGGTGCTGCAGTCAATTTACATTTAAGTTATTGGAAACTCTTCTCATAGTTCTTATTCCACAAGAATGCTTCTCCTTTCCTCTTCAAACGTGTCATTGGTGCAGCTATCTTGGAGAATCCTTCTACGAATCTTCTATAGTAACCAGCTACCCCAAGAAACTACGAACTTCATTCGCATTCCTTGGCACTTTACAATCATTTACAGCTTCAACCTTTGCCGGATCAACTTCCATTACTCGAGCTGTGACAATGTGTCCAAGGAATGAAATTCTATCAAGCCAAAAGTCGCACTTGCTGAATTTCGCATACAACTTCTTGAGAAGTACACTCAAAACCGTTCTCAAATGCTGATCATGCTCTTTCTTATTCTTTGAATACACTAGTATGTCATTGATAAAGACAATGACAAGTTGATCCAAGTAAGGTTGAAAAGCTCGGTTCGTGAGGTCCATGAATACTGCTAGCGTGTTAGTCAAACCGAATGGCATCACCATAAACTCGTAGTGTCCGTATCGCATTCAAAATGCAGTCTTCGATATTTCATCATCCTTGATCTTCAATTGATGATACCCTGAACACAAGTCTATCTTCGAGAACACTCCAGCTCCCCCGAGCTGATCAAATAGATCCTCAATCCTAGGAAAAGAAGTACTTGTTCTGTATCGTGAGTCGACTGAGTTCACTATAGTCCATACACATCCTTAGACTTCCATTATTTTTCTTCACGGAGAGCACGGGTGCACCCCATGGCAACACACTCGGCCGAACAAATCCAGAGTCAAGCAGTTCATGAAGTTGCACTTTTCCAGACCGTCGGATCGACCGAGTCCTGGCTGGCAAGACCTGGCCGAGTAACGGCCGTAATGGTCCGGCAGTTACGGCTGTAAGGCCTGCTACATACGTAAGCCTTGTCCGGTCACGTACGTAGCGTTGCCGGCAGTGTTGGGCAGAACACTCGGCCATGGCCGGTTACGGCCGTAAGCCATGGCCGATTACGTATGTAATGCGGACGGCAGCGGCCTATATAAGGCCCAGCAGACGGGTTTTCACCCATTTTCTCACTTCATTTTCTTCTCTTCCGCGGCTTGGGACTTGTTGGGCGTGGAGGCATGTTGTCAAATAATAAATCAATGAAGTCTTGGAGTTCATATCATCGATTATCCATCTTATAAGATCCTTTGATCGAGCAAATCAGGTCAGATTTCCTGGAAATCCTACTTTAGGTAAATTGAGGGTTTTGTTCGTTTTCATCCGATTTAACTATAAATTGGGGGTTTTGTTCGTTTTGGGAGTCTACACACACTACTTCCCCCACAGGCATGATAACTAACAGAGATCTAGGAGCTTTACTACTTCTACAATCAATCATAGTGCAAAGCTTCCTATAGATGAATGAATGAGATGCACCCATATCAAACGACACCCAGTGTTCTAAAAATCGGCCTGGGCGGCCGCCTAGGCGGCGCCTAGGCGCTAGGCGGCCCCCGGGCGCTCCGATTATGCCCTGGGCGTTTGTCCTGGGCGGTCGGGTGATTAATCGGCCGCCTAGGCGGGCGGGCGCTAGGCGCTGGCGGCGCTAGGCGCCGGGCGGCCGCCAGGATGGCAAGTCAAGGCGGGCGCCTAGGCGGCTGGGCGGGCGCCTAGACGGCTGGGCGGGCGCCTAGGCGGATAAATTTTATTTTTTATTTTTTTTATATTAGTGGTACTATAAATTCCTGAATTG
This sequence comes from Orobanche coerulescens, assembly GCA_033398695.1. Lineage (NCBI taxonomy): Eukaryota > Viridiplantae > Streptophyta > Magnoliopsida > Lamiales > Orobanchaceae > Orobanche > Orobanche coerulescens. The sequence goes on along the minus strand of CM065810.1, from coordinate 93,047,228 downwards.
AGATACTATGGACTATGTTATGCTTATGTCAATGTTTAACAATTTAATATATGATCCATTATATGTTTGTTTAAATATTTAAATATTAGATGTTTTTTATTCTTTACATATATATAATTATTTATATATAAAAATAATTATAATAATAATAAATAAATCCGCCTAATCCGATTAATCCCCGACTAATCCCCGATTAATCCTCTGGGCGCTAGGCGTTAGCAATCCGAACGCCTAGCGCCTAGCGTTTTTTAGAACCTTGACGACACCAAAGCAGGAATATTAGCAACTGACAACATACCTGACATGGTTTGGTGCTCTATCTTTTTTTATGCCTCGGTGTAGGACATCCTCCCATGGCCAGCAAGTTGGTTTTGGATCCAGTCACGAAGTCCATCATGAAACAGCACATGTGATTGAACTTTCTCTCGTAATCCATCACAATTATGTTACCATGCATCAAGTCTAAGAACTCCATCTATATCTTAGCCTTGTACACATGTAGTACTTCTCCATTACCATCTCCTCGTCTTTGCTACTGGACTCACTATCAGCCATCTCAGCATCATTCGAGTCTCCGATCTGTTAGGAGTATGCCCTCGAATGCCACTCAGAGGTTGTTGAGTGAGGGCATTGTACTTGTAATTATGTAAATCATTAATATAAGGCAATGGATGTTTCTTTATTTATTGGTAGTTACTGGCATTACTAACTCGTAAATATACATATAGAAACTAGTCCGTGTATTTGAGAGCAAAACGTTCCACTCCTTATTGGATAAGGGGGTCGGCACTGGAAAGGTTTATAGCTCAAGTACTTAATCGTTCGCAAGTTGATGAAACTTTACTGAGCGTTAAGTTTATGTGAAGACTTGTATGACGTGTTCTTTGACGTGGAGAGTGCCTGTCGAATACTAATGGTAGTGGGACCACATGTTATAGGTATGCTAATTGGATTAGTATACTCGAACTAACTCACCCTCGATTCATCACACGGATTTCACTCCAGGACAGTCAATGACAGAATCGAAAGGTTGTGATAGGTATTCGTGAACCTTCGACTTGAGGATTTAGTAGGGATGTGCTTGTGACGTCAATATTTTCATTAGAGTAGTTCGACCCTATAAACCGGAAGGCGGAGGTCAACCTCGATGTGCATCTTGATGGGCAAGTAGCAGGTCCTACTGAATACCAAGATATAATTCTTTCTCCCATTAGTGAGCGGGTTATATGTCCAATGCATTTATTGGCAGATGAGATCATAAGTCTTTGGCCAAAGCATTGGAGCTAGCTGTGTTAGATACATGAGAGATCGATGATCTCGATTTGCATTAACGCATGCATCGCGTCAAGTACAGATAGGGTTTGACTGATCGTGACCCTATATCTTGATCGGGACATTTGAAAAAAAAGGGTTTATACGTATACTGGTATTCACGACAGAATGGTTCTTGAATAATCCCATCATTCGTTCTCAGTTGTGGTTCAGTGTAGGCCGCCAGGCTGGCTAGGTGGTGCTACTACTCTTTGGTTCCTCCCATTGCTGACTGAGACGGACCTACCGAGTTGCGTAATAGGATTGACGACGGAATGAATTGAGATTATCATCTCATTATGAATATTAGATATTGTATATCTAAATTGGGACATTGGATGTCTAAATCGATTTATTGGATAAAATGATTTATGGCCTAATAAATTAAATATATCACTGGGTGATTAATTTAATTCATGAATATAATTATTTCTTAGAGAAATTAATTATGTTATTTTGTATTTGATATGTTTAATTAATTGGATTAATTAAATGATATAAATACATCGGAACGGAATCGGAGTTTATCTGTTTGAACTCACGGGAGTCCAAAACGAACTGAACTCATCTGATTCCTTCTAGAGGCCGTCCCAACTTGATTCCTTGCCTTTTGTCTTAGTCTTTATTTGGTTGGTGAAAGACTTATGACATGGGAGATTTGATATCTCTTTAAATAAGGTAAAAGAGGATTTTGTGGGAAAGGGAAGAAGAATAAATGTGAAGACATATCTTGAAGATATATACTTTTGGACACACCACACCAACCGTAAGAAATGAGAGAGAGAGATAGAACTTGGAGTTCATTTTTCCGTAGTCATCACATTCTTCTTCATCTTCATATATTTTTCTTGGAGAAAATAAAAGTGTGATAGAGAAATCAAAGATTAAACACTTAGAGTGTTGTAATTTTGATTAGAAAGTTTCCATCACTTGGTTCTAACCATAACCTTGGAGGTTAATCGGGTGATCATCGTTCCGTCCGTTTCTCCGGCGCGTGGCAAGTAGAGACGTTGTCTTTTCGGCGTTGGATCATTCAAGTGCTTGGAGCGCTTTGGATCGTAGGGAATTCATTTAAAGCTTGGGGAATAGCTCAAGAGAAGGAATCCATTTAATCAACGGACTACAAGGGTGAGTTTATAATATCTCTTGTTATTTCGTTTATATATACGTATATACGTAGCTCGATCGATCCTCGTAGGGATTCGGATCGAATTAATTTTTATTTTACCACTTTCACTAGGCCTTCGATTTAGGCACCGAATCCCAATGTGGTATCGGAGCCTATGTCTTGCGATCTTATATACGATATTGGCATTTGGAATGCTTGATTAGATGGTTAATGATTTGGAATCATTTATAGTCATAATTGTGGTATATGTTTTTCATTCGTTCTAGTTGTATTTTTGTAAGTTTATGCCTAAATATAAATCTGTAATTTCTAGTAAATATGATTTATATTGAAGATATGAATGTTGGAAAATATAGATATTGGATATCCGATAGAAAAACTAGCCCCGAATTACCGTTGGACGGTCCTGGAGTGGTCCGGAAGGAGGGGGCCGCGGCCCAGGGCTCGGGGGCCACATCCCAGGGCTGTTGCAGCCCGCCTGTATGGCTACTGGACTAGGGGCCGTGGCCCAACGCTCAGGGGGCCACGGACCAGGGCTGTTGGGCAGCCCTACTTGCTGCCCGGTGGGTTTTTCGGGCGCGGTCCAGCCCTTTTCGGACCCGTTTCCGGCTTGTTTTCTTCGTATATTCCTAAAAATGATTTCCCACATTTTAACTTGGATTTAATATGATTAAAATGATATATGATATTTCATTTTATAAGGGAAAATTTTTATTGGAATACTTGTGATCGACCGGATTATTTTGAACGTTTTCATATTACCGATTGTGTGAATCGATTGGATCGGTTCATGTTGTTGATTGGATCAATGTATCTCTACGCATTCCATTTATATAGTAGTTATTGTATGAATGCTTTTGAATGGGGATGTGGTTCGTGGACTTAGTTTGAATCGTTCGTTTTATTCGATTGGGTTGTAAAGGCCGTTTTGAGCCTATTTATTTTACTAGAAATATTTGTATCTAGGATGCAATTTTCAATGTAAAATTTATATGTAATGACGAAGATCGGAGGAAGATCCATTTCGAGAAGACGAAGATTCAAGACGAAGACTTGTAATTAGATTACGGAGTTTTTATTTTCTAGGAACGATCCATGGACCATATGTTGGTAGCAACTAGGTTGTGAATGGTTGTTCATATTATATGAATGCTACAAATGCGCTTAAATGAATTAATGTGCAAAGTGTAACATTAATCGCGATAATTCTCCCACAATAAATTATTAAGTTTATAAGGTTTCAAGGTTTTTCTTCCCTCCATCGAGCTTTTGGGAAATTGAAATCCAAGCCGGATGTGCTATGCTTCCGAGTTATCGGGGTAGTCGTTCGGGGAGGACGGATAAATTACCGGGAGTGCATTGGATGCCTTCGGTTGGAGCAAATTTTATCCCTAGAAACCTGATAGGTTGCCGGATAAGATTCAATTGGTGAAACTGATTTGCGTAGATGGTGTAAACTTAAGTTGTTCATAAACCATAGAAACTATAAGGTTGAGGGGAGTGAACAAGAGGAAGGAGAAGATCAAATCATCCATTAGATGGGTTGGCGTTGGACATCACTTTATGAAAATTAATAGACTAGAAACCTGTTTGGTTGCCCTCTATTAAGATTTATAAAGAACTCGATCGCCACTATGAAGTAGAGCGAATGATACTTCCGGATTTCACATGGGAGTGTGTTATTCCGATAAAAATAGTGGGAGCTGGGTAACAAGAATAGAAAAGACCTTAATTCTATACTCAGATCATAATTGAACGAGTCACTAATTAATCTGTCGTACTTAATGCAGACATAACTCTCAATATGACAATGAATCCACTCGCAATTCTACTCGAAAAGAACACCTTGATGGGACCTAACTTTGTGGATTGGCTCTGCAATCTGATGATAGTCCTCAGTATAGAGGCACTGGGATACGTCTTGGAGACGGACATTCTGGCGCCTCCAGTGCGGACAAGAGCCAATCAGGAAGAGATTGAAAACCACAAAAAGTGGGTTAAGGATGACGTGAAATTCCGTGCATATATGATGGCTTCCATGTCTAATGAGCTTCAGAGAGCTCATGAGAAAATGACTTCTGCTAGGCAGATTCTATCTCACTTAACCGAGCTTTATGGTGAGCACAGTCGAACTGCTAGATATGAGATATCCAAGCAACTGTTCGGTGCAAGGATGAAGGAAGATAATAAGGTTGGGGACCACGTCCTCCAAATGATATCCATGATCGAGAGATTGGAGGCTCTTGATTTTAAGATGGATACTTCTCTTCAAACTGACCTTATCCTACAGTCTCTCCCTGATTCCTTCTCACAGTTTGTTATGAATTTCAACTGCAATGAGATTGCATGTAACTTAGCTGGGCTAATGAACAAACTAGTGACCGCTCAGTCTCAGATGAAGACTTCGTGGATGAAGGAGTCTGCCCTTGTGATTTCTTCTGGATCTCTGAGGTCCAAGAACAAGAAGAAAAAGACCAAGAAGCAGATAGGACCACAAGTCGAGGACCTTAAGGGTAAGGGCAAGGCCTCGATGGTTCCGAAGAGCAAGAATAAGGATGCTTGTCTCAAGTGCGGTGAGCTGGGCCACTGGCAAGAGACTGTTCGATTCTTCATGGCGCTTCAGGTACAAAACATTTAGATTTGGAAACAAATTGTTCTGCTACTATATTTTCTACTTCCAGGATAGTGGATTCTGGTGCTATTTCTCATATTTGTACCATGAATCAGGATTTGGAACAAAGTAGGAATCTTGGAGCCGGAGAAATTATAATCACAGTCGGAAGTGGGCATAGTGTTGAGGCAACCGACATAGGATCACTTCTTTTGGGTTTAGAATCCGGCTTTATTTTGACTTTAGAAGATGTACTTGTTTTTGCCCAAGGGGCATAAAAACATTGTATCCATTCCGGTCATGGACCGAAAAGGCTTTTCATTTTTCATTGGTGATGGTTCCTACAAAATTTATTTCAGAAATAAACTAGTGGGTACTGCTACATTGTTAAATGGATTGTATCATCTAAACCTCAGTAACAAAGTCGTTGTGAATACTATGACTAGAAAACGTGGTAAGGATGAAACCAATCAAGTTTTAAAATAGCATCTTAGACTTGGTCATGTTGGTCAGACCAAGGTTTACAAGATGGAAAAAGATAGACTTATGGGTCCATTGGGATCGGATCCCTTTCCTACTTGTGAATCTTGCCTTAAAGGCAAACTGACTAAGTCCCCTTTCACATGGACTTTTGAAAGAGCCGCTGATAAACTGGGATTAATCCATACCGACGTATGTGGTGCTTTGGAAGCAGAACGTGATGGATATCAATATTTCATTACGTTTATAGATGATTATACTAGGTATGGTTATGTATACTTAATGAAACATAAATCCGAGGCCTTTGAGAAATTCCAGGAATTCAAGGCCCTAGTCGAGAAACAAACTGGTAATCATATCAAAGCACTTCGGTCGGACCGAGGTGGTGAGTATATGAGTACGAAGTTTGACGAGTTCCTTAAGGAACATGGAATAGTTTCACAATTAACACCTCCAGGTACTCCTCAGTTAAATGGTGTGTCAGAAAGAAGGAATCGGACCCTGTTGAACATGGTCCATGCTGGGCTATACTGACTTACCGATTTACCTGTGGGCTATGCACTCCTGACTGCCGCTTACATCTTGGACAGATGTCCTTCCAAATCCATTCCTCAAACTCTACATGAGATGTGGGAGGGCAGAAAACCAAGTCTTAATCATATTAGGATTTGGGGATGTCCCGCCTATGTCAAGAAGACTATGGTGGAAAATTTGGAAGCGAGGTCCGCGAAGGAACGTTTCATTGGATTCCCGTCTGGGACGAGGGGTTATATATTCTACTTGCCCGAAGATCGAAAGATCGTTGTTGCTTTACAAGCACACTTCCTGGAAGATGAGTTCATTCAGAAAGGCAGAGCAGGAAGAAGTATTTCTTTGGAAGAATACAATGAAACTCCTAAGGAGACACCTGTGCAAGAAATTGGAACCGAACCTTCTGAAACACAAGTACAACCACTTCGTAGGTCTAGTAGGTTGTCCCATTTACCTGAGAGGTATGAGCTTGTGCACTTGGAGGAACTAGGTCTCCATGAGGTTCTAATTGATAGCCAAGAGACCGATCCAATGACCTATAACCAAGCAATGGTGTATGTAGACTCCGCGAAATGGCGTGAAGCTATGGAAGCTGAGATAGACTCGATGCATGTCAATAAGGTCTAGACTCTAGCAGACCGCCCCAAGGGCATTGTGCCTATTGGGAACAAGTGGATCTACAAGAGAAAGACTGATGGTGATGGAAAGGTTTATGCCTATAAGGCCAGGCTTGTGGCAAAGGGTTATACCCAGAAAGAAGGGATCGACTACCACGATACCTTGTCGCCCGTAGCTATGATCAAGTCTATTCACATGATGCTTGCTATAGATGCCTACCACGATTATGAGATATGTTAAATGGACGTAAAGACAGCATTCCTTAATGGATTCCTCGAGGAGGAATTCTATATGGAGCAGCCTAAAGGCTTTGTGTCCGAAGTCGATATTCATAAAGTGTGCAAGCTTCAGCGTTCCATTTATGGACTGAAGCAAGCGTCGCGTAATTGGAACCTTCACTTTGACGAGGCGGTCAAAGAGTTTGACTTCGTGTAAAATGAAGAGGAACCTTATGTATACAAGAGGGCTAGTGGGAGCAAGATCGCATTCTTAGTACTATATGTAGATGACATTCTACTAATAGGAAATGATGTGGTAATGCTCAGTTCTATGAAAGCTTGGATTTCGAGTAATTTTTCCATGAAAGACTTGGGAGAAGCAACCTATATTCTTGGAATTCGGCTCTACCAGGATAGAGCGAAGAGAACGATAGGTCTTTCCCAATCCCACTATATAGATAAAATCTTAAAACGATTTAAGATGGATGATTCTAAAAGAGGGTTCCTACCGATGCGACATGGAATAAAACGCTCCTTGAAGATGTGTCCTCAAAGTGAGGAACAACAAAAGGAAATGAGTAATATACCATATGCTTCGGAAATTTGGGTAGATATACTGTGTACGAGACCTAACTTTGCGCATGCTGGGAGCGTGGTCAGTAGGTTTCGGGCTAACCCAGTTAGGGAACATTAGACTGCTGTAAAAGAACATTCTCAAGTACATAAGAAGGACTAGAGACCTAGTTCTTAAATATGGCGGTGAAGAACTGAATGTAATTGGATTCACTGTATTGAACTTCCAAGGACAGAAAGAGAACTCTATGTCTACTTTTGGCTACATTTTACTCTTAATGGAGGAGCAGTATCTTGGCATAGTGCCAAGTATAGCGCGACTGCTGATTCTACCCATTAGGCTGAGTATGTAGCGCCCTCGGAGGCCTCCAAAGGAAGGATTTAGAAGTTACTAGGTAAACTTCACGCGACACCATGTGCTGCACTGCCTATTTTTGTTTTTTATACGATGATAATAGAGCAGTAGCACAGGCCTGGGAGCCGAGGTTTCGTAATGGTACAAAACATATTGAGAAAGTATCATCTCGTAACAGAATTTTGTTTGCATAGAGATACATTGTGCTGCATAGAGTAGAGTCAGCCGACTACGTCACTGATCTACTGACCAAGCCATCTGGAGAACATGGGTATTAGATACCATAGTGTGTGGCATTAAGTGCAACTCTCCGATCTGTTAGGAGTATGCCCTCAAATGCCACTCAGAGGTTGTTGAATGAGGGCATTGTACTTGTAATTATGTAAATCATTAATATAAAGCAATGGATGTTTCTTTATATACTGGTAGTTACTGTCATTCCTAACTTGTAAATATACATATAGAAACTAGTCCGTGTATTTGTGAGCAAAATGTTCCAATCCTTATTGGATAAGAGGGTCGGCACTGGAAAGGTTTGTAGCTCAAATACTTAATCGTTCGCAAGTCGATGAAACTTGACTGGGCGTTAAGTTTATGTGAAGACTTGTATGACATGTTCTTTGACATGGAGAGTGTCTGTCGAATACTAATGGTAGTGGAGAACACGTTATAGGTATGCTAATTGGATTAGTGTACGCGAACCGACTCACCCTCGATTCGTCACACGAATTTCACTCCGGGATAGTTAATGACGGAATCAAAAGGTTGTGATAGGTATTCGTGAACCTTCGACTTGAGGATTTAGTAGGGATGTGCTTGTGACATCAAGATTTTCATTAAAGTAGTTCGACTCTGTAAACCGAAAGGCGGGGGTCAACCTCGACGTGCATCTTGACGGGCAAGTAGCAGGTCTTACTGAATACCAAGATATAATTCTTTCTCCCGTTAGTGAGCGGGTTATATGTCCTATGCGGTTATTGGCAGATGAGATCATAAGTCTTTGGCCAAAGCATTGGAGCTAGCTGTATTAGATACATGAGAGCTCGATGATCTCGATTTGCATTAACGCATACATAGCGTCAAGTACAGATAGGGTTTGACTGACCGTGACCCTATATCTTGATCGGGACATTTGAAAAAAGGGTTTAGACGTATACTGGTATTCACGACAGAATGGTTCTTAAATGATCCCATCATTCATTCTCACTTTGGGTATAGTGTAGGCCGCCAGGCTGGTTAGGTGGTGCTACTACTCTTTGGTTTCTCCCATTGCTGACTGAGACGGACCTACCGAGTTGCGCAATAGGATTGACGACGGAATGAATCGAGCTTATTATCTCATTATAAATATTAGATATTGGATATCTAAATTGGGACATTGGATCTAAATCGATATTGGATAAATTGATTTACGGCCTAATAAATTAAATATATCACTGGGTGATTAATTTAATTCATGAATATAATTATTTCCACTACCAATATCGGGGGTTTAGCCGACGACTTAAAGTCGTCGGCTAAAGGTAAATATCGTCGGCTAATCCTATCAGTCGTTGGCTAAAAAACCGTCGGCCAATATTCTTCGGCCAAGGTTTAGCCGACGAATTTTTTGGTAGTCGTCGGCTAAACTTTGAGGTTTAGCCGACGACTTTACAAATGTCGTCGGCTAAAGTTTTTTCAAAAAAAAAAAGGTAATATACTTTAGCCGACGACTTTGTTAAATGTCGTCAGCTAAAATATTTTTTTAAAAAAAAAAGTAATATACTTTAGCCGAAGACATTTAACAAAGTCGTCGGCTAAAACATTTTTTTTTTAAAAAAAAAATAATATACTTTAGCCGACGACTGTTGTAAAGATCGTCGGCTAAAACCTAATATAAAAAAAATCAGATTTTGGGAACAATTTATAGTCAACGCAATACACCAATTAATAAATTAGCGAAAAATACATAATAATTCATACAATTCAACACATATACAATACACCAATTCAACAGCAACAAAAATACACCAATTCAACAGAATACACCAATTAATATCGCAATATACCAACAATACATCCAATTCAACACAATACACCAATTAATAAATTAGAGACAAAAATACACCAACAAAATCGGACTAAAATCGAGCAAAAAAATAAAATTTATCTGTTGGGCAGTGGACAGCGACGGACGACAGACTGGTGAAATTATGAGGTGAAATAAAAATATAAAATACACCAATTCAACATCAACAAAAATACACCAATTCAACATAATATACCAATTAATAACACAATACACTAACAATACATCAAACAAATACAATAAATTTATCAAACAAATGAAAACTAAATAAAACACAAAAATCTAAAAACTAAATAAAACCTAACCTAATAAACAAAAAAAATAATAAAAACTACATGAAAAACAACCTAATTACAGATAAAATTAATACACTAAAAATGCACAAAAAAATGGGTTACCTGTGCGGAGGTCGGGCGGTGGGCGGACGGTCGAGCGGCGGGCGGGCGGCGGGCGGGCGGACGGTCGAGCTGCGGTGTTCCGACGGGTGGGTGACGGGCGGTCTGGTGTCGTCAGGCGGGTGACGGGTGGGTGGGGGAAGAAAAAAAGAAGAAAAGGAAAAAGAAAGAAGAGAAGAGGGTATATATATTTATAGGTTTAGCCGACGACTAAATCTAAGTCGTCGGCTAAATCCCAATTTTTTTGTTTTTTTTTCAGATGCCGAGGAGAACTGAGGATGATATATAATTTTAAATTGTCGGTTTAGCCGACGACTTGATCTAGGTCATCGACTAAATTATTTTAAAAAAAATAATATACTTTAGCCGACGACTTGATCTAGGTCGTCGACTAAAGTATTTTTAAAAAAAAAACATTATACTTTAGCCGACAACTTTATCTAGGGCGTCGGCTAAAGTATATTATTCTTTTTTCGAAAGGGGTTTAGCCGACGACCTAGATCAAGTCGTCGGCTAAAGTATATTTTTTTTTTTTTTAAAAAGTGTTTAGCCGACGACTTAATCTAGGTCGTCGGCTAAACCGTTGCAAAAGTCGTCGGCTAAAGTTTAACACTTTAGCCGACGACTATGTTACATTTTAGCCAACGACCCAGATCAAGTCGTCGGCTAAACCTGTTTAGCCGACGGCAGTACGGGTCGTCGGCTAAAGTTCAAAGTTTAGCCGACGACACTTTAAAGTCGTCGGCTGTTTTTTTATGGGTCGTCGGCTAAAGAGTGAATTTTGGTAGTGTTCTTATAGAAATTAATTATGTTATTTTGTATTTGATATGTTTAATTAATTAGATTAATTAAATGATATAAATGCATCAGAACGGAATCGGAATTTATCTGTTTGGACTCACGGGAGTCCGAAACGAACCGAACTCGTCCGATTCCTCTAGAGGCCGCCCCAGCTTGATTCCTTGCCTTTTGTCTTAGCCTTGATTTGGTTGGTGAAAGACTTATGACTTGAGAGATTTGATATCTCTTAAAATAAGGTAAAAGGGGATTTTCTAGGAAAAGGAAGAAGAATAAATGTGAAGACATATCTTGAAGATATATACTTTTGGACACACCACACCAACCGTAAGAAAAGAGAGAGAGAGATAGAACTTGGAGTTTATTTTTCCATAGTCATCACATTCTTCTTCATCTTCATATATTTTTCTTGGAGAAAATAAAAATGAGATAGAGAAATCAAAGATTAAACACTTAGAGTGTTGTAATTTTAATTAGAAAGTTTCCATCACTTGGTTCTAGCCGTAACCTTGGAGGTTAATCGGGCAATCACCGTTCCGTCCGTTTCTCCGGCGTGTGGCAAGTAGAGACGTTATCTTTTCGGCGTTGGATCATTCAAGTGCTTGGAGCGTTTTGGACCGTAGGGAATTCATTTAAAGCTTAGGGAATAGCTCAAGAGAAGGAATCCATTTAATCAACGGACTACAAGTGTGAGTTTCTAATATCTCTTGTTATTTCGTTTATATATACGTATATACGTAGCTCGATCGATCCTCGTAGGGATTCAGATCGAATTAATTTTTGTTTTACCACTTCCGTTGGGCCTTCGATTTAGGCACCGAATCCCAACACGATCTGCCCCACATCCAACTCTTCTTGTGGATCTAGCTCCTCTTCGGGTGTTTCCTCTGGATCTTCTTCAGGGACTTCTTCAGTATCCTCTTCCTCCATAGATTCGGAACTCCATTTATCAGCTGGTATCGCATCTTGAGCATACATATCTAACAAACACCAGTCTACAGACTGGAAGTCGTCCATGATCTGCAGCTCTTATAGTGCTCTCTCCGCAGACTCTTGCCAAAGTTGGAAAATGTAATAAACCTAATTATCGAGTAACTTTCCAATTAGGTGGCTCAACTGTTGTGTGGCAGAACCTTGTTTTACGGACTGCGACCACTTGCTCAGCATGTTGATGACATGATTCGGTGCATTTTCCGGTAAACTCGCATCATCTCACGAATTCTTGCATGCCAGAAGACACGGGTCATACATAGCATAAAACTTCTTACGTGACGTCATCCTAGGTTTGGCTATTCTAACAGTTCGCACATGAATATACAATATGTAAATAAAATGAAATGATAGATGTACGAATAATGATAGTTCTAAATTAAAATTTGATACCTTGGATGGAGTGACGAAGTGGCAAAGCTGAGAGCATATGATACTTTTATATTTTATTGAGTCTATAGAAAGGTAGAACCTGTCTCCGATACCACAATGTAACGCCCCCATTTTCCAATCATTTGCTTTTGAAAATAATTGTACTCGCCTAGAAATTGAATCGTCACACAAGTAGTACTGAACTTAAATAAGCAATTTATGTGAAGGAATTCAAAACACCAAAGTATCAAAACATGATCGGACAAATTTGCTGCGGAATATTTAATCAAATATATGTCCACAAAATCAGTTCCCCAATACTTGAATTTAAAATCTAAAATAAGAAAATAAAACTTCATCATATGCCTCGTAGCCTCGCAATTCATCCACAACCATTCCAATTAACCTGAGGTTTACAAAATAAGGTAGGGGTGAGCTTCTTTCATCTCGTAGGAAATTACACAATATCACAATAATATACAATATCATGGAGGCATAAAATAATAAGAATGCTGTAATAATTGAATCTCAATCTGACACGTATAACATGAATCGAGCATGCAGAACGTGGCATATATTTTGTGATCAACTGTTTGTCTCGTATAACATGTGTTGGAACATTTTGTTCCATACATGCATTAATAGAGTTTTGATTATTAAGTTGATACACAAAACAAAACAACAAAAAGGCGAAGCAAATCAACGAAAGAAACAAAGTGCAAAAAGCTGGAAAATACAAGTTTAACGTACGTAACAAGGATAACTTAATGTACGTAAAATGGGAAGATTAACATACGTAATGAATGTTACTTCACGTACGTAATATGTAGTTCAAGCCGGATGAACGTTGGAAGAGTCAAAGTCAGAAAAGCGGCAACGGATATATGACGTCAGTAATGATGTATCCTTAACGTACGTAATGGGTGATTGATTAACGTACATAAAGACCAAATCAGATGCTACTGGACTCAAACTGGGAGATGATAACGTACGTAAATGGGATGTGTTAATGTATGTTAAATGGCTAACGGCTGTAATGGAAAGCTGATAGCGGCCGTAATGAAGAGTCGGGGAGCTAACGGCTAGTAAGGCTTTGGAGCCTATAAATACCGTTCCTATGGTATTGTTTCACAACAACAACTTCAAGCATTCAAGACATTGATCTTATATTCATATACATTATATTGTTGTTGTAATATTGAGCTTATATTGTTAGTTTGAGTGTTTAAACATTCAATACATACATGAGAGGTAAAAGAAAAGATACGATTGGATTCGGTGTTATTAGGATCAAGGATCCGACAATGTTAAAATCGCAATCGATATCTAAGTGAGGTTTATCTAGTACCTATAGTAAGCTAGAGCGGTTGATTCCTTGTCCGATAGAAAAGGAAAACAGTTTAACTTGGACCGACACAAAGACAAGTACGAGCGGTTTATCATGGACCAATTGAAGACGTGATTGTAACGGTTATCCCTCGACCGATAGAAGAGAGGTGTACAAGTCTTTCTTCAACCTATAGAAAAAGATATCGAGAGAGGACGTAGGCTTCGTTAATAGCTGAACCTCTATAAATCCTTGTGTGCTTTTAATTTCCGCACCTTTATATTTACGCTTCTGCACAACGGTGCAAATACCGATTTTTCTCCAACAATTGGTATCGGAGCGGTACTCCTATAAGTGGCTTAACATCCAAGGAGAGAAGATCCAATGGCATTCCAATTTGCTCCAATCGAAGGCCTCGCTCTAAATCGACCACCATTTTTTGATGGCTCGAACTTTATGACATGGAAAAAAAAGATGTCAATATTCATCCGAGCATATGACATCGAGCTTTGGAAAGTAATATGTCTTGGTCCAAAAATTCCTCTCAAATCCAACGGTACGCTTAAATCTTTCAAAGAATATGATGACATGGATTGGAAGAACGACCATCTAAATTGTAAGGCTACTCAATTTCTATTTTGTGCCTTAAATTTGGAAGAGGTCAATCGTATCTCATCGTGTGAAAGTTCTAAAGAGATATGGAAAATTCTTGAATCACACACGAAGGGACAATCCAAGTCAAAGAGACAAAGATCAATATACTTCTCCATTACTACGAGTTATTCGTGATGAAGGGTGACGAGTCTATCACCAACATGCTTGACCGATTTTAGGTCATCACAAATGGACTTGCTTCGTTCGGTAAACCATTATCAAGTAGTGACAAAGTCAAGAAAATCTTAAGATCACTACCTGTTGAATGGGACGGAACAGTGACGGCGATTATGGAATCGAAAGACCTCAATAATCTTGATTTTAGTGCCCTCGTTGGTTCACTAATAAATTATGAGATTGTCCTTAAATCTCGAAATGCAAAGCTGAAACCGAAGGAAAGATCGATAGCCTTGAAGGCTAAGATGTCAAAAAGAGAAGAAATCCCGGTTGATGAAAGCGACAAAGAATCGGCATATTATGCCAAGAATATTAATAAGTTTCAAACCTTATTAAAGCGGAGAAAGAAAGACATCTCGGGCGAATCTCAGAAATTCGACAATAGTTGTCGATTATGTGGTAAACCAGGCCACTTTGCTAAAAATTGCCGAGTAAAACCATAGAAGGAGGTTCTCGTTGCAACATGGAGCGATGACGACGAAGATGATGATTTTATCAATCAAAATAATCTCGCTCTCATGGCCCGAAGTTCATTTGATGATAGGGACGTCGAAAGCCAGGTTAGTACATCGTCTCACGATGAATTATTTGAAGCAGTTGAATTACTGCATACCGATTTTTAAAATGCTTTATCCGAGATTAAATCCCTTAAATCTAAAAATAAATCTTTGGAAATTGAAAATTCCAAAATTCTTGAAAAGGGAAAGTTTGTTGAAATCGATCATTCTAAATGCATTGAAAACGAAAATATTTTAAAAGATGATCTTGTTAAAATTCAAACCGAGCTCAAAAATTTAATGAAGAAAGTTTCTCTCGGAAACGAGAAATTTGAAAATATGCTCTCGGTTTAAAAATACACCTGGAATAAACAGGGGTTGGGATTCAAACCACGTTCTAAAAATGAATCCGTAAATTTAAAAATACCCCATTGTGAAAAATGTTCGAAAATTGGGCACCATATTTCTAGTTGCAAAAGCCCAAGACGGACGACAAAAATAAAAAAGATTTGGATTCCAAAAGGAACCTTTATTCCTAACATCGTCCATATTTCGAAACAAAAATCAACTATAGGTTGGATCCCCAAAAATTAATTTGTATTTTACTCAGGGGGAGTATAATGTTTTTAAAAATGGGAGATAATATTTTTAGGGGGAGTTATACACTTCTTAATGCATATAGTTATATTCATCATTTGGTATCACATATTTTTATCAATTTGGTATTTATTACTCGTTTTTATTACACTTAACAACAAAAAGGCGAAGCAAATCAACGAAAGAAATGAAGTGCAAAAAGCTAGAAAATACAAGTTTAACGTACGTAACAAGGATAGCTTAACGTACGTAAAATGGGAAGATTAACGTACGTAACGAATGTTACTTAACGTACGTAATATGTAGTTCAAACCAGATGAACGTTGGAAGAGTCGAAGTCAGAAAACCTGCAACGGATATATAACGTCAGCAATGACGTATCCTTAACGTACGTAATGGGTGATTGATTAACGTACGTAATGATAGAATCAGATGCTACTGGACTCAAACTGGGAGATGTTAATGCACGTAACTGGGATGTGTTGACTGTAACACCCCCAAAACCATATTGGAATATTACATGTCGTAGACCCCATTTCACGAGGATCTACCAGGCTAAGCCTTACAAAATGACCAAATGCTTGCTCGGCCAGGGTCAAACCATAAAATAATACAGATCGTTAAGGTCACTTACACGTGAATACACAGACTGATGAGGTCACACAACTAAATCAACAAAACTGACTTATACAACATTACCCACACACGGGTCAAAACATAATACAGCGGAAGACTGAAATCAACTCTGACAATACAACCAAACCAGCTTTCAACTCTTGATTAGTATCGTAGCTCGTCACTTCCTGTGCCATTCATGTGACTGCTCCCCTGAACCTGCACGTACCTGGATGCAAGACAGACATCCACCCCTGATTACTCGGGAGTTAGTAAAACTCCACTGTTTTACTAGTGCAAGTATAATACGATACGAAATACAACAAGTGAATAACAACCACGAATTTACTATGGAAATCAACTATTAAAATGTTCCCGAGAAGATTTAGAATTTCGAACTCGAACAAGAAATATTTGAAAAGGAACTCATTAGCTCAGGGATTTTTTTTAAGTATAAAATATTTTGGACCTCAAGTCCCAATTCACAAAACTATTTCGAAGACATTAGGGCCTCAGACCGATTCTCATTTCAAAGCACACTAGTTAAGATATCAGTTTGAGTCCGCGACCCATTATTAAAATGTTGTCCCAAATAATCACTGTTATATAATCATTGTTCGTACATATCATGTACCGAACTCCAGAAGCCTCGTTGAACCCTACCCGGACCATACGCATTGTTCGTACATGTCATGTACCGAACTCCAGAGGCCTCGACGGACCCTACCTTGGACATACACGTTGTTCGTACACATCATGTACCGAACTCCAGAGGCCTCGTCAGACCCTATCTGGACCACACAATCACTGTTTGTACACATCATGTACCGAACTCCAGAGGCCTCGTTAGACCCTACCTGGATTACGCGCATTGACACGACATAACTCATATTGACCAACTCAGCATATCACCACGAGCAACACACCCTATCATTAACAATTCAAATTGTTCAACAAAGTATTGTAATACATGTTCAAGGAAGTAATCAAATCAATACACAATTATCATAATCATCGCGGTCACTCATCTATGATTAATCACGCACGGCTCGAACCATATGATCATCACAACCAACACAATACCAAGACGTTATCCAAATGAGGATAAAATCACACGAAATATATTCACGAAGACAAGCCAAATCATTATAAACCTAACGCAAAGTCCCTATTGACAATACACAATTCATATAGCAAGATAATTGCCTTAATAACCGCTACTGAACACTCCAAAGAACACGGTTCGACCGGGAAGCACGGACCCTGAAGAAGACAATGAACGGGAGGGTTCCGACACGAGTTCTTCACAAGGATTTCGTCCCTAAGTCATATCAACAATAAATCAACAATCATACGATGAATAATAACCGCATAACGCCCGAATCCCCCTCTAAGACCTTTTATCGGACACCTTCAAGGCGTCGATTAAGAACTCTACCAAAATGAAGAATCTATACAATACAACCTTGGATTAACAAGGGAAATGATAGAATACATCTAAATAATCACCAATACATCACAAATCTAAGTTATTACGGTTAAATCGGACAAAACCGATCAAAACCCCTAATTTTCCCAAACTAGGATTTTCAGGAAATCTGACCTGATTTTCTCGATCAAAGGATGTTATAGGATAGCTAATCGATAATATGAACTCCAGGACTTTATGGATTTATCGCCTGACAACATGCCTCCACGCCCACCAAGCCTCCAGCCGCTGAAGGGAAAGAAACGAAGTGAGAAAATGGGTGTAAACCCGTCTGCTAGCCTTATATATGCAGCCTGCCGACTCCCTTACGTACGTAATCGGCCATGGATTACGGCCGTAACCGGCCATGGCCGAACCTTCTGCCCAAAACTTCCGACAGCATTACGTACGTTACCGTCCAGGGCTTACGTACGTAACAGGCATTACGGCCGTAGCTGCCGGCCCATTACGACCGTAACTCGGCCAGGTGCGTTTTTGCCCCAACATGCACGGCCATGACTCGGCCATGGCCAACTCTGACAGTTCGGTTAGATGCTCGACGACATCTCAACCACCTTAATGCACCGGTTATGATTCAAAGCGATAACGAGCAAATTACGAAGCATAAAATACCACAAGCACGGAACGAACACGACGAAAAGCTCGTAGACAACATCAACGATCCGAAACAAAACACCATGCAACAATTAGTTACACGTGACCATATAAACATAATAATTCACCCATCGATGAGAATAATGCCGATACTTAGCAATCGAGAAATATCCGGAAAAAGCAAAATAACCGGAGCGAAAATCCCGGGTATTACATTCTCCCCCACTAAAAATAAGTTTCGTCCCGACACTTAAACTAAGGTCATCACAGTGATACAAAACAAAACACAACGACACATAATAAAATACCAAATTCATGACCCAGTGGTCTAATGACACGCCTCCGTAGGTTCAACAACTATACAGAAACTTATTCGAACAAAATATCAGTTAACAAGCTCCAAATATAAATAAATGTCACATAATATAACTCCACACGAGAATCCATCCGCAGTATGAGCACAAAACACTAACGCTGGACATCACTGGGTCCTCCAAAAGTAGGAACGGGACTCAGGTCCTCTATCATCTTGGCAACAATCTCGCAGTACTGAACTCGATGCCCCTCGCGTCCATAATTATAACAAGTCACCGGTGGTTTCTTACAATGCACACGTTCATGGCCCTGAACGTTACAGTTGAAACACCTTGAAGCATTACCAGAACTCAAAGACACCGGCTTGGGTCTTTGAGATTTAACAGTTGACCAAAAAGGTCCTATACTCGACTGGTACGAGGGTCGAGGTTTAGGAATACCAATTCCCTCACTTCCCGATGCGTCATCAGAAATCTTCTGCTTCTTGGCTACCGATATGGACTCGGTAGACATTATAGCCATTTCAAATACTAAGGCTCGATCCTGATAGTCCTTCAACGTTGTATACATAAAATGAGCCATACACTGCCGAACTCGAGGTTTCATACGCATGTCGAAATAACGAACTTTATCTCCCTCACTTCGCACTTGATCCCGAACATAACACAGCTGTCGATTGTAATCGACTATTGCTTGAGATATTGACACGTCTCGGGGCGTAGCCGAGAAAAACTTGACAATCCTGCACTCTTTAACAGGCGGCGGACAATACTCGGCCTCCATGGAAATCTTGAATTCGGCCCAAGTAGATGTATGATCACTAGGGGCTACGGCCTCCCACCAGTGTGCAGCTTCCCTGTCGAGCAGGTATTGGGCGATGGGTACTCTTCTTTCATCGGGACAACCTACAGCATCGAATGTTCTGTCCAACTGGAAGAGCCAGTTCTCCCAGCCTAAAGAGTCCGAAGAACCTATGAAATAGGGCAGGTGCATTCTCATCACATCTCGTAACCACTTACTAGCTCCGTTATCCTCATCTGGGATCCCATCCCCGTGCACGTTCTGATTCATCTACGCCAGTTGGTCAACCATCTGACGAAGGACGGTGGCGGCGTCAACATCAGCATTACTTCTGGATGATTGTCGTTGATCACGTGACTGATCATCCCGACCATCTATACTGAGCTGATTGGCAATCGACAGCGAGCGAGTCGCCCTCTCATGCTCCTGATTCCGACCTCTCCGACCATGCCCTCGGCCCCCACCTCTCAGAATACTAAATGGCCACCGATCAGAACAACAAAATAAATATCACATAATCAACATAGGGCAACAACCAGCAGCATAATAAAGTATTCACTCCAAATCATCATACGAGTACACGAACTAACACTGCAATAATAGACTTAAATTCATAAGTAATTCGCATGGTTACACTAACAGAGGTGCACGACTTTTACCAAAGTAAACACGATCAAGACCACATACATGTCATTGAGACTAGACACTTGTAACATTCTTTAAAAATAAAATTTTTCCGAGGTATTTGTTCAAATGTCAATATTTTAAAATTTGAGTTTGAAAGATTTTGCTGAAACGAAATTTTTGAAAACATTTTTAATACCTCGTGATTTAACCAATACCATAAACCCATTATCAACACTGTTTTGCTTGAAGTTATTTACAAAACAACACGTTGAAACTTCAATCTTCTCGACGAACGATATCCTCAAAATGGCCTTGTCAATACATATATCCTTATCATCGTTAACGACATACAGGGTAATCACATG
Organism: Orobanche coerulescens; assembly: GCA_033398695.1. Classification (NCBI taxonomy): domain Eukaryota; kingdom Viridiplantae; phylum Streptophyta; class Magnoliopsida; order Lamiales; family Orobanchaceae; genus Orobanche; species Orobanche coerulescens. The sequence goes on along the minus strand of CM065810.1, from coordinate 93,026,721 downwards.
TCACCACTCCAACCATCACAAAGAATAACATACATGATAATCCACGGTCATGCCTCTCGGCATCGACCCCCAAAGGTTCGCCAAACAAATTCGGGTGGAGAACCTCTTGTACTCACTCTCAACATTTCCACATATTAACTACCACATCCGTATAATAACATAGAATAGCACGATCAAATCACATTACACGGTCACAACACTTAAGTGTACAACCAAGATTTCTAGCAAGGATGGTAACGTTCAACAACACCCCAACAATACCTATATAGGGTAACCAACTGAGTGGGACACTACCGGTAAAATAGTTAAAATTCATGGTCGTCACTGGCGGTCCATACGACTATGTCTACTACAATCAAATGATTAGTAGAGGGTGCAGATACAACTATAACGACAAGGTTACTCCGTGGCAGTCAAAAGCTTACGGCTGTAACAACACGTTGTTTACGGCCGTAACATACATGAGCTTACGGCCATAACATCTATGAGCTTACGGCTGTAATGGGAAACATCTTACGGCCGTAATCACTAGCTACAGGACAGCAGGATTATCCTAGCAGCCCCGACACGGCTCCAGAGGTTAAGGGTCGACTCCTAACGATGTACTCCGACATATAGAAAACACTGAAACATTCTCCGACAAGTATTACAACGTAACAAACGTATCGCAACTACTTAGTCCCAACACACAAACACATAATGTTTGGAATTACGAAAACCAAAATCGTTTTGTAAAAATAAAAGTTTTCCAAAATCTTTTCATTTATAACCAAAATCGTCGGTAATATTTTACAATGTCCGAAGTACTTCAAAACACATTTTCCAAATACCGTCTGATGGTGTTATTTGAAAATAAACGACCAATTTGTCAAAATTTAACCGATTTTAATATCCATACAAACCGTGGTTTGATCGCACCACCAAAATATTTTCAAAAATCAATTTCTACAAAAATGCTCAAACCGTAAAGTCCTTCAGAAAACATTCTCAAACCTACCCTTAGCGGGTAAAATTACAGCATTCCAAAAACAGTCGAATTTAAAACCACATGCTCAAACGGCAACCAGGGTCGCCAATTCAATCAAATACATCTTGTGGCACCAAGTTTAAACACACAACAAAATCATTCGTCGGAGTTTCTCACAAACTCTATCGTCGATACCTTTTCAAAACCCATCAAGGTTTACAATTTTCACCCCATACCACCCCACATGGTGGTTAAAAGGTAAAATAACAATACGCCCAGTTTTATACATATACTATGCGCAACAAGTATTAAATACAACTATATTACACAACACCATGCAAATAAAATTATGCACCGCAATTAACTCACTTAGATAAAATCATGATACACAGGTACCTCGCATAAAAGAGGAGACTTACGTCCACAGGCCGCACGGAGATGACGGTCGCCCATGATACTAATCTCATCTGACAACATATCCGACACGTTGTGACTACGCACAACTCAACTTGTCACCCGACATCTCGAATGACAAAACCACACAATACTCAACAAATCACGACTCGACTTGACCCGACAGCCTAGGTTTCCGCAACCTAAGCTCCGATACGATAAATGTAACACCCCCAAAACCATATGGGAATATTACACGCCGTAGACCCCTTACAAAATGACCAAATGCTTGCCTGGCCAGGGTCAAACCATAAAATAATACAGACCGTTAAGGTCACTTACACGTGAATACACAGACCGATGAGGTCACACAACTCAATCAACAAAACTAACTTATACAACATTACCCACACAGGGGTCAAAACACAATACAACGGAAGACTGAAATCAACTCTGACAATACAACCAAACTCTACCAGCTCTCAACTCTTGATTAGTATCGTAGCTCGTCACTTCCTGTGCCATTCCTGTGACTGCTCCCCTAAACCTGCATGTACTTGGACACAAGACAGACATCCACCCCCGATTACTTGGGGGTTAGTAAAACTCCATTGTTTTAGTAGTGCAAGTATAATACGATATGAAATGCAACAAGTAAATAGCAACCATGAATTTACTATGGAAATCAACTATCAAAATGTTCCCGAGAAGATTTAGAATTTCGAACTCGAACAAGAAATATTTGAAAAGGAACTCATTAGCTCGGGAATTTTTTTTAAGTAGAAACTCTTTTGGACCTCAAGTCCCAATTTACAAAACCTTTTCGAAAACATTAGGGCCTCAGCCCGATTCTCATTTCAAAGCACACTAGTTAAGATATCAGTATGAGTCCGCGACCCATTTTTAAAATGTTGTCCCAAATAATCACCGTTATATAATCACTGTTCGTACACATCATGTACCGAACTCCAGAGGCCTCGTCGGACCCTACCCGGACCATACGCATTGTTCGTACACGTCATGTACCAAACTCCAGAGGCCTCGACGGATCCTACCTGGGACATACATGTTGTTCATACACATCATGTACCGAACTCCAGAGGCCTCGTCAGACCCTATCTGGACCACACAATCATTGTTCGTACACATCATGTACCGAATTGGCAAATTCTAAAGGCCTCGTCACACCCTACCTGCATCACGCGCATTGACACGACATAACTCATATTGACCAACTCGGCATATCACCACGAGCAACACGCCCTATCATTAACGCTTCAAATTGTTCAACAAAGCACTGTAATACATGTTCAAGGAAATAATCAAATCAATACACAATTATCATAATCATCGTGGTCACTCATCTATGATTAATCACGCACGGCTCGAACCATATGATCATCACAACCAACACAATCCCAAGACGTTATCCAAATGAGGATAAAATCACACGAAATATATTCATGAAGACAAGTCAAATCATCATAAACCTAACGCAAAGTCCCTATTCACAAGACACAATTCATATAGCAAGATACTTGCCTTAATAACCGCTACCGAACACTCCGAAGAACACGGTTCAACCGGGAAGCTCGGACCCCGAAGAAGACAACGAACTGGAGGGTTCCGACTCGAGTTCTTCACAAGTATTTCGTCCCTAAGTCATATCAATAATAAATCAACAATCATACGATGAATAATAATCGCATAACGCCCGAATCCCCCTCTAAGACCTTTTATCGGACACCTTCAAGGCGTCGATTAAGAACTCGACCAAAACGACGAATCTATACAATCCAACCATGGAATAACAAGGGAAATGATAGAATACATCTAAATAATCATCAATACATCACAAATCTAAGTTATTACGATTAAATCGGACAAAACCGAACAAAAACCCCCAATTTTCCCAAACTAGGATTTCCAGGAAATCTGACCTAATTCGCTCGATCAAAGGATGTTATAAGATGGCTAATCGATGATATGAACTCCAGGACTTCATGGATTTATTGCCTGACAACATGCCTCCACGCCCATCAAGCCTCCAGCTGCGGAAGGGAAAGAAACGAAGTGAGAAAATGGGTGTAAACCCGTCTGCTGGCCTTATATATGCAGCCTGCCGACCGCCTTACGTACGTAATCGGCCATGGCTTACGGCCGTAACCGGCCATGGCCGAACCTTCTGCCCAAAACTGCCGACAGCGTTACGTACGTTACGGTCCAGGGCTTATATACGTAACAGGCCTTACCGCCGTAGCTGCCGGCCCATTACGACCGTAACTCGGCCAGGTGCGTTTTTGCCCCAACATGCACGGCCATGACTCGGCCGTGGCCAACTCTGACAGTTCGGTTAGATGCTCGACGACATCTCGACTACCTTAACGCACCGGTTATGATTCAAAGCGATAATGAGCAAATTATGAAGCATAAAATACCACAAGCACGGAACGAACACGACGAAAAGCTCGTAAACAACATCAATGATCCAAAACGAAACACCATGCAATAATTAGTTACACGCGACCATATAAACACAATAATTCACCCATCGAGGAGAATAATACCGATACTTAGCAACCGAGAAATATCCAGAAAAAGCAAAATATCCAGAGCAAAAATCCCAGGTATTACATTAACGTACGTTAAATGGCTAACGACCGTAATGGAAAGCTGATAGCGGCCGTAATGAAGAGTCAGGGAGCTAACAGCTAGTAAGGCTTTGGAGCCTATAAATACCATTCCTGTGGTATTGTTTCACAACAACAACTTCAAGCATTCAAGACATTGATCTGATATTCATATACATTCTATTGATGTTGTAATATTGAGCTTATATTGTTAGTTTGAGTGTTTATACATTCAACACATACACGAGAGGTAAAAGAAATGATACGATTGGATTCGGTTTTATTAGGATCAAGGATCCAGAATCGTTAGAATCGCAATCGATATCTAAATGAGGTTTATTTAGTACCCATAGAAAGCTAGAGCGGTTGATTCCTTGTCCGATAGAAAAGGAAAACGGATTAATTTGGACCGACACAAAGGCAAGTACGAGTGGTTTATCACGGACCAATTGAAGACGTGATTGTAACGGTTATCCATCGACCGATAGAAGAGAGGTGTAAAGGTTTTTCTTCAACCTATAGAAAAAGATACCAAGTGAGGACATAGGCTTCGTTAATAGCCGAACCTCTATAAATCCTTGCTTACTTTTAATTTCCGCACCTTTATATTTACACTTCCGCACAACGGCGCAAATACCTATTTTGCTCCAACAACATGAATCTAGCATGCATAACATGAACTGATATTACATTTGTTACCTACACAGTCCAATAAGAGTAATTAAAGTGATAACATAAAATTCACACCTGATAAAATGATGCTGCTGCAACTTGAATATGAAAATACTCGACTCACAATCCTAATCCCGTAATTTCTTGTTAATATTTACATATAATTATTATTATAATTTATTATTACATAATAAATGAAAATAAAATAAAAGGCATGTTCCCAGATATCCTGTTGGAATATAAAACGCAGCGGAAGCTAGTTGGTGAAAATATTTTATAAACGGTTTTATAAACTAACCAACATAAAAATCGGACCTATTTAGGCTTGTCAATTAACTAACTAAATAGATTAATAAACAATCAAATAAATATATTTACGCATGGGAGTCGGTAATTAATACCTTTGATGCAAAGTGGTAGAAATTCCCTCCTTAGATCGATCGAACTACTCCCTCTATTCTTCTTCGATCTACTCGTATTCCTACCTCAAAGTCTTCTAGAGTATATCCCGCCTATTATCCGGATGTCGTGTGGGCAACAATATACCGGACTACTTGGACAGCGACAGGGATCGTCTGAATTGTTCTTCCAAAATTCCTTTCGATTTTCTCTCTATTTTTCTTGAATATTTGTGGTATTTTAGAAAAATATTGTGTTAACTAAATTATGGAATCCAAGACACAAGTCAATATCTACAATTAAACACACACACAAAATCGAAAATTTTGGCTCAAATTATGATGATAAAATCGGCCACCCCATATAACCTATTTATAGGTGTTTTGGGCTACTCTATGAACCTTAAGGAGGATATGGTAAGGACTCTTAATAGATGTCATCTTCCTATATTAGAACTCTTCCTAATATAATGACTCTATTAAATATCAACTTAGTCCACTAAAAAGTTAATATTGCACTTCCTACCAAAATCCCAAATTACAAAATTGGACTCCTTTTTGAATTAATTATTTTCCGTGTTTAAGATATTCCATGTCCATTAATTAATTTAAGCCACTAACAGCTTTTAATTAATTAATATATTATGCATGAGTATACCACTTGACTTTTATTATTATATCGGAAAATTAATTCCACCTGCAGGGTTTAATATAATAATCCTTTCGAGTGCCTCAAGGGACATGATCAACCCAACTGTTCGGGACACGATTTCTAGCTATAATATTAATTATCATATAAATAATAATATTGCCCAAAATATCGAGCATATTGAGTCATTCATTCTGCCTCTCACCCATGATAAATCAAAGCAATAAATATTAAATATATATAATTAAATATTAATCACTAGAATTAAGAAATAGTAATTGTTCGAGATGTACGTTCTTCTTATAGTCAGTACAGATGAATCTATCTCACCTCGATCCTGTTCAGCGTATACCGAATACGCTAATATATGCTAATGGTCAAGACCAACCAATCTCAAGCATATACTACAACCTCTCACATAACGGTCTAATGTTATATAGGCTGTGAACTAAATATTACTATATAAGGAACCGATAATGTGATCTTCTGTGTGACTCGACACACCACATTATCTATAATCTAAAGTAATTTAGACAACATTTGCATAACAATAGCATGAATAAATATGCAAAACATGTGATGAATGAATTAAATATTCTCATAGATAAAGACCGAGAAATTAGATAATACAAGCATAAAATATGCTTTGATGTATACAACCCTAACAATCTCCCACTTATACTCAAAGCATGCTTTTAAAGTATACTATCTAGACTATGTCTATCTATCTCCCACTTATACTCAAAGCAATGCTGCCATACATCTCAACCCCATTCCTTCCACATGCCCTTCAAATGACTTTGAGGGCAACCCTTTCGTGAAAGGATCAGCTAGGTTGTCTTCAGATGCTATCTTGGAGACAATAATATTCCTTCTCTTCACAAAATCTCGAATGATATGATATTTGCGCTTGATATGTTTGCTTGCTTTGTGGGCCCGTGGTTCCTTCGAATTTGCAACAGCACCGGTATTATCACAATAAAATGTAATACTCCTAGGCAAATTAGGAATGACACCCAAATCCTTTAGAAAGTACTTGAGCCATACCACCTCTTTAGCTGCCTCTGAGAATGCTACATACTCGGCTTCCATGGTAGAGTCTGCTATGCATTTCTGCTTCACACTCCTCCAACTGATGGCTCCACCTCCCAAAGTGAAAACTTATCCGGAAGTTGATTTTGACTTTTCTTTGTCCACACTGAAATCTGAGTCAGTGTAACCCAAAGGACAAAGTGTATCCGATTGATATACAAGCATATTCTCCCTAGTCTTTCTCAGGTACGTGAGTATATGCTTGACAGCAATCCAATGTCCTAGTTCTGGGTTCGACTCATATCTCGCCACCATGCCTACAGCATGACAGATGTCAGGCCTACTGCAAAGCAAAGCATACATGAGGCTTCCCACTGCCAAAGCATAAGGGACCAGCTTCATGTCATCTATCTCCTTCTGTGTATTAGGACACATAGCCTTAGATAGCTGAATTCCATGTCTGTAAGGTAAGAAACCTTTCTTGGAATTCTCTATACTAAACCGTTTTAGCACCGTATCAATATAAGATGCCTGAGATAAGCACAACATCCTTTTCTTTCGATCTTGAAAGATCCTAATACCAAGTATGTGCCCGCTTCTCCCAAATCCTTCATATCGACTTGCTCAGACAGCCATACCCTTACGACTGATAATACCTTCACATTGTTTCCAATCAGAAGTATATCATCTACGTACTGTGCAAGAAACACTAGCAAATTTCCATCGCACTTTTTGTATACACAAACTTCACTAGGACACTATTCAAAACCATACGATTGAATGACCTCATCAAATCACATGTTTCAAGACCTTGATGCTTGCTTGAGACCATAAATAGCTCTTTTAAGCTTGCACACTAAGTGCTCCTCTCATTCAGCAATGAATCCCTCAGGTTGGCACATATAGATATCCTTATCAAGACTCCAATTCAAGAATGCAGTCTTGACATCCATCTGCCAAATCTCCATATCCAAATGTGCACCTATAGCTAAGAGAATTCAGATCGATTTAAACATGGCTATTGGCGAAAAGGTCTCATCGTAGTCGATGCCCTCCTTCTGAGTGTAACCTTTCGCAACAAGCCTTGCTTTGAAGGTTTCAACCTTCCCTTTCGATCCTCTCTTATGCTTGTAGACCCACTTACTTACAATGGGTTTTACCCCATTGGGTAGCTCTACTAGCTCCCACACTTTATTAGAATCCATAGATCCCATTTCGGATTCCATTGCTGTTTGCCAGGATTCAACATCCTTGTCTTGAACTGTCTGCTTATATGTACATGGATCCGTTTCATCCTGGTCCGGGGAGTGGTCCGAAGACGCTCCCATGCCAATGAAACGTTCAGGTTGACGAACAACCCTCCCACTACGACAAGGCGTGTTCTTGGTTTGCGTATCCATAATGGTGTCGATATGTGGTACACTAAGTGTTTGTACAACTGGTATTGTCGAAATCTCACCCCTAAGTTCTTCTAGAATGACCTCACTCCTAGGCTTGTGGCTTATTACATAGTCCTCCTCTAAAAACCGGGCATTGGTGCTAACAATGACCTTCGGATATCCTACAAACACTCGTACTTCTATACGAGATGCCAACTTATCAACTTCCTTATTCAGCACGTGTGCTGGTGAACCCCAAATTCGAACATGTCCTAGATTGGGCTTGCGCCCATTCCATAGTTCTGTAGGTGTTTTTGGAACTGATTTCGAAGGCACCAAGTTTAGAAAGTACGTCGCTGTTTCCAAGGCTTATCCCCAAAACGAAATAGGCAAATAAGAATAACTCATCATTGACCTAACCATCTCTAATAAAGTACGATTCATTCATCAACACCATTTTGTTGTGGTGTACCAGGCGCAGTGAGCTGGGAAGTAATCCCCTCATGTGCCAAGAAATCTAAAAACTCTCCACTAAGATACTCGCCACCACGATCAGATCGCAGTGACTTGATACTCTGTCCATGACGCTTCTCCATTTCAGCCTTGAATTCTTTGAACTTATCAAAATATTCAGACTTACGTCGCATCAAATAGATGTATCTATATCTCAATTAATCATCTATAAACGTGATCAAGTATTCGAAACCACCCTTAACCTGGATGTTCATTGGACCACATATATCGGTGTATACTAATTCCAATATATTTTGTGCACAATTTCCTTTGCTTTGGAAAGACCTTTTAGTCATTTTCCCTTCTAGACAGGATTCGCAAATTGGTAATGACTCAACTTGGAGCGAATCCAATGGGCCATCGCTCACCAATCTTTGAATCCTTCTAAAGTTAATATGACCCAATCATAAATGCCACAAATATGTTTGATTTATGCTCGAAGATTCTTTTCTTTTATTATAATTAGTCAAAGAATTAAGTGATTTATAATTATGCAAGGGAGCTAGTGCAGCATTAATGATATATAGTTTTTCATTATAAGTACTCATGCAAACATATTTACCATTTCTTTTAATAACTGCATTATCTTCAAAAGAAACTGAATATCCATCACAACGCAATTTAGAAACTGAAATTAAATTCATTCTAAAATCAGGTACTAATAACACATTATTTAGGACTAGAACCCTATCATTAACTTTTAACTGCATGACTCCCACTGCAACAGCCTTTAGCCTGGAATAGTCGTCCCAGCTAATAGTATTCTCATTCGCACTAAGTACCTTGGTTACTTGGAACCCCTGTGAGTTATAACATACATGATCAGTGGAGCCCGAATATACTATACACGAAATGATAGAACAGGCATCCAAACATGTTTTGACTACTAGTGCATGATACGTACCTTTCTTAGGGCAGTCACTCTTGAAATGCCCTTTCAGACCGCAATTGAAGAACTTTCCCTTCGGATTTTTGTTCGCCTCAGACTGAGGAGCCTTTGACTAAGGAGCCTTGTCCTTAGCTTTGAAGGTTGCCACTTGCTTCTGGCCAACCTGCTTTTTCTTCTTTCCCCATTTGGGTTTTGAAGAAGCAACACTGGTTTCCGCAAGAATTTGATGATAACCTTGTTTAAAGAGACCTTCGGAAGACTGAAGCTTTGTCAGAAGTTCCGCCAATGTGTAAGTCCTGCGATTAATATTGTAGTTGAGGCGGAACTTCTCAAAGCTTCTTGGTAAACTGCCCAAGATAATATCGACCTGCGACTCCGCATCGATAGTGGCCCCCAGTATGCTCAGTTCGTTCAAATGAGACATCATTTTAAGAACGTGATCCCTTACTGGGGTCCCTTCAGATATTTGGGTTGTCATCAAAACCCTCATTGCATTTTGCCTAGCCGCCCGGTTCTAATGACCAAACATCTCAGTGAGATTTTTCATCATTTCCGTGGCCGAGCCCATCGTATGATGCTGATGTTGCAATACATTTGTCAGTGAAGCCAAAATGTAACAGCGAGCCATCTCATCAGACTTTTTACATTTCTGGAATTCAGCCAACTCTTCAGGAGTGGCATCTGTTTCTGGTTCCAAAAGTCTCTCCTCAGTTAAAACAAATTTATGCCCCTCGTCAGTCAAGACAATATCAAGATTTCTTATGCAGTCGACAAAGTTAGTGCCATCAAGTTTGTTTTCTTTGAGAATAACAGCTAGTGGATTGAAAGACATATGAGAATAAAATTAAAAACACCATTCATCACATAATTCGACGCAAAATATTGAAAAACCTTAAAACACAATTTATATATATATATATGCAATCAACCAACACCTTGAAAAATCGCACATGCAAACCACGATAGTGTGGACGTTTACACATACACTTTCAAGTAGATTTTAACGTCTTTAATTTTACTATCTAGCCAAGATGTGTTTTGACAAGTAAAATTAATAGTTAGTTCCTCTTAGCCATGTATTTAATTAACATAGACTCCGAATGGGAGCTTATTAATCAATACACCTAAGTGAACACCATAATTTAACAAACCTTAGAATATCATTTAATGATAGTAGTCCTACAGATGGAGAGGTCCTATCATAAAAAATAATATTCACCTTTTTGTTATCAAATTTGAAGTTTAAAACTAGTGAGCCAATAATTAGCACATCCGATGTGGAGGAAGACTCTAATGTCAACGCGCATGCTAATTATTTCACAATTTAAACCAATTATGAAGGCCAATTTGATTTTGAAAAACAAATTTAAAATCACTTAGTTATTTTGAAAAATTAAGGTTTTTAATTTTCTTGTCCTAACATGTAAGAAACATATCACACATATATTCATACATGTTATTCATCAAAAACAATAAAAACCAATAAATAATAAAAAAATAGATAATTAAATCCAATTATCATGGCTTTTATTCCTCGTTTTGAATAACGAGAAAATCCTCGGCTCGTTTGCTCCCACTATTTCAAGCATCTCGCGGGAAAATGACTAGGACCATACATCGAACGACCCAAACCGGACAACTTGACCCGCTGGCTGCTGCCCGCTGCCCGATCTGCCCGACCTACTGCCCAAAAACTTATACATGCCTTAAACCGAGCCAAATTACCAAAAACGCGTAAATAAATAAAAAACATCACATAGCCATGATAATTGAATCATATTCTCCTGCAAGACAAATTCTAGCAAAATATTCCAAAAATCATACTATATGAATATTTAATTGCTAGCATATTAATCACTAAATTAATTAAATTGAACAGAACCTAAAATCTATCTCCGATACCAATTGTTGGAATATAAAACGCAACGGAAGCTAGTTGGTGAAAATATTTTATAAACTGTTTTATAAACTAACCAACGTAAAAACCGGATCTATATAGACTTATCAATTAATTAATTAAACAGATTAATAAACAATCAAATAAATATATTTACACATGGGAGTCGGTAATTAATACCTTTGACGCGAAGTGGTAGAAATTCCCTCCTTGGATCGATCGAACTACTCCCTCTATTCTTCTTCGATCTACTTGTATTTTATCTCAAAATCTTCTAGAGTATATCCCACCTATTATCCGGATGTCGTGTGGGCAACAATCTACCGGACTACTTGGACAGCAACAGGGATCGGCCGAATTGTTCTTCTAAAATTCCTTTCGATTTTCTCTCTATTTTTCTTGAATATTTGTGGTATTTTAGAAAAATATTGTGTTAACTAAATCATGGAATCCAAGACACAAGTCAAGATCGACAATTAAACACACACAAAAAATCGAAAATTTTGGCTCAAATTATGATGATAAAATTGGCCACCCCATGCATCCTATTTATATATATTTTGGGCTACTCTAGGGACCTTAAGCAGGATATGGTAAGGACTCTTAATAGATGTCATCTTCCTATATTAGAACTCTTCCTAATATAATGACTCTATTAAATATCAACTTAGTCCAATAAAAAAGTTGATATTGCACTTCCTATCAAAATCCCAAATTATAAAATTGGACTCCTTTTTGAATTAATTATTTCCTGTGTTTAAGATATTCCATGTCCATTAATTAATTTAAGCTACTGACAACTTTTAATTTATTAGTATATTATACATGAGTATACCACTCAACTTTTATCATTATATCGGAAAATTAATTCCACCTGCAGAGTTTAATATAATAATACTTTCGAGTGCCTCAAGGGACATGATCAACCCGACTGGTCGAGACACGATTTCTAGCTATAATATTAATTATCATATAAGTAATAATATTACCCAAAATATCTAGCATATTAAGTCAATCATTCTGCCTCTCACCCATGATAAATCAAAGCAATAAATATTAAATATATATAATTAAATATTAATCACTAGAATTAAGAAATAATAATTGTCCGAGATGTACGTTCTTCTTATAGTTAGTACAGATGAATCTATCTCACCTCGATTATGTTCAACATATACCGAATACGCTAATATATGCTAATGGTCAAGACCAACCAATCTCAAGCATATACTACAACCTCTCACATAACGATCTAATGTTATATAGGTTGTGAACTAAATATTACTATATAAGAAACCGATAATGTGATCTTCTGTGTGACTCGACACACCATATTATCTATAATATAAAGTAATTTAGACAACATTTGCATAACAATAGCATGAATAAATATGAAAAACATGTGATGAATGAATTAAATATTCTCATAGATTAAGACTCGGAAATTAGGTAATACAAGCATAAAGTATGCTTTGATGTATACAACCCTAACATATCCTTCCCTTATTGGTGTCTTACCTAATACTGGTTGTAGGGGGTACATAGATGGACGGTTCTAGATCCTTCTAGAGGTAGTAGGATCCTATTAGATGTCTTACCTTATCTAGGAATCCTATGTATGGAAGGACTCTCATTGTAATGCCTATATAAAGGCCCCTCTACCAATGTTACGAATACAATTGATTGACTCGTATTTACAGTCTTTTAGTTTCTTTTGAAATACGTTATCAGCACGTAGCTCGAGAAAATCTTACAAATTCCGAAAAAAAATTGGCCCTTAACCCTAGCCGACCACCGCGGCCGAACACTGCCAGACCACCGCCGATCATAGCTGATCACTGCCGGAACCCTACCAGACCTTAGATCTACTCAGACAGATCACTGTCGATCACTGCCGGAACCCTACCGGACCTCAGATCTACTCGGACCAATCACAGCCGATCTTGCCGGAACCCTACCGGACATCAGATCTACTCAGACCGATCATAGCCGATCACTGTCGGACCCCTGCCGAAACACCGATCGACCCAGATCGACCACATCCGATCACCACCCGACCCCTGACGGAACACCAATCGACCCAGATCGACCACATCTGATCATCGTCGGACCCCTACCGGAATACCGATCGACCCAGATCGACCATATCCAATCACCACCGGACCTCTGCCGGAACACCGATCAACCTAGATCGACCACTGCCGCATCTTGCCGCACGCCACCACTTCCAGTCCGCCCAGACCGTGATCGATCCTAACCGGTACCGACCGCAACTCACTTGTGCCGACCAGATCCCGTCCGGTGCCTGCCAATCCAGCCCAGCCGCGACTGCAACTCGCCTGTGCCAGATCCCGTTCGATGCTGATCGAACACTACCGATCCAACCTGCTCGCGATCCGACCGGGCTCCACTCGCCGTCACGAAAGTCGCGACCCGATCCACCCAAACATCCGACCTGGCCAGAATCTCGGACCAAAGACCCGAACATCGACTTAATTTATTTTCTGAAACCGCCAAAATTACGCCCCCGGTTTCACGTCGTCGCATCGAGTACCAATCGGTAGATCGAAGCACACCACAAATTCATCCATATCACGTGCCTAATTTTATAATCGAGGTAATTATCCGAACTTGTCCCTATTCAATTCTCTATTTTGGGAATTTTTTTTGGGACATGGGTTATTGGGTTCTTTATCTCCCACGCTACTTTACGGTAGATGAGACCGTGAGAGAAGTCGATATCTCTGCGTGTCGAAGAAAACTATGTGATGCTCCTGGGGGAGTCACGGAATTGTTTAAAGTCGATACTTGTGGTTGTTGCATACACCACGTATCTGGGTGCGATTTGATATCGCCATTTTTATCGACTTTACTAAACAACAATTATGAGAAGTACATCGAGTAACGGTTATGTTACACGCTTTTATAAGAATCGATTGTGACCATTTACATTGTCACTTAAAATCCAACAAGACTAACCTCCTCTTGTTTATATCTTGTAGATGGCACAAAGCTCCAATGTTCACCCAGAGCTCGACATCCTTGACCATGCTAGTAAGGAGTACCATAGGTGGGTCTCAAACGTTCGCTTGGCATTCGTCGGTAAGAGATTTACTACCACCATATTTCCCTCTAATGAGCTTACCGCTCAAGAACCAAGCGAGGAAACCAAGGCTAATGCACTGATGTACTTGCGTAGACATATACATCCATTGTTGAAAAAGTGTTACATGAATTTGTAGACCCCCAAAGAACTATGGGAGACACTCGAACAACGGTTTAATAATGTACATGATCAATGCTTCCCTGAATTGCAACTTCACTGGGAGCAAATCCGGTTTTTGGATTATGCGAATGTGGAGGCCTATAACCAAACCATCCTCGATCTTCGCGCTGATCTTGGTTTTTGTGGTGTCAAGAAGTGTGGTCAAGACTTGATTGAGAAGACTCTTAACACATTTCCCGTGGGAGTAAGTGTGATTGCTCATCAGATGCGCGTTGCCTATGAGGAAGGGAGAATTAAAAATTTTAGTGACCTTATATCTCATCTCGCGATAAAAGAAAGGCACCATGAGATCATTCTCAACATCGGTGCATGCCCAGCTGGTACGAAGCTAATTTCGGAAGTGAATCAGGCTACCCACAGGAAGGCACCACGACAAAATAGAAAAGGCAACGCTACTCAGTTTTTGCAAGCACCACGAGTGCATGACTCGAGCAAGCGAGGGAAAAGACGAGGTCGTCATTCCAATGTGTGGAAGAGGAAAGGTGGCTCGGCCACGGGTCCTAGTGGATCCCAACCACGTAGACCACCTCCTGCCGCCGGGATTGGACCCACTCCAAAGGAAGGCCAGAATTGCTATACTTGCGGCTCAAAGAAGCATACTTACCACAATTGCAGGGCGCCAAAGAACATCTAAGCCTACTACAAGCACTATAAACAGTACTTGACTCAAGAGTTAAATTACATGGAGGAAGATAATGAGAATACGGAGGTGAACCATATTGAGATCCCTCCTCTCACCATTGCAAGCAAAGACCAACATTTGGATGTTGCCGATTTTGACTAGATCATTGTAGTTTGACTAGTTTTTATGCTTTGGTTATGTTTTGTCTTGTTTCTAGTTTTCTTTCGAGAACTACTTTGGGATTTTTTATGAATGTAATAAAGTTGGCCATGATGAATAAAATTCTTTTAATTGTTGTGATTGTGCAAAAACGAATTTTATTTTTCCCTTCAAAAGCATGTTTGGTTTATTACAAAACAATTGCTCAGTAAAGAATTGCTTGTTTAATTTGATACATTGGTGGATTTCATCAAAACTCTTGATCAAGACTAGGCGCATCCTCCTTGGTATTTGTTTATGCTTTGAAAGTTCAAACGGAATCAGTGGTTTTTAAACAGCCTTAGTTGTACCGACATTCCTACTTTCTCTGCAAGTCTACCAAGTTGGAGTTAATGAAAGGATCATTATTCGAGATATAAATCGAACACCTCAATGTATTTTGAAGTGCTTAAACGCTCCTATGGCCATCATTGCCATAGTATTGTATCAACAATAAAGCCTTTGAAAAAGGATTCAACCTTGCTCTATCACTCAACAATAGGGAGATACCAAAATAGCAACTTGAAACGAGCACTGCGATCTGAGTTTAATGATACAGAAAGTGCACAACCTAGGACAGTAAGATACGGAAGTCTAGTTTCCATAACAACTGGCCGTTCGTACATAGACTTCTTAACGAAGGAGTTATTGCTGTTTTAGTAAACAAAGGTCAAGCTACGTGGAAACTATTTCCAGCGATTGTGCTAAACTTTGATCCTAACCAACTTGGTCAAATTTCCCCAAACTCGAAGTTAATGAGTTTTAGATATGTCTTTCATCACAAGACTAATCTAGTTTCATGTCTTATTGTATATATCTCATGGCGAAATTGAGTGCCTTGCTGATAGTGGAACAACCTACACTATTCTTCGGAATAGGCAATTATTTAAGGATATTGTGCCATATATATCCTCAGTGACAACAATGATTGGTTCCTCCCAAGTAATTCAAGGGAGAAGACCTGCTCATTTCTTACTACCTAATGGTACGCATATTAATGTCACAAATGCTCTCTATGCCCCAAGAGCAAACCGAACCTTGCTATGTTTTAGGGACATCCGTTCCAACGGTTATAACCTTGATACACACTGTGAGAATGGGATAGAATTTTTGTGTTACTCTGGCAGAATGTGGAAGACGCCGCATTCTCGAGAAACTAATGAGTCTAAGTAGTGGTTTATACCAGACTACAATAAGGGTGTGACTCACGAACTTTGTGATTCCGAAGCATACCAACTATGGCATGACCGACTCGGTCACCCTGGACGCGATATGATGATTCGAATTTTGAAAAACTCACACGGCTATCTGTTTTGCAAATATAGAAAACAATTGGAAGCACCACTCGATATCGGCATTGATGTAAGTGAGTCTGATACCGTATCACCGGGATTAAAGATCGCACGCCCTGATAAGGTTGATGGTGCATCTTTCGTAAATAACGAGGCTTCTGTGGCAATTTCCAATGCCCATAAATCGTTTTGTAAAGCCTGTTCACTAGCAAAGTTGATACCTTATTCGTCCTTTGCTAAAGACTCAACACAAAATATTCGCTTCTTACAAAGAATTCAAGGGGACATTTGTGGACCTATTCAACCATAGTGCGGACCATTCACATACTTTATGGTTCTGGTTGATGCATCAACGTGATGGTCACACGTCACTCTGCTATCCAGAAGAAATGCTGCATTTGCTAAACTCCTAGCACAAATCATCAAGTTACGAGCTAACCAGCCCGACTTTCCAATCTCGGCATTAAGATTGGACAATGCTGGTGAGTTTACATCAAATTCCTTTGACGACTATTGCATGTCGATTGGGATTGAAGTTTAACATCTCATCCCCCATGTTCATTCGCATAATGGTCTTGCTGAGGCTATGATTAAGCGGTTATAGCTTATCGCCCGAGCATTGGTATTGCGCACCAACTTGCCGATTTCTGCTTGGGGTTATGCAACTTTGCATGCGGTTATACTTATTCGGTTTCGACCTACTGCCAATCAACTGTTTAGTGCGTACCAGTTAGTAAATGGATATGACCCTGATATTTCACACTTACGCATTTTTGGTTGTGTAGTCTATGTGCCAATTACGCCTCCACAACGTACTAAAATGGGTCCGCAAAGACTAGGTATATACGTTGGCTATGAATCGCCTAAAATTATCCGCGATTTGTAACCTTTGACAGGAGATATGTTTATTGCAAGATTTGCAGACTGTCACTTTGATGAGACAAACTTCCCATCGTTAGGGGGAGAGAGAAATCGAAAGATTCCAGTTGAACGCCAGGAAATTGTCTGGTGTGCTCCCTCTTTGCCTCATCAAGATCCCTGCATGGATCAATCTGAGATAGAAGTGCAACGTATTCTCAGTCTTCAGAAAGTTTCGGATTCGATGCCCGACAGCTTTACTGATACTGTGAAAGTGACAAGATCTACCATTCCCGCTGCGAATGTTCCTGCAAGGTTATAAGTCTCAGTTATAGGGCAAGGTTCAGCCTCCCAAAGGAATGATGCCCCCGGCATCGACCTTAGTGGTGGTACGGCTGCTTCGGCTGCTCTTATCCCTGCTCGAAAGAGGGGGAGGCCAGTAGGTAGAAAGGATACCAAACCTTGAACGAGAAGAGTAACAGAGGCACAAAATCCTCTCATTATCGACACAGTGACTCCGTCACATGAGATTATCTCTGACTACGGATATGTCCTCGAATCAACAATGGAACAATCGACGGACGCGTCGGAAACTTTGTTGATGCCAGAGAATAAAGAAATCTCGATGCAATGTACGAGTGAATACGTACTATTGGACAGGTCGTCACGCTACTCGATGATGCTTTTGCCTACTCCATCGCTCAAGAAATTATTGAAGACGACGATGCTGAGCCGTGCTCGGTTGCTGAATGTCAATGACAAGCCTATTGGCCGAAATAGTAAGATGCAATGCAAGCTGAACTAGACTCAATGGCTAAACGTGAGGTATTTGGCCGTATCGAGCCAGTACCCGTGGGCGTTAAACCAGTTAGACATAAGTAGGTCTTTGTTCGTAAACGCAATGATAAGAATGAGGTCATGTGTTACAAAGAGAGACTAGTTGCCCAAGGCTTCTCGCAGCGCCCTAGCATTGATTACGAGGAGACATATTCTCACGTTATGGACATCATCACTTTCCGCTACTTAGTCAGTTTGGTAATGTCCGAAAAACTGAATATACAGCTTATGGATGTGGTTACATCGTCTCTTTATGGGGATCTAGATACAGATATTTATATGAAAGTCCCCAAAGGGATTTCGTTGCCTAAATCAAGTAGCTCTAAGCCATGGAGTGCTTATGTTGTGAAACTGCGTCGCTCACTGTATGGGTTGAAACAATCCGGAAGGATGTGTTACAACATCCTACATGAATACTTGATTGGGAAGGGATACGAGAACAGTGATATCTGCCCATGCATTTTTGTGAAAACAACAGATACAGGATTCGTGATTGTAGTCGTCTATGTAGATGACATGAATGTTATCGGTACCATAGATGAGGTCAATGAAACGGCCCGCTACCTTAAATCCGAATTCAAGATGAAAGACCTGGGGATGACTCGATTCTGCTTGGTCTTAGAGCTAGAACATTGAGATGATGGTATACTCATTCATCAACCTGTCTATGTCCAGAAAATGCTCAATAAATTTAGTATAGACAAGGCACATCCTTTTGCTACCCCCATGGTTGATCGAAGTCTGGAAATGAACAAGGATCCGTTTCGTCCTAAAGAGGATGATGAAGAGGTCCTTGGAGCAGAAACACCATACCTTAGCGCAATCGGTGTGTTGTTGTACCTGGCTCAATGTACTCGCCCAGACTCACATTCTCTGTAAATCTGTTAGCGAGATTTAGCTCCACTCCCACGATAAGGTATTGGAATAGAGTAAAACACATCTTTCGATACTTGAAAGGCTCCAGTGATCTTGGATTGTTCTTTCCCTATGTAAGAGAGAGCGATATTCCGAAAGGAATTGTTGTGGATAAGACGATGCATACCGACCGTCGATCTTCCTCTGATATTGCAGCTAAGCATGGCAGCTTGACTACCAGAAGTGCTAATGCAAGCAAGCCTACCCCCTATGCAGAGAATCCTAACAATATATTAGTTGGATTTGCTGATGTCGGTTATCTCTATAACCCGCATAAAGGACGTTCTCAAACTGGTTATGTGTTCACCATTGGGAATACGGTGATATCTTGGCGATCTACCAAGCAGACCTGGTTGCTACTTCCTCGAACCATGCAGAGATAATTGCATTGCACGAGTCCGTAAGGGAGTGCATTTGGCTTCGGTCAGTCATAGACCATATACGAGGAACTTTTCGATTAGAGCCCACTACAGCACCCCCAACTTACATCTTTGAAGACAATGCGGCATGCATTGAGCAGATGAAGTTAGGTTTCATTAAGGGTGACAATACCAAACATATCGCGCCGAAGTTCTTTTACAATCAGCAACAGCAGAAATTGCTGAATATTGAAGTGAAACAAGTGAGTTCCGATGAGAATATCGCAGACTTGTTCACTAAGTCTCTACCAAAATATACATTTGAGAAACATGTGAGAAGCATATGCATGTGTCGATTATCCGAGCTCTACTAATGATAGGTCGTTGGAATGAGATGTTATGTATACTTTAGGGGGAGTATACTTCACATGATTCTGGCATTTGTAGTTGGTGCGTTGTGCTCTTTTTCCTCACCAAGTCTTTGTTTTTCTCACGGGGTTTTGTTTGACTTGGAAAGGTTTTTTACCGAGGCAACATCTTATGTACCATGATAGTATTAGTGCTCGACACAGGGGAAGTGTTCTGGGATATCCTTCCCTTATTGGTTTCTTACCTAATACTGGTTGTAGGGGTACATATATGGAAGGTTCTAGATCCTTCTAGAGGTAGTATGTGTTGGAAGTAAAATGCAGCGGAAGCGAAGTTTGGGAAATTTTGATAATTGCATTTTACGCATACACGAGCATAAGATTTATTTAGGCATGCTAATTAGTTAATTACTAAGACTATTAAGCAATTTAAATATTAATTATTATTTATTAATTAAATATGTTGGTAATTGAAATATCCTAATCTAGGTCTAAAAGATCATAGGATATTACCTTTGAAGCGAAGAGGTTGCTTTCGTATTGATCACCTTGTATTTCTATATTTAGACCTTCTAGAGTATGATCCGCCTTAACCCGGACGTTGTGTGGGCAACGAGCTACCGGATCTTGCTTGGACACAATCTGGATCGGTCAAAATTCCTTTTGTATATGGTCACTGAATTTATTTTTTGCTTTCTAGTATTTTATGAACACTCTTAGCAAATTAATGTGTTATCTAAATTGTAGAATCAAAGACACCACAAGTCTAGATCTACAATTAAACACAAGAGGAAAAATGTGATCTCACAACCTCGCAAAAGGAGTACAAAAATCCCCCCCCCCCCCCGTTATTGTCCTATATATAGGCTCTTGGACTACTACTAGGGATCTTAAGGAGGATTATGGAAGGACTCCCAATAGATTTCATCTTACAATATTAGGACTCTTCCTAATGTAATGAATCTATTAATATCAACTTAGTCCACTAAAAGGTTGATATTGCACTTCCTACCAAAATCCCAAATTATGAAATTGGGCTCCTTATTAAATATATCATTTCCCGTGTTTAAGATATCGAATGTCCATTAATTAATTATAAGCTACTGACAGCTTTAAATAATTAATATCTTATCCAAGAGTAGTACCACTTGAACCTTATTATTATATTGGAATTAAATCCACCTGCAGGGTTTAATATAATAATCATTATCGAACTCCTCAAGGGGACATCATCAACCCACACGAGTTGGGACACAATTTCTAGTAATAATAATAACTGTCATAAAAATAATATTAATGCCCAAGATACGAGGCCTATTGAGTCGATCATTTTAACTCTCACCCATGGTAAATCAAAGCAATAAGTATTATAAATACACAATTAAATATTATATACTTAGGATTAAGGAATAATAATTATCCGAGATTTACGTTCTTCTTACAGTCAGTACAGAAGACACTATCTTACCTCGATCCAGTTCAACGTGTAAATATACTAATGTATGCTAATAGTCAAGACCAAATAATCTGAAGCATACACTACAACCTTTTATGTAATTTATCTATTAATTATATAGATTGTAAACTATTATATTATTTTATAAGGCACCGATAATATGATCTTCCGTGTGACAGCAACACACCACATTATCTACAATATAAAATAATTTGACATTTCATTGGCATAACCATAACGTGAATAAATATGCAAAACATGTGATTAAATGTAATTAATATTCTAATAGGTAGTTACAGGGAAATAAGGTATACAAGCATAAAGTATGCTTTGCAGTATACAACCCTAACAATCTCCCACTTATACTCAAAGCATGCTTTTAAGTATAATACTCTATTACATAGTCTATCATTTCTCCCACTTGTACTCAAAGCAATGCTGCCATACACCGTAATCCCATTCCTTCCACATGCCTTTCAAAAACTTTTGAGGGTAGGCCTTTCGTGAAAAGGTCAACAAGATTATCTTCCGATGAAACCCTGGCTACAACTACGTCTCCTTCCTTTACGAAGTGTCATATGATGTGGTACTTGCGGTTGATATGTTTACTTGCCTTGTGGGCTCGTGGTTCCCTCGAATTTGCGACTGCACCAGTATTATCACAATAAAGTGTAATACCATTTGGCAAATGGGGAGTCACATCTAAGTCCTGCAGGAAGTACTTGAGCCCCACCGCCTTCTTGGCTGCCTCAGAGGCTGCCACGTACTCAGCTTCCATGGTAGAGTCGGAGATGCATTTCTGCTTCACACTCCTCCAATGAATGGCTCCACCTCCCAGGCTAAACACATAACCCGAAGTAGACTTGGACTTTTCTTTGTCTGATGAAAAATCTGAGTCAGTGTAACCCACCAGACACAGGTCGTCAGACTAATATACAAGCATGTACTCCCTAGACCTTCACAGGTACTTGAGTATGTGCTTAACAACCATCCAGTGTCCTGATCCTGGGTTTGACTGATATCTAGCAGCCATGCCTACGGCATGACAGATATCTGGTATAGTGCAAAGCATAGCATACATGAGGCTTCCCACAGCTGACGCATAAGGGACCATCTTCATGTCATCTATCTCCTTTTGTGTCTTGGGACACATATCCTTAGATAGTTGAATTCTATGTCTGTAAAGTAGAAAACCTTTCTTGGAATTATCGATGCTAAACCGCTTTAGCACTGTATCGATATAGGATGCCTGGGATACGCACAACATCATTTTATTCCGATCACGAAAGATCTTAATTCCAGGGATTTGTCCTACTTTTCCCATATCGACGGAGTCTCATGTAACACCCGCAGATTTAACCGGGAATATTACAGTGCCGTGGGCCCCGTGATGGAACCCACAAGGCTGAAGGAAATTTTCGCAAACATTTACAAACGCCCAAGAGGCTAACGACTGTATTATCTATTAAAAACATTCGAAGATTTATAAAACTCGTTTATCAAACCGTCGTAAAAACTCATTTGAAACCACAAGGCCCGAAATGCCAAGACTCAACAGTTTAAAAACATACGTTAAGCTATCGCTTACACGTACCGACAGAATAGTTTAGAAAACGATTGCCAAAGTAACCCAAGTTACCAGATACCAAAAGGCCCTTTAAATTTACTCACGCAGCGGAAAAGACAAACAGTTCAAAACACTCTAGCAGCGGAATACAAGAACTGATCAGGAAACTCAATACACAAATACATGCCCTAGACAGTATCCCCCGGGAATCTCATCTCTCCACGACCGCTACAAGATCGATATCCAAAGAACCTAAAAAGAAAGCCCATGACGGGTCAGCCATAATATCCAACAATGATAAACACATCACGTCAATAATTACATATCAATGGAAATACTAAGTAAGAATACGACCAATGTAATCTTACCGTAATAACTTTACGAAAATCCGCGATTTGTATCCTTAACAACACAATAAAATAATATCGAAATATCTGTACGGTATCTCAACAATAGTCAAGGTTCTCAAAACATTATCATAATTCGCGATACGGAAATTATACCAACTGTGGCCAATTCAATCCATCAGATAACGTCGACAATTCCAATACGATAATCTATTGTCCATCAAAGACAAATATCAAGGAAATACGGAACATACCTCAATATACGAAATACCATGACGAAATCACGTTAGTCTAATCCAAGATCAGATCAACACAACATACGAACATGGTCCTAACGCAAGACCTACAAATGCATACTCATGTGACAACATCAATATGATCACAACAATAACAACAATGTATACTTATGGCAAACCCATAATATACATATGCACAATAACAACAACACATATGGTCATCCAACGATCCAGCGCACACAGCTATAGATTCTCATGATGATCCCGTCGGACCAACGCATGGTGGCATTACTCGCCCATCCCGATCCAGTACACAAATATAGATTCCCATGATGATCCCGTCGGACCAACGCATGGTGGACATACGACAACAATGCACGACTGCACAAGACAATAGTATATAATGCACGACAACAACCGTGCACAAATGCATGAAAAAAACGATACACGAATGTATCACAACATGATCGACAAAAAATGACAAAAATAATTAGAGTACTTGTCCCGAGTCCTTCGAGAGCAATCTCGATGTCCAAACCATCACGGAAAATTATCCTCAATACTCGACAGTACAAATTACTACGGACGGTAAATAATTCACGTCTTCGTCTATACCACAATGTATCCTCGATACCAAGTATACCAACAATAAATGTAAATCATATACCTTATGATTTAATTCCCAAAACTCGAATACAACCTATAATCCCAAATCCCCTGTGATTACGATTATAAACATTGCTATACGAATTATAAACGAATGAAACTGAAATCATTCATTAAATATTATAAACTGAGCAAGTAATAACTTGACTCGATACCGACACGATGATGATGAAGCCGTTACCAACTCCATTGCCGTCATCTACAAGTCCCTCGGCCTTATTCAATGTAATTCATGAACATTCTCGAACACGACCACAAAGCATGGTTCTATTCACCGATCAATAATCTCAACCTATTACAATAATCGATAAACAACAAGTTCGATAACAATCAACAATCGATAAAACCAATTCACAAACCCAACGGCTCAACAATATCTCGGTTAACCACAAGTCTAATCAAACCAACTTAAACGATCACAAATTCATAACCGAAATAGAATATACTACCTTGCCTGTTGACTTAGCGCACGTTAATACCTTAACATAGCGTGCGCTAAGTTACTCTCGTTAGCGTGCTCTAGCCAGTAGGCTTAGCATACGCTAATGCTATACAGAGGCATACATTCCAAGCATCGACTAACACTTTGCGACTACGAATACGAAAGAAAAGGGAATCATGCTCCAAGATTAACAATAACTTTTCCAAATTCAATCTCATCACCATACTTGAAATCATACTCGTGTTCTTATAGGAATATTATATCAAAACACATATCTTAGCTCTAGATACGAATACACTGACACCTCCTATACATAATCATCCTATCATATCATTCTTAATCTGGAATACAACCTCATATCATGATCAACATAATTTAGAAATCCATCTTTCATCGGGTTAAACGAAACACAATTCTTAAAGTATGGAGAAATCTTAGTTAACATCCGGAAACTCTATCATAACTTCATTAATCCTCATATAATATCATCACATGATTATCCAACATGTTCCTCACATGTAATCATACTTAAGAACGAACCACTAACAAGGGATACAAAATTTACCTGGATTAGACGACCTAAGAAGAAGAACACTCGAACTCCATTCCAAGAATCATGAATAACTTGAAGAAGAATGCTTTAATCCATGTTCTCCATCTTAATCTTGTTAAAGATCATCATCTCACTGTATTTGGGAACCTCAAATATCTCTCAGAGCTCTCTCTATCGAGTGAAAGGAAAGAAATGGGTGAAATGCTTCATAACACCCGTCTGTCCCTTTTTATAAAGTATATTACTAGCGTGCGCTAAACCTTATGTTTAGCGTACTCTAAGGCCTTAGCGTGCGCTAACTGACTTTGTTAGCGTGCGCTATCGCAGTCCAGAGGCTACAGTCTGGCTTCGTACATGTGCTTAC
This sequence comes from Orobanche coerulescens, assembly GCA_033398695.1. Classification (NCBI taxonomy): domain Eukaryota; kingdom Viridiplantae; phylum Streptophyta; class Magnoliopsida; order Lamiales; family Orobanchaceae; genus Orobanche; species Orobanche coerulescens. Next base: position 93,000,936 of record CM065810.1, on the reverse strand, counting down.
GTATGTAACGCCCATGCATTAGCGTACGTAACTTACACTCTCTAGGGTACGCATGCGCTAATATCAGTTGACTCATTTGTCTGTATGCTCCGAAGACTGGTCCACACGCCGGAAGTGCTGACGAGGATAAGATTCCTTTTTGTCCGATATATCATTAGCGCGCGCTAACCTTTAGGGTTTAGCATGCGCTAGTACTACATTACAAACATCCGTTGACTTATCAGAACGTGCGCCGAAAATGGCCTGGTCTACACGCAGATTCCTTCCGATCTGACTGCATTTAGCGCACGCTATGATTTTACCTTTACCGTGCGCTAATTATGCATGGTAGCGTGTGCTAAGCTTAACTATTAGCGTGCGCTAATAAGGCTATGCTTAGCCATTTTCAGCTATTCTTGTCTAATGTCTCGACATATCGGATACGTATACATGACGCACTATATCCTTTGTCGACCAAGTACGACAATTATACCAATACAGATGTATCAGTTCTACAATTATTTTATCCATACTGTATAGATTCCACGCTGTACAACATAACTCGGATAAAATAACATTAAACAATAGTAATAGAAATTCTGGATATTACATACTACACCACTTAAAATAAGTTTCGTCCTCGAAACTTGCAATCCGACATAAAAAAAACGTTCAACCAAAATATTCCGAAACCATCACGACAACAATCAATCATCATTATTACCGAATAACCAAAATAGCATACTTACAAATGCGCGAAGTCGATGATCTCCTGAGATATTAGCAAGTGACTTCACTGTAAAGCTTCAACACGCTTACGATCGCAATTCCATGAGTCTCAACAAAAATATATCATCTTCGGATGAAATAATCTATCTGTTTCAAATCATGTCTGCCTGATTACACAATCAAGTCCAAATCCTGATACAAATCAATAATACACGATACATCTGTGAAACAACTGCCCAACACAATGGCAACGAATTCCAAAATATCGACACAAAATCTGAACGCTCAGATCCAACGAACGATCAGTGATAATTGAGAATATCTTCACACGGTAAGCTCCAACACGATCAACACAGAACCACAGAAACCGATATACGAACTAATAAAGTTCTCAAAACGACACACCAATCACATACAATGGATCTCAATAAACATACCCGACTGGTGAACATACTCCTCAGCATACGAACAACCAATCACAAACTGATGAACATATCCAATCATAAGTGGAGTGGGAACGACCACTCAATATCCAAAGCAACCAGCATGGGGTCACCATCCCCAAATCTACACTTACAAAGAAATCATTCAAAAATCATTATGGTAAAATCGCGCTACTACCATACCAATAGAATCGCATACCACATATGTCCCGGTTTCACAAAATCCATAGTTCCAAAATTACATCCTGTGCATGAATCTACAACACGCAGCATATTTCTCTTATCCGATCGATCAACCGATCATCCCTGGATAACCAAACTACCATACTGAAGTTCGAATCTCTTTCCATAGTTCCATACTGATGTCTCATCCAGTTTGTGAGTTACACTCATAACTTCATCATGATATGCACTATGCACTAAATGTGTATGTATATCAGTCACATTTTCAAAATCAGTTTGAAATCATATAGTCTCGTCAAGAAGACAAATTTTTGAAAGTTCTTACAAAAATTTCAAAACTCAAAACAAAATTTTCGTAAGACCACAAAATAAATTTTTGAAAAGTTAAACTGGCTCGCTAATGCCAAGTATTCGGTAACAGTTTCCTTCGAATCCTCACGATTTCGAAGTCTTAAAATAAAAACTATGCAAATGATTGACCACACCCATACTCATGTATACCAATTCGGCTCGTCACCAATATCCACTGATATTCCATCGGAAATACCACACGATAGGGTTCCAAAATCTCAATATATAAATTCCGACTAAAAACTCCTTTTTCCACATATGACTCGCCACGTCAATCATTAATCCATTCTGGATCACCTCAAATATGCCATGACAATGCATTGAAACAAATCAACACAGCGAAAGACTTCCCGAGAGGTTTCATTAGAACTAATAAATCAAAACCCCGAAAGGTAGTGATAAAGTAGATAAACGATTGATAAAGTGTCTTACAAATCTCGGGAGTTTTAGAAAACAGAAAAGCTTTTTGAAATATTAGGGTCTCAGCCCGTATCTCGTTCCGCATTACAAGAAGTTTAAAAAGTATGAAACTCTTTTTCGGACCCCAAGTCCTGAGTTATAAAACTATTTCAAAAATCTATTGGGTCTCGGCCGAAAAATCATTTACGGTAAAACATTCGTAAAACATTCATTTTGAAGTCTATCATTTTCAAATGCTCAAAAGCAGTTCATAATTCTCAAAATGAATTAACATGACTACATGTTCTTCTCAACCATTCCCAACATTCCTCCCAAATGCACAACTCCATTTCCAAAATTTAACCGACATATTGATTTCCAAAATCATAACTTCTCAAGATCATCAATCATGTCCCAACTCTGTCACCTTATACTGTAACGCATAATATTCTGCTGAATCTAAAAGCATATCAACTTAGAACGGCAATAAATCCCAATGCAATTCAAAAAATCCAAATACTTACAGATCGTGAAGTCGACGATTCCTCGTGATACTGGCACATGTCTTGACTCAAGAAAATACTCGGCACAAATATTTTCAAAACACACATTTTGCAAACTTAGTTCAACTCGAGAACACAACACATCTCTATCCGAAGAAACACGTTAATACCATTTGGAAAAGTTACAACAACCCCAGTACCACACTGGTAAATCACATAACGCACAAGCCCGAGTGAACAACAAAATCGCATAGCTCAAACACTTGTCAACCGACAACTCAAATAACACGACAAAAGCACGACCCAACTCGACCCGACTGCCTAGGTTTTCACAACCTAAGCTCTGATACCATATTCTGTAACACCTCCAGATTTAACCGAGAATATTACAACGCCGTGGGCCCCGAGATGGAACCCACAAGGCTGAAGGAAATTTTTGCAAACATTTACAAACTCCCAAGAGGCTAACGACGGTATTATCTATTAAAAACATTCGAAGATTTATAAAACTCATTTATCAAACCGTCGTAAAAACTCATTTGAATTCACAAGGCCCGAAATGCCAAGACTCAACAGTTTAAAAACATACATTAAGCTATCGCTTACACGTACCGACATAATAGTTTAGAAAACGATTGCCAAAGTAACCCAAGTTACTAGATACCAAAAGGCCCTTTAAATTTACTCACGCGGCGGAAAAGACAAACAGTTCAAAACACTCTACCAGCGGAATACAAGAACTGATCAGGAAACTCAATACACAAATACATGCCCTAGCCAGTATCCCTCGGGAAGCTCATCTCTCCACGACCACTACAAGCTCGATATCCAAAGAACCTAAAAAAGAAAGCCCACGACGGGGTCAGCCATAATATCCAACAATGATAACCATCACATCACGTCAAATAATTACATATCAATGGAAATACTAAGTAAGAATACGACCAATGTAATCTTACCGTTGTAACTTTACGAAAATCCGCGATTCGTATCCTTAACAACACAATAAGATAATACCGAAATATATGTATGGTATCTCAACAATACTCAAGGTTCTCAAAACATTATCATAATTCGCGATACGGAAATTATACCAACTCTGGCCAATTCAATCCATCGAATAACGTCGACAATTCCAATACGATAATCGATTGTCCATCAAAGACAAATATCAAGGAAATACAGAACATACCTCAAGATACGAAATACCATGACGAAATCATGTCAGTCTAATTCAAGATCAGATCAACACAACATACGAACATGGTCCTAACGCAAGACCTACAAATGCATACTCAAGTGACAACGTCAATATGCTCACAACTATAACAACAATGTATACTTATGGCAAACCCATAATATACACATGCACAATAACAACAATACATATGGTAATCCAACGATCCAGTGCACACAGCTATAGATTCCCATGATGATCCCGTCGGACCAACGCATGGTGGCATTACCTGTCCAGCGATCTAGCGCACACAGCTATAGATTCCCATGATGATCCCGTCGGACCAACGCATGGTGGACATACGACAACAATGCACGACAGCACAAGATAATAGTACATGATGCACGACAACAACCGTTCACAAATGCATGACAACAACGATACACGAATGTATCACAACATGATCGACACAAAATGACAAAAATGATTAGAGTACTTGTCCCGAGTCCTTCGAGAGCAATCTAGATGTCCAAACCATCACGGACAATTATCCTCAATACTCGACGGTACAAATTACTATGGACGGTAAATAATTCACGTCTTCTTCTATACCACAATGTATCCTCGATACCAAGTATACCAACAATAAATGTAAATCATATACCTTATGATTTAATTCCAAAACTCGAATACAACCTATAATCCCAAATCCCCTGTGATTAGGATTATAAACATTGCTATATGAATTATAAATGAATGAAACTGAAACCATTCATTAAATATTATAAACTGAGCAAGTAATAACTTGCCTCGATACCGACACGATGATGATGAAGCCGTTACCAACTCCATTGCCATCATCTACAAGTCCCTCGGCCTTATTCAATGTAATTCATGAACATTCTCGAACACGACCACAAAGCATGGTTCTATTCACCGATCAATAATCTCAACCTATTACAATAATCGATAAACAACAAGTTCGATAACAATCAACAATCGATAAAACCAATTCACAAACCCAACGGCTCAACAATATCTCGGTTAACCACAAGTCTGATCAAACCAACTTAAATGATCACGAATTCATAACCGAAACAGAATATACTACCTTGCCTGTTGACTTAGCGCACGTTAATACCTTAACATAGCGTGCGCTAAGTTACTCTCGTTAGCGTGCGCTAGCTAGTAGGCTTAGCGTGCGCTAATGCTATACAGAGGCATACATTCCAAGCATCGACTAACACTTTGCGACTACGAATACGAAAGAAAAGGGAATCATGTTCCAAGATTAACAATAACTTTTCCAAATTCAATCTCATCACCCTACTCGAAATCATACTCGTGTTCTTATACGAATATTATATCAAAACACATATCTTAGCTCTAGATACGAATACACCGACAACTCCTATACATAATCATCCTATCATATCGTTCTTAATCTGGAATACAACCTCATATCATGATCAACATAATTTAGAAATCCATCTTTCATCGGGTTAAACGAAACACAATTCTTAAAGTATGGAGAAATCTTAGTTAACATCCGAAAACTCTTATCATAACTTCATTAATCCTCATATAATATCATCACATGATTATCCAACATGTTCCTCACATGTAATCATACTTAAGAACGAACCACTAACAAGGGATACGAAATTTACCTGGATTAGACGACCCAAGAAGAAGAACACTCGAACTCCATTCCAAGAATCATGAATAACTTGAAGAACAAGGCTTTAATCCATGTTCTCCATCTTAATCTTGTTAAAGATCATCATCTCACTGGATTTGGGAACCTCAAATATCTCTCAGGGCTCTCTCTATCGAGTGAAAGGAAAGAAATGGGCGAAATGCTTCATAACACCCGTCTGTCCCTTTTTATAAAGTATATTACTAGCGTGCGCTAAACCTTATGTTTAGCGTACACTACGGCCTTAGCGTGTGCTAACTGACTTTGTTAGCGTGCGCTATCGCAGTCCAGAGGCTACAGTCTGGCTTCGTACATGTGCTTACGTACGTAACGCCCATGCATTAGCGTACGTAACTTACACTCTCTAGCGTACGCAAGTCCTTGCGTTTAGTGTGCGCTAATATCAGTTGACTCGTTTGTCTGTATGCTCCGAAGACTGTCCACACGCCAAAAGTGCTGACGAGGATAAGATTCCTTTTTGTCCGATATATCATTAGCGTGTGCTAACCTTTAGGGTTTAGCGTGCGCTAGTACTACATTACAAACATCCGTTGACTTATCAGAACGTGCGCCGAAAGTGGCCTGGTCCACATGCAGATTCCTTCCGATCTGACTGCATTTAGCGCACGCTATGATTTTACCTTTAGCGTGCGCTAACCCTGCATGGTAGCGTGCGCTAAGCTTAACTATTAGCGTGCGCTAATAAGGCTATACTTAGACATTTTCAGCTATTCTTGTCCAACATCTCGACATATAGGATACGTATACATGACACACTATATCCTTTGTCGACCAAGTACGATAATTATACCAATACAGATGTCTCAGTTCTACAATTATTTTATCCATACTGTACAGATTCCACGCTGTACAACAGAACTCGGATAAAATAACATTAAACAATAGTAATAGAAATTCCGAATATTACACCCCTCAGCTCTTCCAGAATTATCTCGCTCATGGGCTTGTGACTAATCATATAATCCTCTTCCAAGAATCGGGCATTGGTGGTAACAATGACCTTCTGATCCTGGGGACTATAGAACAAGCCACCCTTCGTTCCCTTAGGATATCCTACAAACACTCGCACTTCTGTACGAGATGTCAACTTATCAGCTTCCTTATTCAGCACATGTGCTGGAGTACCCCAAATCCGAACATGTTCTAGACTGGGCTTTCGCCCACTCCACAGTTCTGTGGGTGTTTTTGGAATTGATTTCGAAGGCACCAGGTTTAGAATGTACGTCGCTGTTTCTAAGGCGTATCCCCAAAACGACATAGGTAAATCCGAATAACTCATCATTGATCTAACCATTTCTAAAAGAGTTCTATTCCTTCTTTCAGCCACACCATTTTGTTGTGGAGTTCCCGACGCGGTGAGCTGGGACGAAATCCCCTCATTCGCCAAGAAATCCAAAAATTCTCTACTATGGTACTCGCCACCATGATCAAATCGTAGTGACTTGATACTCTTCCCATAATGCTTCTCCATTTCAGCCTTGAAGTCTCTGAACTTGTCAAAGGCTTCAGACTTACGTCGCATCAAATAGATGTATCTATATCTCGAATAATCATCTATAAATGTGATGAAGTATTCGAAACCACCCCTAGCCTGGATATTCATTGGACCACATAAATTCGTACGAACCAATTCTAACACATTCTGAGCACGGTTTCCCTTGGTTTTAAAAACCCTTTTGGTCATCTTGCCTTCCAGACAGGATTCACAAATTGGAAATGACTCAACTTGGAGATCATCCAGTGGGTCATCATATACCAAGCTTTGAATTCTCCCAAGGTTTACATGCCCTAACCGTAAATGCCACAGATATGTTTGGTTTATGCTTGAGGTTATTTTCTCTTTTTAGATTTAGACAAAGAGTTAAGTGATTTATGCATAAGAGTTTGTTCAGTATTAACGACATATAGTCTATCATTAAAAATACCTTTACAAATATATTCACTGTTGCGAAATTCGGTGAACGCAAGTGCACGTTGTCGTAAAAAAGTAATAAAGAGATGAGTAAGATATCATTCCTACGAGGACTGACTTACTAATTATCGATTTATGTGTATTCTAATTTTATTTGAACTATCGAAATTGGAGGTGCAAGAATAATTAAAGAAAATTAATAAAAGAATAAATAATGAAAACGATTGTTCGAAGAAAGAGAATCAAATAAGGAATTAATCTAGGATTGTGAATCCACCTTGGTTTATCCGAATTACTCTTGATTATATGAATTTAATGAATTCCCGATTTATTGAAGGCGAAGATTGCTAAAATACTCTACCGCCTCTCCCGAGGTTAATAGAATTTTCTAAGGCGAATAACACACTCTATTCCTAGGTGAATTAATTCGACAATAGGCAAAAAGTACGAAATCTCCAGAAAAGCCACGGAATTCCTATGAGTATATTCCTATCTCACAAGATAAAACGGTTCTCGCCAATTTTTCCTACCAAGTCTCCTCTCCCGATTCGAGTTGCGTAATCAAAACAATTCAATTATAGGCCACACACTTGAAAGCATTAAGATTAATTGGGGAAAACTCAATAAGAAAAGGGAATTATATCGATAATGCAAAATCAAAAGTTAATTCATCAAAACTTCGGTTTCATCAAAATCCTAGAATAGGATTCTAGCCTGACATGCTAGAAAATAAAAATACAAAAAGAATTAAAGAAAGCATAGAAATCAAACGCAGACGAAGAACTTGGATTCCTCCGTTCTCAAGCTTCCGCTCTCTGCTCCTTGGTGTTTTCTGCTTCTTCTTGATTCCTTGATTATTCTTTTCTTCGATTCCTCGATTCTTCGATGGTCCCTCTTTTCAGACCTTAAACCCCTATTTATAACTATCATTAGCCTCCACAACGCGTCTGGGGATTGGGTCGAAAAAGGGCTTCAGAAACGGCTCAGAAACGCGGCAAATCCATCAAAACCGCCTCGTGGGCCGCGGCTCACTTAATCTGTGCCGCGGCCCCTAATGTTCAGCGCCTATACCTGGGCTCCTTTTTTTCTTCATGGGCCGCGGCTCAGCATCCTTGTACCGCGGCTCCCGGTACAGTTCGCTCGGCGCTCTCTGTGTGCCATGCGTGTGCCGCGGCTCATTTGGTTCGTGCCGCGGCCCCAGGCCAAAAATTGTCATTTCGGCCCGTTTTTCGCCGTTCGAGCTTCCGGACTCCAATTTCCTACAAAACATATAAGAATAGTGCATTAAAAGCTCATTTAAGCAGATTTAGACTTCAAATGGATAAAAATAATGATAAATAAGCGCATAAAAATACGCCTAACAAATACCCCCAAACTTGAGCCTTTGCTTGTCCTCAAGCAAAAAGAATCAATTTCAAATAAACAAAAAGTATCGTGAATGATCGTGCAAATCCATAGTGCTCAACTTAATCAATACTACCCTGAAAATCTCAAAGAATAATGCGAGTATCGTAATAGTGAGTCACATCAAGGACACTGATTCCACAAAGTACCCATTTTTAGTGCTAATCAATCGTTTATGAAGAAAATCAAGCTCAAAGATTAACAAGCGTGAATTTAACCGACCGCCAATACGAAGGGTTAGAGTAAACAAGCCAACTCGCCCAGTCCCACAGTCTAATGGCAAAAATTTAAGAGTTTCATCGTCAAAATTACTCCTCGGACAGCATTCCCTTATGTATGATCATAATAAAGATTCGAGTTAACCACTAGGTTCGGATCTCGGGATGTTTCATCGGGATAATCCTAGGGTTGATTTCCATTCTCATATATTGGGGAACCGTTTGACGTAAAAGACACTCATGGGGCACATGGATGCTTCTAGTTACTAAGTCCCCCTCTTCAGCGGAGAAAAAACTCGAATAGCAATTCCCGCATGTCAAGGTTTCTGTTTTACGCGAGAGTAAACAACGGGTCACGTGAATACCCCCGGTTACTAGGCTTTCCATCATCGGTAATGCGATATTTCTAAATTATTAGTCTATTCAGGGTTGTCGTTTTACGCGAGAGTAAACAACGGGTCACGTGAATACCCCCGGTTACTAGACTTCCCATCATAGAACATTTATAAATTCTCGACTTTTTGGGAAAAAATGTCCGACTCTAAACTCACTTTAAGTGCCCACAAGACTCATGTTACTGGACGACTAGCTATGCGAAAAGTGTAACCAAACGTATAGACGGTGATTTGAAAACACGTATGTCTCCTTTCTTATCTGCTAAAATTTCTACAATAACGATAAATATAGACCTAAATGAATATTCAGAGGAAACAGATATCGCTGACTGCAAACTCGACCAAAACTCACCCGTTTCTTCAAAGAGAAACCAGTATCATAACATCAGTTTTACACAAAGAAGCATAAAAAAATTCACGAGTGCAAATAACATCACGACAAGCAAGGCTAGCGTAAAAAATAATGAAAAATAAGGAAAAATGCAAACGAAAGAGTAAAAAGCAACTGAAAGTAACCCCCCCCCCCCCCCGAAACTTAGGACGTACATTGACCTCAATAGACACAAATAGTAATATGCAATAAGAGAAGAAGGTCAAGTACTCCCCTAATGGCCGCTCATGAACTGGTGCCGGCCTCGCCCGGCGAGGAAGGTGGTGTGGCTGGCCTAACTGGTGGAATGAATGGCCCGTCTGGGTGCAGTACATGGGTCGTCCATGCAGCAAGGTAATCCTGGTGGTAAGCATCTCTCGCCACCAGGCGCCTCTCCTCACGTCGATTGGCCCGACGGGCCTGCTCTCTCATCTTCTCCTAGACAGCAGTGAGGAGGCTCTCTCTCTCTCCGCATCTCCTCTCTCAGGGCAGCTAGGTGGCTCTCTCTCTCTCTCCTCATCTCCTCTCTCAGGCCGTCGAACATCGCCTGAAGTTGCTCTCTATCGGGCGGCAGGCTGGACTCTGCCTGCCCATGTGCCAGAAGAAGAGGCTCGGGGGACTGCTCATGTGCCTCGTCAAGAAGAAATCCTCGTCCCTGAGCATGTGCCGGCGCTCCACCCCACTGGTCAAAGTGAAATGATGCGATGATCAATCGGACCCTGGGGGGCTAGCATCATCTCATCATCCGACCAAGTCATGCCCGACTGGCGGCATAGAGCGCAAATGAGAGATGGGTGCTTTAGCCCCGTCTTGGCCCCTCCTTGAATGCACTGAAGGATAGATTGGACCAGATGAGGGGCCACATCAAATATGAGCCCGGAAGTGATAGCATATAACAATCGAGTACGAGAGAGTAAAATTGAAAGGATCTGCAAGGTGGGATCGACCCGTGCGCAGAGGAAGTATAACCAGGCTCGCCCGAGCTGACTGAGTCGCGAACTCTTAAAGTAGAAGGCTGAAGAACCCGGGGCGCGAGTCTCCCAGACAGAACCGGGCTATGTGAGTGTCTCAAGCAGAGCCTCCCTCGTGAGGCTACTCATACTCTGCATAAACGCCGTCTCGTCCACCACTGGCAGCTCATATAATCTCCGAATAGCAGCTACCGAAAAATCCACTGTATGGCCTCGAACGACGACCTGAGTCCGAGTATCTGATTGTGGTATCATCTGCCCTGCCCGAATATATCGCAGTAGAGCGCTAGCGTAAAACTCCTGGACGATGGAGATCACAGCCGGCTCGGGAGGCGTAGTGAAACGAGCCCATCCCATCTCGTCAATCATGGTCAGAAGCTCACCGTCCTGGGGGGCGGGAGTGAATCCCCGCTCTGGGATTATAGGTCGAGGTCGGATTTTCTCATTGAATATTTTGTGAATTTCTGGATCGGAGAATTGGTGCGACTCCAAATCGGCTCGGCTCTGTGAAGTCTCCCCTCATGTAGGGGATGATTGTGTCCTAGCCCTTGTGCTAACCATCCTTTTTCTAGCCATAGCGAGTTCCCTGAAAAGATAAACACTGGAAATTACGTAAACTTTAAGGAAAACAACACCACTTGACTTAAGGTATGCAAAACGCAAATATAGAGTTGAACGAGCTTGCACCGTCGTGAGAGAAAATTAAAGTTGAGCTTTCACGTTTAAACTTGGCGTAAGGGTTGGGGTACAATGTAAACCCATAAACAAATTCGTTGCACATAGTTTCAAAACGTTGGCTTAAAAATTTTCATTTACGCATTTCATCAAACACCTTGACTACATGAGTTTAAATGAAGAACAAGAATTATAATGGTTTAATCCAATTCCCCAACAATAGCAACATCAATCGATAGTCATGACAAAGCGACAATTAACATCAAAAATTCATACATGACCAACAAATACCATCAATAATTCAATCAAAAATTTCATATCCCAACTCAAATTTTGATAGAACTTTGAAAAAACTAACAACATATTCAAGATTGGATGAAGAACACCACCTCACTTCAAACCATGTAGCAATAAGGATTGAGAATTACCTTTCTTGGATTGAAGGATGCAAGAAGAAGAAAAATTGAGAAGGAGTCGTCCGATCGCCTTGCCAAGAAGAGGAAAGAAACTTACCCCGATCGATGTTATAAAGCAGGCCTGGGTTGTTCATCTTCGCAACGGGTCCGCGGCACAGCTTAAGTGAGTCGCGGCCCAGAGTACAGTCTGCCTGGGCATGTTTCTTCTTTTGCCGTGTGCCGCGGCTCAGCGTACAGGTGCCGCGGCTCGTCATGTTAGTGTGCCGTGGCTCATTAGGCACGTGTCGCGGCACGGAGTACAGGTACCTGGGCATTTCTTGGACATTTGGCGTGCCGCGGCTCAGTGCATATGTGCCGCGGCTCAGGGACAGGGTGTGCCGTGGCTCAGTAAGGTCGTTCTGTGGCACAGAGTATAGTTAATTTGGCCTTTGTGTGTCAACTTGTGTGTGCCGCGGCCCATTGCTGAATTTTCACCTGGGGTGATTTCTGCACAGAATTTTCAATGGAAAACACTAAGAATGTGAGGGATAAGCATATCAAAGCAAAAATGACGAAAAACATAGACTCTAAAATGAAAGAAAACACTGAAAAATGAAAATCTACAACTAATACTCGGGTTGCCTCCCGAGAAGCGCTAAGTTTATAGTCTTCAGTCGGACTTTTTGAAAATCAATTCGCATTTCGCAAAGACCATTTGGACTCCGCACGTTCCATCGAACCATTATTACGTGATTTAAATTGTTGACCATTAAATTTCAACCGTTCAACTTGTGGTTTGGATATCCAACGTTCTTTGCGAAACGGCTTTAACAATAGTAGCCTCCCAAAACACCTATTTTGCAATTGACTTGGTACTCATTTGACATCCGGCTTAATTTTCAACTCCACGGGCGAACTTATGACAGCATGAGAATTTTTCGATGGTGGATGAACGGATGTTGAAGACGACATATTCAAATGCTTATGATACACGATTCGTTCTTCATTTATCTTAGACGTTGGAGCAGCTAAAGCGGATTCTGAACATTTCGACCGGCAACTCTCCTGGTGTGTGTCTTTCTCAAAGATATCAATTTATGAACACTTCTCGACCTTGCTTGGACACGAGAGAGATCGAAACACTTTGAATGTGACTTGCTCATCTTCAACCCGAGTATTAATTTACCCTCCTGAACATCAATAAGGGTCCTTCCGGTAGCTAAGAATGGTCTACCCAATATAATCGGAATCTCATGGTCTTCTTCCATATACATCACAATGAAATCAGCAGGGAAAATGAATTTATCAACCTTGACCATGACATCTTCGATCACCCCCCTCGGGTACTTGATGGATCTATCGGCTAGTTGTAAAGAGACCGTAGTAGGTTTCGCTTCCCCAATTCCTAGCTTCTTGAAAATAGAAAGAGGCATGAGATTAACGCTAGCGCCGAGATCACATAATGCTTTATCAAAAGTTAAGTTCCCAATAGTGCATGGTATAGTGAAGCTTCCTGGATCCTTGAATTTAGGAGGGAGCTTTCTCTGCAAGATTGCACTGCACTCTTCAGTTAGTGCCAACGTTTTATATTCCTCGAGCTTCCTTTTGTTAGATAAGATTTCTTTCATGAACTTTACATAGCTCGGCATTTGTTCCAAGGCATCAGCAAATGGAATGTTGATGTGTAGTTTCTTGAAGACATCGAGAAACTTGGAAAATGGTTTGTCCAATTTTTGTTTTTGCAATCGCTGTGGAAACGAGACGGGTGGCACATATGCTGTCGGATTATCTGGAAACAGTTTCGAGCTCTTAGAAACTTGTGATTCTTCAGATGCCGAATTTTTCTTCCCCTCATCTTCATCTTTCTTTTTGTCCTGCCTGGGCTGCTCGCACAATTCCTTCCCACTTCTCAAACTAATGGCATTAATACTCTCTCTGGGGTTCGTCTCGGTTGTACTTGGCAAGGTACCCTCAGGGTGGGCTGTTAACACATTTGCTATTTGCCCCAATTGGACTTCCAAGTTGCGAATAGAGGCGGAATGGTTTTGCAAGGTTGCTTCCGTATGGGTCATGAACTGACTTGTATTTGCTTCTAATTTCGCCATTGCCTCCTCTCAAGAGATTTTTGGAGCGGGAGGAGGTTGCTGTTGGTGTTGGAAAAACTGAGGTTGGTTTGAGTTTTGTCCATTTTTCCATGAAAAAATTGGGTGATTTCGCCACCCCGGATTATATGTGTTGGAATACGGATTATTTTGCCGATTCCCGTTCCCCACGAACTGAGCTTGTTCCATTGGGGGTTGCTCGAAAGGGTTTCCGACTTGGCATTCCGCGCTAGGATGAGATCTGTTGCACCAATTACATGATTCAGTGGTAACAGGGGAAGGAGCATGTGAAAAGGCTTGAAGTTGCTGAGTCAGTGCTGCGACTTGTGCTGATAGTGTAGATATTGGATCATTATTGGAGATTTTCATTACTCGCTTCGGGATCACTCGTTCGGAAGGCCACTGATAAGCAATTGCAGCCATCGCTTCCAATAGAGAGTGGGCTTCGGCCATCGTTTTTCCCATCAACGCTCCTCCAGCGGCTGCATCAACAAGAGTGCGTGTAGAAGCACTCAATCCGTTATAGAACGTCTGAATTTGTAGCCAGTCGGGTAGGCCATGGTGTGGGCATCTCCGTAATAAATCCTTGTATCGCTCCCAAGCTTCGTGCAGTGATTCCATATCAAATTGCCCGAAAGTGGTTATCTCGTTCCTAAGTCTCGCTGTCTTCGATGGTGGGAAGAACTTAGCCAGAAAGGCTTGTGCTAATTCTGCCCAAGTCGTGATAGAGCTCGGTGGTAATGAATTCAACCAAAACTTGGCTTTGTCCCTCAAAGAAAAAGGGAAAAGCCGCAGACGAATAGCATCATCGGTAACACCGTTATTCTTGAAAGTGTCACATATCTCGAGAAATGAAGCGATGTGCGCGTTGGGGTCATCGTTTGCCAGTCCACAAAACTGGCTTGCTTGCACCATCTGAATAATAGCCGGCTTGATTTCGAAGTTGTTCGCTTGGATGGTTGGACGCCGAATCCCCGAAAGGTTTGCATTGATTTGTGGCATAGCATAATCATGGAGTGCTAATGCCGGTTAAGCTTGCTGCACAAGATTATCTCCTCCATGATTTTCAGTATTATCGGCCATGATGTCTTTTGCCGGTAGCTCACGCTTTTCCTTCTTGGTTTTCCGAAGAGTGCGCTCGAGTTCAATATCCAAAGGTAATAGGCCTTCGTTACCGAATTTTCTTATTCACTAACCAGAAATTCCTGAAAGGAAAACAAATAAACAAATTACACAAAAATAAAATAATGTTCAAATTAAGAATAGAAATACTGAAATCGATATTAGTAAAATAATCAGTCCCCGGCAACGGCGCCAAAAACTTGTTGCGAAATTCGGTGAACGCAAGTGCACGTTGTCGTAAACAAGTAATAAAGAGATGAGTAAGATATCGTTCCCACGAGTACTGACTTACTAATTACCGATTTATGTGTATTCTAATTTTATTTGAACTATCGAAATTGGAGGTGCAAGAATAATTAAAGAAAATTAATAAAAGAATAAATAATGAAAACGATTGTTCGAAGAAAGAGAATCAAATAAGGAATTAATCTAGGATTGTGAATCCACCTCGGTTTATCCGAATTACTCTTGATTATATGAATTTAATGAATTCCCGATTTATTGAAGGCGAAGATTGCTAAAATACTCTACCGCCTCTCCCGAGGTCAATAGAATTTTCTAAGGCGAATAACACACTCTATTCCTAGGTGAATTAATTCGACAATAGGCAAAAAGTACGAAATCTCCAGAAAGGCCACGTAATTCCTATGAGTATATTCCTATCTCACAAGATAAAACGGTTCTCACCAATTTTTCCTACCAACTCTCCTCTCCCGATTCGAGTTGCGTAATCAAAACAATTCAATTATAGGCCACACAATTGAAAGCATTAAGAATAATTGGGGAAAACTCAATAAGAAAGGGAAATTATATTTTAATAAAGCAAATATGATCAGTGGAGCCTGAATCAACTATCCACGAAGTGGAAGAACAATCTGCCAAACATGTTTTGACTACTAGTGCACGAAACATACCTTTCTTAAGAGCAGGGCAGTCCGCTTTAAAATGCCCTTTCTGACCGCACTTGTAGCACTTTACCTTTGGCTTTTTGTTCGCCTCGGGGTGAGGAGCCTTGCTTTTCACCTTGAGAGTTGCCACTTGCTTCTGGCCAACCTGCTTTTTTTTCTTTCCCCATTTGGGTTTGGAAGAAGTAGCATCGGTTGCCGCAAGAATCTGATGATAACCTTGTTTGAAGAGACCTTCAGCAGATTGAAGCTCTGTCAGAAGTTCCGCCAAAGTATATGTCCTATGGTTCATATTGTAATTAAGGAGGAACTGTTCAAAGTTTCTTGATAAGCTGCCCAAGATAATATCGACCTGCAATTCCGCATCGATAGTAGCCCCCAGTATGCTCAGTTCATTCAAATGAGACATCATTTTCATAACATGATCCCTTACTGGGGTCTCTTCAGACATTTGGGTTGTCATCAACACCCTCATTGCATTTTGTCTAGCCACCCGGTTCTAATGACCAAACATCTCGGTGAGATTTCTCATCATTTCCGCGGCTGAGCCCATCGTCTGATGCTGATGCTACAATACATTTATCAATGAAGCCAAAATGTAACAACGATCTATCTCATCAGACTTTTTCCATTTTCGAAATTCATCCAACTCTCCAGGAGTGGCATCCGGTTTTGGATCCAAAGAGCTCTCCTCAATTAAGACAAATTTATGCCCCTCAGCAGTCAGGACAATGTCAAGATTTCTTTTCCAATCGGCAAAGTTAGTGCCATCAAGTTTATTTTCTTTGAGAATAACAGCTAGTGGATTGAAAGACATCTGAGATAAAAATTAAAAACATCCATCACATAATGCATAGCAAAATATATTGAAAAACCTCAAAACACAATATATATGCTAGCAACCAACACCTCAAAAAAAATCCGCATATGCAAGCCACGATCGTGTGGACCTTTACACATATTTTTCAAGTAGAGTTTTACGTCTTTAATTTTACTATCTAGTCAACTTACGTTATGACAAGTAAAATCAATAGTTGGTTCCTCTTGGCCATGTATTAATTAACATAGATTCCGATGGGGAGATTGTTAATTAATACACCTAAGTGAATACCATAATTTAACATCCTTAAAATATTATTTTTTAAATAATAGTCCTACAGATGGAGAGGTCATATCATAAAAAAATAATATTTACCTTATGTTACCATTTTGAAACTTAAAACTAGTGAACCTATAATTAGCATATCCGATATGGAGGAAGACCCTAATGTCAACGCGCATGCTAATTACTTCACAATTTAAATTAATTATGGAGGCATTTTATTTAAAAAAAATCAATTTAATCACTTAGTTATTTTAGCCTTAAGGTTTTTAATTTTCTCGTCCAAACATGCAGAAAGCATATCACGCATACATTTATACATGTCATACATCAAAACAATAAAAACCAAAAATAAAGCATGGATAATTAAATTATCCAATTATCATGGTCTTCTTCCTTGAGTTGAATCTGAGAAAATCTTTAACTCGATCTCTCCCACTGAATTAAGCGCCTCGTCGCTCCTCCCCGGTCGGGCCGTGGATTTCCAAAATTAAAATTTCACTTTGATGCAAAATTAATTACATAAAAGAAAATTTAAATCCCGACTCCCCAGCGGAGCAAAGAACGGCGGCGAAACGACTGGACCAAAAAACTGGACGACGCGATCCGAACCAATAACTGCCCACAGCCGCCACGGCTCTAAGAAGATGCGGCATGCTTGCGACAGTACTGATGTCGCCGCAGAGCACTCGCACGCTGCTGTCGCCAAGCGCCTGCCAGCCCCAGTAGTCCTGTTACGCTCTATTTCTTCGTGATCGCGTCTTTTCCGAATTCGATTACAATTTTACACAAAATAAAATACATCGAAATTACAGCAAGATTACATGAAAAATAAAACACTTAGATCTACCCGCGGATTTTCTCATGGGAAAACTCATTACATGCCTCAAAACCGGGCTAAATCAATAATTGCATAAATAATAATAATAAATAAATAAATAAACCATTCACATAACCATGATAATTGGATCGTATTACCAGCAAGAATACATCTAGCAAAATATTCCAACATCAAATTATATGAATATTTAAATTGCTATCAATTAGTCACCAAAATTAATTAAAATAGCAAAAGGCCTAAAAATCCGACTCCGATACCAATTGTTGTAAGTAAAACGCATCGGAAGCAAAGTTTGGAAAATTTTGATAATTGCATTTTACGCATCCACGAGCATAAGATCTATTTAGGCATGCTAATTAATTAATTACTAAGACTAATAAGCAACTTAAATATTATTTATTATTTATTAATTAAATATGTTGGTAATTGAAACATCCTAATCTAGATCTAAAAGATCATAGGATATTACCTTTGAAGCGAAGTGGTTGCTTCCGTATTGATCACCGTGTATTTCTACCTTTAGACCTTCTAGAGTATGATCCGCCTCAACCCGGACGTTGTGTGGGCAACGAGCTACCGGATCTTACTTGGACAAAATCTGGATCGGCCGAAATTTCTTTTGTATGTGGTCACTCAATTTTTCTTTGCTTTCTAGTATTTTATGAACACTTTTAGCAAAATAATGTGTTATCTAAATTGTAGAATCAAAGACACAAGTCTAGATCTACAATTAAACACAAGAGGAAAAATTTGATCTCACATCCTTGCAAAATTAGTGCAAAATCTCCCCCCCCCCCCTTATTTGTCTTATATATAGACTCTTGGACTACTACTAGAGATCTTAAGGAGGATTATAGAAGGACTCCCAATAGATTTCTTCCTACCATATTAGGACTCTTCCTAATATAATGAATCTATTAATATCAACTTAGTCCACTAAAAGGTTGATATTGCACTTGCTACCAAAATCCCAAATTACGAAATTGGACTCCTTATTAAATATATTATTTCCGTATTTAAGATATCGAATGTCCATTAATTAATTATAAGCTACTGACAGCTTTAATTAATTAATATCTTATCCAAGAGTAGTACCACTTGAACCTTATTATTATATTAGAATTAAATTCACCTGCAGGGTTTAATATAATAATCATTATCGAGCTCCTCAAGGGGACATCATCAACCCACACGAGTCGGGACACAATTTCTAGTAATAATAATAACTGTCATATAAATAATATTAATGCGCAAGATACGAGGCCTATTGAGTCGATCATTTTGACTCTCACTCATGGTAAATCAAAGCAATAAGTATTATAAATACATAATTAAATATTATATAGTTAGAATTAAGGAATAATAATTATCCGAGATTTACGTTCTTCTTACAGTCAGTACAGAAGACACTATCTCACCTCGATCCAGTTTAACGTATGCAAATACGCTAATGTATGCCAATAGTCAAGACCAACTAATCTCAAGCATACACTACAACCTTTTATATAATTTGTCTAATAATTATATAGGTTGTGAACTATTATATTATTTTATAAGGCACCGATAATGTGATCTTCCGTGTGACACCAACACACCACATTATCTACAATATAAAATAATTAGACATTTCATTGGCATGACCATAACATGAATGAATATGCAAAATATGTGATTAAATATAATTAATATTCTTATATGTAGTTACAGGGAAATAAGGTATACAGGCATAAAGTATGATTTGCAGTATACAACCCTAACCGTAGGATTCTATTAGATGTCTTACCTTATCTAGAAATCCTATGTATGGAAGGACTCTCATTGTAATGACTATATAAAGGCTCATTTATCAGTGTTATGAATACAACTGATTGACTCGTATTTACAGTCTTTTACTTTCTTCTGAAACAAGGCATAAATTAAAATTGATTATTAATATTAATTGAAGAGTTAACATTATTAATGGCTTGCGTCAAAAATAAGACTGAATTTAAGAAGTACTAAAATTTGGTTGGGTTCAATTGAAGGAATTATTAATCAAAATGCGGCTAAATTGCAAGAATCTAGAAATTGAAAACTCAATTGAACTCGATCTAAAATCTAATAGGCATAAAGGCCAATTTTTAGGATGCAAGTGGGAAAATCTCAATCTGTCTCCTCCAGTTTCTCAACGTGCTCTCTCTCTCTCTCTCTCTCTCTCTCTCTCTCTATCTCTCCCTCTCTCTCTCTCTCTCCCCATAACTCTCGGCCAGAAGTTAAAATTGCAGGAAACACACACACACAGTAATAGGCACAATGAAAACATAGATCTCACACACACTCCGGCTCGCCTAAACCAGGACTAGACCAGTCGCGAGACTCCATGCTACGGCGGCGGTGAAGGCTCGCGACTGAAGGGGCAGGTCCGATGGCGATGGCTCGTGACTAAAGGAGCAGGTCCGGCAGTAATGTGCGACTTGCAGCGCCGGCGATTCCAGCGAGCCGTATGTGAGGCTTCGAATTTGATTCGATTCAGGATGTTTTCATAGGTTCGAGGCCTGGTTTATGGTTCCTATTCGGGTTTGGGAAATATTTTGGTCGGACTCTTAAATTCAAATCTAAGACTGGAAAAGTAGAGTTTTAATGCTGTTGAATTTAAATCTGGTTTAGACTTGAATTGAAGTTCTCCTGAGAATTAAGGTGAATGTTTTGATGTACAAGGTTTGAGTTTGGATTTTCAGTGTTTTGATTGTTGATTTCATGTTGCGGGAAAATGGGTTCAGGGTTTCGGAGTTATTTTTGGTTCTAGTGCTTAAGATAAAAACGTACAGAATAACAATGACTGTAATTTACAGAATGAGAAAAAAATTGGATTGGGATTTTTACCTTTGCCGGAGAAGATGAAATTTTGCAGAAAATTGAGAGTTGATGCTTGAATCCATCGGCAGGAGGAAGAATAGTTTTTTTTATTATGGAGTCTTGTGTATTTATACTCCTAGGTTAGATATGAGATGTACTGTAGCCCTAGAAATTTAGGAAATGTCTGATTTCTAAAATCTTAGTTGGGTTAGGAAATTCTTTTTTTTTTGGGCTTGGAGAACAAGAATTACTTATAGGGCCATTTACGAATTAGCTCGGGTTAATAATAATAATAATAATAATAATAATAATAATAATAATAATAATAAAAATAACAATACTGATAATAATAATAATATCGAGAATAATATTAATAATGATATTAGAAATGATAAAAATAGTAACAATGATCATAATAATATTAATATTATCATAATATTATTATTATTAAATATTAATAATAACAAATATCTACTTGAAAATAATTGACAAAATAACTCGGGCTAGCATTTGTGATACGTCGAAATAAATTGACTATGACTTTATTGAGACTAAGTGGACTGACTCCCATGACATGAAATTGACGTGAAATAAATGTGAATGGATTAGGCTTGACCAATCCCATGAATTACTGAAATCTAACTGATCATGTGTATAAATAAACGTTATGAACATGACTAAAAAATAGATTAATTAATATTATAATAATATTAACTACATAAATGCATATGAAATATCGAATATTACAGTTTGAGACCTCCAAATCCATTTTCGATGATAGGCCAACAAGGAAAAACCTTGTGGGCCTCATGTGTTGAAGATGAATACTTTAACAACATGACAAGGCTGTAGTTTCCCTACAGCCCGGAGTTGCCACAGACATCACTCACCATTCGCTTCGTGATGATTATGATACATTTAAGATAAACTATAATATGAATGGGATAGAGATCTCGTTGGCTAAGCCGCATGGGATGCTTAAAATAGTTGAGACAACAATATGTTCGTTCTGTGAATTTCTAATAATATAATTACAATAAAAATTATAAAGAAAGGCAACCTAATACAATCTTAATAAATTAAAAGCTGAATTGAAAATTACAATTTTAGCAGAGGCGAGTAGAACTCTTTCCGTAAGATAATTTTGCGCCTGTATAAGAGCAGACGGCTCAGGCAATATGTCCCCGTGATACAACTGCTACACATTTCTGAGTTAGGTGCTCTCCAAAACTCAGAACTCCGCCGAACGTTAAGTGCTGGAAACTGGGCACGAAAAACAAGAAAGAAATATGCTGCAATATGTGGTATGCTGTATTCATTCTGTTGTGTGTTCTGAAATGAAATGCATAAGACCCCCTTTTATAGGGTCCAATTGCACTCCATCAGGTGGGGAGTTACTACAAATTAAAGTGTCATTAAATCTCTTTAATCCTTCAGCTCAAGAGTTACCTCCATAAATAGTCTCATTTAATTCGGACGTTATATTATGGAGTGTGAAGAGTCATATTCCAGAAGCTAAGTTCTCAACCTGCTTCATTTCAGTCGAGACCAAATATCAACTGAGTTTTCAGCACCCAAATATCATATCAGATAGGTTTTTCAGTCCAAATATCATATCAGATGGGTTTTCAACCCCAAATATCATATCAGATAGGTTTTCAGCCCAAATATCAGATCAGATGGGTTTTCAGCCCCAAATATCAGATCAGACAGGTTTCAGCCCAAATATCAGATCAGATAGGTTTTCAGCCCAAATATCAGAGCAGATAAGTTTTCAGCCCAAATACCAGATCAAATAGGTTTTCAGCCCAAATATCAGATCAGATAGGTTTCAGCCCAAATATCAGATCCGATAGGTTTTCAGCCCAAATATCCTGACCAGGCGCAATGAAACCTTCAGGTTGTTCCATATAAATTTCTTCTTCTAGTTCACCATTCAAGAATGCAATTTTCACATCCATTTGATGAATTTCGAGATTGTGCAATGCAGCAATAGCAATAAGCACTCGAATGGAAGTTATTCTGATTACTGGTGAATATGTATCGAAAAAATCATAATCTTCTTTCTGTTCAAACCTTTTGGCAACAAGTCGGGCCTTAAACTTGTCTATCGACCAGTCATCTTTGTATTTGCTATTTAGGATCCATTACATACTAAAGACTTACATCCTCGCGGAAGATCCACCAGTTCTCAAGTAAAATTTTGCATGATGGAATCCATTTCACTATAAATATCTTCCTTCCAAAAAGGAGCATCAGGACTAGCATAAGCTTCCTATATAGTCTTTGGATCATCATCAACTGCATAAGTTTCAAAGTCAGGACCAAATTATTTAGCCTTTCGAGCTCTCTTGCTCTGTCTTGGCTCTTTATTTATAGGATTTGAACTACTTGCAGTTTCAAGAGTTCTTTTATTTGAGCTTGTCACAATCCTCTCTTTACAAGGATAAATATTTTCAAAGAAAATGGCATTTCTTGACTCAATAATAGTTCCTTCATGCATATGAGGAATTTCAAATTTATAAATTAGAAATTGATATGCACCACTGTTGTATGCATAACCTATCAATATGCAATCAACTGTATTAGGACCAATTCTTACTTGTTTTGGTTCAGGTACTTCAACCTTTGCCAAACACCCCCACACTTTAAGATATCTGAAAGAAGGCTTGCGCCCTTTCCATAACTCATACGGAGTTTTATCCTTCCCTTTGTGTGGCACTTTATTCAGAATGTGGTTAGCTGTAAGAATAGCTTCCTCCCACATGTTCTACGGCAACCATGAGCTTATTAATAAAGCATTCATCATTTCTTTCAGGGTTCGATTTTTTCCTTTCATCAACTCCATTTGGCTGAGGAGCATAAGGAGCAGTCGTTTGATGAATTATGCCTAAATCGGCACATAATTGTTTAAACGGTGCTACATACTCACCTCCTCTGTCACTTCAGACTGCTTTTATTTTACAGTTCAGTTGATTTTCAACTTCATTTTTATACATCTTAAATGCCTCGATTGCTTCATCTTTGCTTCTCAAAAGAAACACATAGCAATATCTTGTGCAATCATCTATAAAAGTGACGAAGTATTTTTTACCTCCTCTAGTTTGTACAAATTTTAAGTCACACACATCAGTCTGAATTAATTCTAGAGGAGTAGTATTCCTTTCCACTGAATGAAAAGGCAATTTAGCCAATTTTGCTTCAACACATACTTCACATTTCTTATTAAGTTCAACATAGATTTTTGGAATTAATTCTAGATTTATTAGTCTTTTAATTGATTTTAGACCAACATGCCCCAATCTAGAATGTCATAAATCTAAACACTCGAGCAAGTAAACAGAAGGAGCATTATTATTATTATTATTATTTTTCTTGCCTTCACGGCTTACAGGCATCATATTCATTTCGAATAATTCCCTGTCAAGATAACCTCGACCAAGGAACATTCCAAATTTGCTCATAATAAATTTTTTAGGCTCAAAAACTAGTCTAAACCCATGACTAACTAGTAAAGAGCCTGAAACTAAATTTCTTCGGACGTTTGGGACATGCAGCACATCCTTAAGCAGAAGCTCCTTTCCAGAGGTGAGCTTTAAGACCACGTTCCCCACACCTGCAATCACTGAAGAAGCATAGTTTGCCATATGTAATTTCCTACCATCAGTAACAGTGTAGGAAGAGAACATGTCTTTTTCAGAACAAACATGATGAGTAGCCCCAGTATCAACGTACCAGGCGCGGTGATTCTCCACTGTATTGGTTTCAATCACCATGGCTGAGACCTCCTCGTCCAGCTCCTCAACCATAGCTGACAGCTCCAGATCTGGCATGTCAACATTGCCATGTTCAACCACATTGGCAACTCGCTTGCCTTTGTTTCGCTGACCAGTTGTACTTATTGGCAAGCGACAATCCTTTGCCTTATGGTTTGGCTTACCACATGTGATATCCCACATGACTAGCAGAGAGCGGGCGAAGTGCCTTATTTGAGTGTGCCGTGGCACCTTATAGCATGAGGCCTTTTGGGAGCCCAGTGGCTTCGGGGTGATGAGAACTCTGAAGTTAAGCATGTTGGTGCAGGGAGCAGTCTCAGGATGGGTGACCTCCTGGGAAGCTGCTCGTTGGGTTCCCAAAAACAAAACCGTGAGGGCCAGCTCAGAGAAGAGTGCCCAGAGCGAATAATATCATGCTACGGCGGAGGGGTCCCGGGATGTGACAATATGGTATTAGAGAGTCGTTTTCTCTTTAAGAGTCGTTGTAAAATGAACTAGTATCAAGAGACCTTCGTGTCACGTGTGACCTATGCAAGCGCCTGACCCTACGAGCCAAATACAGTATGTACTTTATGAGCCATGATTTAATTACTGGCACGATATTGATATTAGAATGGATCTCTTTGTTGATCTTGATATTTCGAGGATCTGTGGCAGGATTTATCTGATTGATAATTCAAGGTAAATTTTGGGTTTATTATGTGATTGAAATTGTTCTACTCGACATTGATATGATATTCTGTGTGGCACTAGTAGTGTTGATAATTCATTATGAACTGTTTTCTTGAATATGTAGTTCCTTGTTGCTATTAACTTAGCATGAATTTTGATTGATCATAAAGACGGTCATGAACTGTGCTTATGGTTATTATTATCGTTTGATTCTTTCAGTATAGAAAGAAATCTGAGAGGCCGTGGCAGAGGGGGACGAGGCCGCGGAAGGGGCCGAATCCCGATACCACGAGCCAACACGTGCTCGAATGTGGAGCAGAGTTCCACATGCAGTGATTCGACTTCTAGGGACCAATCGCACCACACTGGACACGAGGATGCACGTGTCGATCCTTACGTTGTTATGCAGGGCATGATGGCTCAGATGACCCAGATGGGTCAATTAATGGATTCTATGCAGAGAGCTACTACTGGCCAGCAACGGGGGCCTCATCATCGACCTCCTGTACATGGCGGACCCATGAGTCGGATCATCATTGACATCTTTCGCCAGCGACCCCCGACTTTTGAAGGCTTCTCTGAGCCTGCTGATATCGTACATTGGATTGAACACTTTGAGAAATTATTCGAGATGGTGGACTGCCCAGAAGAGATTCGCATCTCCATAGCAACTTACTATCTTAGCAAGGGCGCCCGCACCTGGTGGCTTTCTGTGAGGCCATATGATGGTGTATATACTTGGGAGAAATTTAAAAACCTTATGTTAAACCATTACTATCCAGGGCCACTCCGTGAAGCTAAGCTGTTAGAATTGCTGAACCCGGACCCATCTGAAGACGATGATGTACTATCTTTTGCCGAGAAATTTCAGGCACTTCTTCCTTTCGCCTCGTCGATTGTCCGAACGGAGGCCGATAAGATCAAATATTTTCTCAAAAGGCTTAAACCCTGAATGAGAATGCAGCTGTTGAATCACCACTATCCGATACTACCAGAGTTCATCGAGAAAGCTCTGAAGTACGAACTCACCGCGAAGGAGATTTCCAAGAAGCAACCACAGTCCAACAACAAAAAATCCAGTCACCAGAACCAGACTGACAGTAACCGGGGGACATTCAGAAAGCCCCAGTCGTTACCGAACCCTTCTGAAAGACCACCCATGGCATCGAAGCTAGACGGATCACACTCTCGAGCGATCAACTCATCTGTTGTGTGTTATAACTGTGGGGACCAGGGGCACATCAGTTCCAAATGCACGAAGCCGGCCGTCGCATGCCATACTTGTGGGAATAATGGGCATCGTGCTCGTTATTCCAGGAATGGACCGGGACATGATCCAGTAGCATCTCATGCTCCAGTTCAATTTTCTGTCCAGGACCGTGTACCTCCGTCCGCTTCTTATCAGACTACCGGGGCGAACAGATGGATGGGCCATGGAAACCAAGCGGGTACATTTGGTGCCGGAACTGCGAAACCTAGGATTTACGAGATGAAGAAGGCCGACGATACCGAAGCAAGCATCATTGCAGGTACTCTCGAGATCCGATCTCAGCCTGTCTGTGTTCTTTTTGATCCTGGTGCTTCAAACTCATTTTTATCTGCTTTTTGTTTGAGTCGTTTGCAATTAGATCATGTTACCAATTGTGAACCTTATGTAATTAGTCTAACCGATGGTAGAAGAATTGTTGGGAATCGTGAAGTGCAGAACTATCCGATTCGCATGACCGTGAGTGGTTGTCAAACTTAATTGTGGTCGATTTACCAAAAGATGATGTAATCTTGGGTATCGATTGGATAGATCGTCATGATGCCATACTTAGCGTCCGCAAGCGGATAGTGACAGTCACATCTGACGATGGTGTTGAGTATAATTTTCAGGGTGATAATCCCAACCGTTCCGGGAGAGTCATCAGCGCTATGAAAGTAGTGAAACTGCTTAATCAAGGGTGTATTGGTTATTGGTGTTACATGACCAAAGCAGCGGATCGACCAGTTGAATTGGTCGATATTCCGGTAGTCCGAGACTACACATATGTATTTCCAGATGAGTTTCCAGGCTTACCTCCACATCGAGAGGTAAAGTTTACTATTGAATTAGAGCCCAGTACGTCCCCGCTTTCGAGAGCACCGTATCGTATGGCTCCGACCGAGATGCAGGAGTTGAAGAACCAGCTTGAGGAGTTAACTGAGAAGAGATATATTCAACCTAGTGCGTCCCCTTGGGGAGCACCAGTGCTATTTATACGGAAGAAAGACGGATCTCTGTGTTTGTGTATTGATTACCGTGAGCTGAACAGGGTAACCATCAAGAACAAATATCCATTGCCTCGTATTGATGATTTGTTGGATCAACTTCAGGGAGCTGCTGTGTTTTCTAAGATCGACTTGAGGTCCGAGTATCACCAGTTGAGGATTCGAGAGTCTGACATTTCGATGACTGCTTTTCATACTCTCTATGGGCATTATGAGTTCGTAGTGATGCCTTTTGGACTGACTAATGCACTGGCGGTATTCATGGAGTTGATGAATTGGGTTTTTATTAATTATTTGGATCGCTTTGTAGTCGTTTTTATTGACGACATTCTGATTTACTCTCGTGATCACGAAGAGCATGAACGTCATCTCCATCAAGTTATTGATGTGTTGAGGCGGGAACAGCTTTATGGGAAGTTTTCCAAATGTGAGTTCTGGATGCCTGGGATTATCTTTCTTGAGCATGTGATATCAGCCGAGGGGTGAAAGTAGACCCACATAAGAAAGAAGCTATCCTAGACTGGCTACCTCCGAAGAACATGTAGGAAGTTCGCAGTTTCCTTGGCCTAGCAAGTTATTACCCACGATTCGTGGAAGGTTTTTCCATGATTGAGCAACCGATGACTAACCTGTTGAGGAAGGATAAGAAGTATTAGTGGTCAGAGGCATATCAGCAAAGTTTTGATGAACTCAAGAGTCGATTGATTTCAGCAACTGTTTTGGTTCTACCAAAAGGAATGGAAGGATTCGTGGTGTATAGTGACGCGTCGAGATAGGGCCTTGGATGTGTACTGGTGCAGGAAGGGAAAGTGATTGCCTATGCATAGACACAATTACGACCCTATGAAGTTAACTATCCAACCCATGATTTGGAGCTAGCATCCTTGGTGTTTGCTTTGAAAATATGGCGTCACTATCTGTATGGAGTTATCTGACAGATCTTTACTGATCACAAGAGCCTGAAGTATGTTTTTACTAAGAAGGAGTTGAACATGAGGCAGAGAAGGTGGCTAGAACTAATCAAAGACTATAATATCGAGATCTTTTATCATCCGAGCAAAGCAAATGTGGTTGTCGATGCCTTGAGTCATAAGACAGTATAGGAGCAGATGCTTGCGCACTTGACAGTTCAAATAGAATTGCAGTTGGAGTTCGTGAGGCCGGAAATTGAAGTCTGGTTACAGCGTATTTAGGGACAACTCTGCACACTTTAGATTTCCTCATCCCTTGATGATATAATCAGATCGAAGCAGGTTACGGACCCATTCTTATCTCGAGTTCGGGATGAAGTAACTAAAGGGAAAGCCCCTGGATTTGTGAACCACGAGAATAGATTGATACGCTTTAGGAATCGAGCTTGTGTATCCGTAGACGAAGAGTTGAGGAACTCTATCCTGAAAGAGGCTCATGCTACCCCGTACTCTATTTATCCGGGATCTAGCAAGATGTATAAGGATTTGAAGCAATGTTATTGGTGAGGAAATATGAAACGTGAAGTTGCAGAGTTCGTTTCGAGATGTTTAACCTGTCAGCAGGTTAAAATTAAGCATTAGTGACCCACATGAATGCTGAAACCGATCCCGATTCCCAAGTGGAAATGGGAGGACATATCGATGGATTTTAACACTATCTTGCCGACGAGTCATTGAGGGATGAATATTTTGGGTGATTGTGGACCGTCTAACCAAATCAGCCCACTTTTTGGGACTAAAGACACATGGGGACCCGAGAGATTGGTCCAGCTGTTTATTAAAGAGATTGTAAGGTTACATGGTACCCCCAAGAGTATTGTATCGGATCGTGATGGGCGATTCGTGTCTCACTTCTGGAAAGCATTTCATCCTGCGATGGGTACGCAGTTGAACTTTAGTATGTCATTTCATCCGCAGACTGATGGCCAGTCTGAAAGGACTATCCAAACTCTAGAGGATATGTTGAGGGCATGCGCTCTTGACTGTAAGGACGATTGGGAAGCCCAACTGTCTTTGGTGGAATTCACTTACAATAATAGTTGGCACGCTTCGATTCAGATGGCACCTTATGAAGCATTGTATGGCTGTCGTTGTAGGTCTCCTTTGTGTTGGGATTACCTGTCTGAATCTCTGGGTACAGAACCTGATATGTTGTTAGCAACCCGTGAGAAGATCGCCCTGATTAAGAGTCGTTTGTTAACAGCTCAAAGCCGACAGAAGTCTTACGCAGACAACCGTCGACGACCGCTTGAGTTTGAGGCTAGCGACCATGTTCTAATGAAGGTGTCCCCTACTCGAGGTGTTTTTCATTTTGGGAAGAGAGGCAAGCTGAGTCCGGGATATATCGGGCTGTTTGAGGTTTTAGAATGAGTAGACGATATGGCCTATCATCTGGCATTGCCACCAGCTCTGAGTCGGATTCATAACATATTTCATGTCTCCCAGTTGAGGAAATATGTTGCTTATCCGAGTCATATACTTCAGTTCGATGAGATCGAGATAGCGGAGGATCATTCGTACGAGGAGCGTCCCGTACAGATACTTGTCAGGAGGATCAAATAGTTGCGGAACAAGACGATTCCCCTAGTGAAGGTTCAGGGGTCACGACACGGAGTCGAGGAGGCTACGTGGGATACGGAGAGCAGCATGCGAGAGAGGTGTCCCGGGTTATTTACCCCTTAGTTTCGAGGACGAAACTCCTTTTAAGGGGGGAATATGTAATATCCGACATTAATTCTTATCTACTATTGTATTATTCAAATAATTTGACTATGGTTGTAATCATGTTACATTCAGTTAATGTTTATTGATGCCAGGATATATCAGAATGGACTTGATTATGACTATCATTCGCATTGTGGTTGATTTCTTGACGTTGTGTAGATTGTTACATTTTTGGGCTAGAATTTCTGTGTTTAACATACGCTAAGGTTTTAACCTAACGTACGCTATTTCATTGGTTTTACGTATGTAATGGAATGTTGGTTATGTACGTAATGCTTGGAATCTTATCTGATCTCACTTTCGGCGTGGGGGGCCGGACATGATCCGGATAAATGGCCTTTTCGAGGCAGCCAGGTTGACATACATTACGTACGTAATGATGTGGCCCATAACATACGTAATGATTTTAGTGTTTTGAGACAGTAACATATGGAGGGAGATTATGTACGTAACACTTTCGGTGTAGCGTACGTAAAGGGGTTATCATACGTTATCTTCATGCGATAATGTACGTAACGAGCTGTGCAGTTTATAAAAAGACAGCTTGTGTCTTTCATTTGCACGTCCAAACTCCAATTTTTCTCTCCAATAATCATCCCTCTGCCTCACTAGACTATTTTTACACCCTTCCAACTTGTGTTTGAGCTTTGCATCTTGGATCGGAGCTTGTTGATTGGAAGTTTAGAGTTGTTCTTGAATCTTGGAGCGTGTTCTTGTGGTCTGATGATTTGTTCTTTGTTTCTGAAGGTATGTTGTACGATTCTACTCTATATTTTCGTAGTTATAGTATTAGTGATATAGTATACTACACCTAATGTTGAATTAATCAAGTAAAACATGTTTGTAGTTAAGCTTTTTAACACTTATTGATGAATATGGTAATTAAGGGTTTGGAGTGAGGTGTTCTTGGTGTTTTAATGGTAATAATCATGTTTAATAGAATCATACTCTTCTTGCTAGATTATTAACATCATTAAGACAATAATAATCCTTAGTTTCATCATAGTTAAGTGTAATCAATGGAATTGTTGACATAAAATGCATTAGAACACCTTGATGAATATTAGAAATTAGAGTGTTGTTCTTGAACCTAAGCTTCAACTTCATTTTTGTTTTTGGCTTAGCCAAGCCTTTGTAAGATGATAAAAGATATTGTTGAAGACAACCAAACTATTATATGTTCATGATAATCGGTCGTATTGATGCCTTAAGAATGTACTGAACATCATTATAAGTTGATAATGTTCTTAGGAAGATATTGTTGATCATTGGTGATGTTCTTGAAAAGTTTAAACGATATAAGATGATATTAACGAACGTATGATTGTTTAACATTCTCTTGATAAACTCTTATTCATAAGAACCATGCGAGTATTTGGAAATGTTTTGTAAACCTATCATAAGAATGAATTGAGGTAAATAGAGTTTTTGGAATAGAATTTTGATATCTTGAGATAGTTGAACTATTAAAATTGAATTTAGGGTGTCGTCTCACTGAATTCGATATCGATGATTATATGGATGTGTTATTGAGTGAAATGTATTTCATTCAAGGTAGATTGTTCGAGTAACCGATATTAGTCGAGGACCGTCCGTTCATTCGACAAGGGAGGATTATTCTCGTCTCCGTATTGAGGCAAGTTATCTTGCTTGGTTATAATGATGATTGAATTCTTGTGATGGCTATATGTTTCATGTATATGAAACACTTATGAATCTGTGATTCTTAGTTTGGTATTTTTCTTGACGATGTTCTGTTTTTCATCATGGGATTATATTCCCAAGTTCATCACATTAGAATCATTGATCTCGTTGATCCTTATTATCAGTTCGGTGAGTTCTTGATCCTTAATCGGATATGTGATTTGTTGAATTCGTTGTCATGTTGTATCGTGACATATCTGGAATCATATCTGCGTACCGATTGGTTATTGTGTAGGATTTTTAGCCAGGCACATATATAGTCATACATAGATGTTTCAGTATTGGACTGTGCACACGAGACGTAGTTCGTGAGGCTAATTAGGTACATTGTCACATGTATATTCTGGATTCCGTATACGGGGTGGACATGTACACGGACATATTTCCGGATCGGGCATACTGTGATGTCCATCTTGAGCCATATTGTTTGATCATTCATAGACCATGTATAATTGGATATGTTCAACGGTTTGTGACTGATTGTTCATACGCCCGAGGGGTATGTCCAATAGTCGCGATGTTTTCTTTGAGATCTAATATATGAGTTGTATAATGTCTGGAGAATCATTTATCATGTATATCTGACCCTGTGTTTTAGGCGAAATACTTGTGTCGTACTTTAGGTCGAGGCAAAGGCAAGGCACGGGAAGAGCATGGTGACGGCAAAGGGTTCGAAAGATACTAGTTCGGGGGGCCCAAGTCTTTTGTTGTCTGGTTATGTTCAAACCGTGTAATGTTACTTTATTCCACTTCATTTAAACTATTGTCCGATTGTATTGTTATTTGAAGTATATTCCATCTCCATATGGTTTATACTTGTATTTCGGATCCTGTGTATAATAATGTCGTTGGCCATACTATTAATAAACTCCTAATCGGAGTAGTGACTATTTATTGTGGTTCGGTATCACAAGCTAATACATATTTAATCTGTATTTTGGTATCGCCTGGTGGGTCCTAGTGTGGAGTCCACGGTACTGTAATAGCCGCCTTTTAGGGTGTTATACCACAGTTGTGGCGATTTCCAGTAAACTTCTTTGCCTTAAATGGCTTTTTCCCTTTGTCCTGAACATGGTTCAGTTTACTCTTTTTGCTAGAGGACCCATGTTCAAGCAAATTTACTTTGGCCTCCATAGGGCCTCTCTTGAACTTAGAATCAGACTTTCGGTTTTCTTCCTAAATTCCGAGTCAAACAACCAAGTCCTCTAAGCTCATTTTCTTTCGTTTGTGTTTCAGGTAATTTTTGAAGTCCTTCCAACTAGGAGGCAACTTCTCAATTACCGTTCCCACAACAAACGGTTCAGGAAGAATCATTCCTTCAACATTAATTTCATGAACAATCAATTGAAATTGTTGAACTTGTTCGATAACGATTTTGTAGTCTGTCATCTAAAAATCCAGGTAGCGTCCGATCACGAATTTCTTGGCACCAGCATCATCGGTTTTATACTTTTTCTCCAAAGAATTCCAAAGCTCTTTGGAAGTCTTGATTTGACTGTACACGTTGTACAGAGAATCAATCAGCCCATTCAATATTATATTATGGCACATAAAGTCGTTGTTACACCACTGATCGTAAGAAAAATGCTTCGTATGATCATTTTCTATCGCACTAACCACATGAGGATCATCCTTGAGGTAAACAGCAAGCCCCAAGATAGTGAGATAAAACATCATCTTTTGCTACCATCTCTTAAAATCAACACCCGGGAACTTCTCGGGTTTCTCAGCCTGTACTGCAATGGTAGGTGCAATAGCTTTGGCAGCGGTAGCGGCGGTAGCAGCATCAGCATCGGTTGCCATTGGAAATTACAGAAAAATATAAATTTTCTTACGATTGTTGGTTCTGTTAATTTCCAACAATGTAATTACAATAAAAATTACAAAGAAAGACAACCTAATACAATCTTAATAAATTAAAAGTTGAATTGAAAATTACAACTTTAGCAGAGGCGAGTAGAACTCTATCCGTAATATAATTTTGCCCTCGTATAAGAGCAGACGGCTCAGGCAATATGTCCCCAAGATACAACTGCTACACGTTTCTGAATTAGGTGCTCTCAAAAACTCAGAACTCCAGCGAACATGTAGTGCTGGAAACTGGGCACGAAAAACAAGAAAGAAATATGCTGTAATATGTGGTATGCTGTATTCACTCTGTTGTGTGTTATGAAATAAAATGCATAAAACCCCCTTTTATAGGGTCCAATTCCACTCCATCAGGTGGGGTTACAAATTAAAGTGCCATTAATTCTCTTTAATCCTTCAGCTCAATAGTTACCGCCATAAATAGTCTCATTTAATTCGGACGTTACATTATGGAGTGTGAAGAGTCATATTCCAGAAGATAAGTTCTCAACCTGCTTCATTTCAGTCGAGACCAAATATCAGCTGAGTTTTCAGCACCCAAATATCAGATCAGATAGGTTTTCAGCCCAAATATCAGGTCAGATGAGTTTTCAGCCCCAAATATCAGATCAGATAGGTTTTCAGCCCAAATATAATATCAGATGTGTTTTCAGCCCCAAATATCAGAAGAGGTTTCAGCCCAAATATCAGATCAGATAGGTTTTTAGCCCCAAATATTAGATCAGATAGGTTTTCAGCCCAAATACCAGATCAGATAGTGTTGTTACCCAAAATATTATCCGGAGATAGTATTGCTGGAAAGATCGAGTAACAAACAAATGCGAGAACACTTCCGTAAGAAAATAGATAACACAAGATTTGCCGGGGTTGTTAATCCCGGGCTTGAATGCTCTCGCGAGATGTTATTAATAAATATACTGTCGAGTACAAATATTAATGTTAGAATCTAATACAAGGAGTGTAAAGACTTCTAGTTATCTAGGCTTTAGAGCGCGTAGATTGCCGGAAGAACCAGATAGATAAATCTGTGAGTTCTTGCTTGGGATATACGATGAATGTGTATGAATATCACTATGAATGCATTAGTGGTTGCCAAAAGAGCCTTTGATTCTCTATTTGGTGTGTATTTTTCACTTAATTCGTAGTAGAATTCGCTCCCTTTGGCCACAGCAGTGAGTCCTCTATTTATAGGGGACAAGGTAGTTGGGATCCCTCAGGCGATCGCGGCCGATCGCCGTTTTCTATATTAAAATAAAACGGCCGATCGTCCCGTCACGTGGGCCTGTTCCCTTGAGGTCCGAGGTTGCAGCTGGAGGCCAGCTGGGCGAACCAATGGAAAGCCAGCACGCATTGCGAGTCGCTGTCCGGGGAGGACCCACTTCGTACCTTTCGGCGGCCTTGTCGGTAGGTGTGGTAGGTGACAGGCTGGGGTCAATGATCATATCTGTCGGTATCCTTTGAAGATCCGCGGGTGGGCCATCGTACAAGATTCGGTATCCTTTGAAGATCCGCGGATGCTGGATCCCTACGTGGCATGAGATGATCGCCTCTGGTCCGCTCATTAAAGACGATCGTCAGATAACAAAAGACGATCGCAGGGTACCAAAAGACGATCGCCGTATTGTGCCGAACTCTAGGCGTTTGTCCAGAGTATGTCTTTCATGGTTGGCTTCTCTGATTGTGATGCCGATCGCCTATCGTGGCGAATTAATCGCCGCACAACAATTGCCCCCCCAGCTCGCCTCGATGTTGAAAACACGGGGTGAGGTGGCACTGTTGGCGATTGCCAATGTTTAAACGATCAGCTGATCTGAATTCAAATATGGACGACCTTCTTTCGCATCGGGAGCAGCAGGAAAAGAAGGCGGGCTTTCCAAAAGTGGCAGGGACACGCGTCGCGCCGCTGTTGGGGGAATCCGACGGTTTGTCAGACCTGTCGGCTGGCATGCCCTCGAAAAGACGCGTATGCGGGATTCGAGGGCCGCATTTAATGCGTCCCCACGTGACGGTTGCGATCCAGCCCCCGAGGTTTCTCCTATTTTCATTTAGGCCCTCGTCTCCATCTATAAAAAGGGCAGAACTTCTTCTCCTTCACTTTTTACGCGTCCTTGCTTCCCTAGCCGAATTTCTGCAAAAATTTCCGGAGCTACTTGTGCCGATCTCCCTCTTTTCTCTAGGTAAGAAAAATTAACCTTCTCCCTCTCTTTACTTTCTAATATGTCGGGAGGATCAAAAGCCTTCGAGACCGGAAGTTCTTCTTCACTTGCAATCGCTGAACGGGAGGAGATTCCCGTTGGAGTGGATAAGGAGATGGCCGTTGAAGCTATTCGAGCGGGGATTGCACCCGCAGAACTCGAAGAACTTTTCAACGAGGCCGAGGTGGCGAGGACGGCGGCGACGGCGGAGTAGGGGGGCTCGCCGGTGGATGAGGATGACTTGGTGCGGGAGGCCGGGGAACGAGAGAGTAGATTCGGCCCCGCCTACGTGGCTTTTGCTCAGATGATGGAAGCGATCGCCGGACCCTGTCCGGAATTCGATTTTGAAGCCTACACCGCCGCTCACCCTTACGAACATGTGAATCGGATGGTCTTTCAGGCCGCCGTCCCGTCTCCGTGGACTCTCGGAAAGATCAGGAGTATGGCAACCAAGAAAGACCTGAGCCGTTGAAGGGCTAAATATCATATCCCCTCTGACGTTTCTTTGCACGTCCCCTCGGAGAATGAGCGTGCCGACCAACCGCCCAAGGATATGGTTGCCGTCAACAAGATGATTATGGAGGCGGGTCTGCGATTCCCGTTGCCATTCGCCGTCTCCTACTTGCTGATCGCCTGGAACTTGGCGCCTCTTCAACTGACGCTGAACGCATGGCTATAGATCATCTGCACGTTGACCCTGTTTGGCGGTCACCGGTTGTTCCGCCTCCTTACTGCGCTGGAGATGAATTACTTGTTTAAACTGGCCGCACAGAAAGGGTCGATCGGCGGCTACCATATCCAAGGCCGAATCGGGAGAGTGGTCCTTGGCGTGCCGAATAAGACCAGGGGTAACCTGGCTAAATGGTGTTGGGTCGTCGGGGCATGGCGATCGGCGTCGAGTGACATGCCGAATGAGGAGTTGGAGATCCCCACCACTTTCCGGGAGAGGAATCCGAGTAAGGATTTAAACTCTCCCCTTGATTGAGCTTGTCTTGGACTGATCTAATTTTGTTTTCTTTTTGCAGGACCTCTCGTTCCAGCGATCGGCGACCTTCCATTCGATTTCTTGATCGTTTGGGAGCGGATCCGTGTCTTGCCGAACTCCTTTATTGACGTTCGATCGCTTGGTACCGAAGCTCATCGGTTGGGGGCTCGATTGTTCTGCTACCCCCGTCACTTGAAAGTTCCAGGTATGAGTTTAAGTGGTGCTTCCTTTCTTTGACGATCGTCTCCAAGAGGTCGTTTTGTTTTGTCTAACTTGTTTGTATCTTTTCTTTGACAGAGGCTTATTTTCCCCGAATTGCCGAACCACCGCCAGAGATAGCCATGTCGAACCCGGGAGTTCTTGGTCGCCTTCACTTGGGCAAGCAGACTGGTCGCGTTCCTGCGACGACGTCTCGCCCTGCTCCGGTGACGAGTCCCGCTGAGGCGCCAGTCGCCGAGCCGGTGGTCCAGGGAGAGGAACAGCTCCAGCCCCGCAAGAGGCGGAGGTCGGAGGAGTCCCCGTCGATTTCTGAGGCGGATGTATCAATTCTTGAGCCTCCGGTCGCTGCGGCTCCTATCTCTGCCATCCCGATGATGGAGCGATCAGGCCCCAAGCCCACGGTCTCCGGCCCCCGGTTATCTGGCAGCTCGGCGAAGAAGGTGGCGATCGCCGAGGCGGAAACATCCCGGGGCAAGCCTTATTTCGGACGCGATCCCGAGCTGGTCAATAGGTATGAAAGGGTCAAAATTTTCTGAGTTAGGCATTCTGAGCATGGTATGGGCTAACTCTTTGGTTTCCTTGGTTTGCGCTGCAGGGTTCGTCTTGCCGATCCGGACGTTGCTCCCATGGTGCTGGACTTTTTGTCGAGCAAGGCCCCGCAACAGTCCCTAGAAGTCCCTGCTTATGTCCGCCAGGCTATCACCTCTCTTCCAAAGGCCTGGACGACCGATCTTGATGCGATCGCTCGTCGGCGATCTGGAGACGCCATGCAGGCGACCGTTGCCCTGGCTCTCCAGACGGCGACGATGGTCGTCCAAGCCGCTAGGGATTTTGAGGGGCGACCCTCCACTGCTCATCTCCATCGCGACCTCGAGGCCGCCCGGAACAAAAATATCGAGGATGCCAACCGGATCCGGTTTATGGAGAAGGAGTATGAGGAGACGGCCAAAAGGGCTAAGCAGGACGTAGATCGATTGAAGCAGGAGCTGAGCCGCTCTAAGGAGGCTGCCGATCGGTCCCGTGATAAGGAGAAGGAAACCCGCCAGAAGCTCGTGGCTTCGCAGGAGGAGGCGGCCGGGCTGAAGGCAATGGTGGATCGGCTCAGCGGTGAGCTGGAGGCGGCGAAGAAAGAGCTGGAGAAGGCCGGGCGAGAATGCCGCCAAGGCGGTCGAGTGGCGGAGATCGAGAAGACGGCAATGATTTGAAGGGCGGCAATGAAGGCGATCGAGGTCGATCCCTACCTTAACGTCGAGCACGTCGGCGAGTTCGCTTATTACTTGGCCTATGCTGACGCTGTTCGAGCCGCTAAAAAGGCAGGGGTCGAGATCGGTCCCCTGATGGAGAGCTTCAAATCCTATGTCCTCGAGCATCCTCTGCATCCAGAATTCTCCTTGCCGATCCTTGACTTTGTCGACTTCGGGATCGACTTGAGTTGGTATACCGGCAAACTCATTCATCCCGAGGCTGATGGGGGAGCCCAAGCCGATCCGCAACTAGAGGGCGAAGACCAGCAGGCGGGGCCTTGAGTGGCATTTTTGTTCTCCTCTGTAACTTGCACTTTTTTGTAATGCCTTCGGGCCTCGTAATGTATGAAACTTGTGTTATGAATAAAATGTTCCTCTTTTCATACTGTCTCTTTATATACGATCGCCCTTTGAATGTTTTGCGTGCAATTTTTACGAGTACGTGTATGATTGCTCTCGTCGTTTTGCTCATCCGACCGATCGTCTGAGTGTTGAAAGCATTGACATGTTTTGAATCGGAATTCTTACTTGTAATTTTTGTCGGACGACCCCGATCGCCCTGCATGTTTTTGAGCGAAGCCGATGTTTTTGAGCGAAGCCGATAGAGTGTGGTTCCTCTTTGTTCGATCGTATTTGAGATTAGCTCGACCTATCCCTGCCCCCTTGTTTTTATTCACTTATTGTAAGTAAGGAAACAAAAACTAGTTTGTCTGGCGAGCTATCTTCATTTTGCCGATTCTGAAGAGTCATGTGTGGTTGGGGTGTTCGATGGACCGATCTCCCCAATCGTGTCTTCGTGTGCGAGGGATATTGCGTATCCCGCGACTCACTTTTTGTGAGGGTCCTCCGTTAGGCTACGCCTGCCTTGTGTTAAAACGAAAGGCGGGCGATCTCGGTCTGGAGGAGTCCTTGCGCGGAGTGTTGTCGGCTTATTCAACACCACGTCCGCGGCTTGTCAGCTCTGCTTCCACCTCGGCCCGCCATGAAGATGGCGACCCTCGATGGTGTACGTTGAGACGGGGGTAGTGGCACGTCGCATTGTTCGGGTTCACCATGTTAGATGATGTACCTTGAGGACGTGCGATCGTGCCTACTGATTATTTTGGAGGGTCCTTTGGCTACGCCGGCCTCGTATTTAAACGAAGGGCGGGCGATCTCAGCCCAAAGGAACCTTGCATGGGCGAAGCTGTCGGTTCCATCGACCTCCAGGACCATGGCTGCATTAATTTTACCTAGGATCGTCGTGATCAGCGATCGTTGGCGGTATGCGATATGCCTGGTGGGGCGATCGCCAGAATAGATGGGATAGGAAAAAATCTCATTATATTCCTTGTACATCATTGAAATTGAATACAAAGTTATCACTGGTAGTATTTTTTCAGATGCACGGCGTTCCAGGGGTATTGGTCCGAGTACCGTCGGGATGTTCCATTCGTAGGCTCCTTTAGTTAGCCATCTGGATACTCGAAGGTCCCTCGATTCGGACCAAAAACGCCTGTGTGGGTTTGGATCTTCTTAAGGACGAGATCGCCCACTTGAAATCTTCTTTCTCTGACCTTTGAATTGAAGAACTTCTCGGCTCTCCTTTTGTGGATTGTGTTCTTCATTTCTGAGGTCAGCCGTCTTTCTTCGAGCATGTCTAGGTCGATTCGTCGGGCTACATCGTTGTCGGTCGTCATCTCCTGCTCGGTTCGATGGCTGAGGACGGCGATCTCTGAAGGAATCACCGCTTCTGTTCCGAAGGTAAGGGCGAACGGGGTTTCGCCGGTTGAATTGCGGGTCGTCGTTCGGTAGGACCACAAAACGTCCGGGAGCTCGCTCGCCCATCGTCCTTGCCTGGATTCGAGTCGTGCTTTGATCGTGTGTTTGAGGATCTTATTCACTGCCTCTACCTGCCCGTTCGTCTGAGGGTGATAGGGCGCTGAGAATAACCTTTTGATCCCCCACTTTTCACAGAATTGCATGACTTCTAAGCCGTCGAATCATTTTCCGTTGTCGGAGATGATGGCACAGGGCACCGAATCGGCATACGACGTTTTTCCATATAAACTTGATCACTTGCTCTTGGCCGATCTTGTTGAGCGGTTCGGCCTCAGCCCATTTGGTGAAATAGTCGACCCCTACGATGGCGAACTTACAGCCCCCTGGAGCCGTCGGCAAGGGACCTATAAGGTCGATGCCCCATTGCGCAAATGGCCAAGGGCTATACATGGAGGTGAGCTGTTCGGGCGATAGTTTAATGTTGGGGCCCATTATCTGACACCTATGACACGATCCGGCATAGGCGATCGCATCTTTCCGAAGTGATGGCCAGAAAAACCCTTGTCTGGTTGTCTTATGGATGAGGGCTCGCCCGCCCGCATGGTTTCCACAAATTCCGTCATGGATCTCAGCTAAAATGACCGACCTTCCTCCGGTATAATACACTTGAGGAGGGGAAGGCTGAAGGCTCGCTTGTAAAGCTGGTCGTCCAATAGGGTATATCTGGTCGCACGGAGCTGGAGTTGGCGAGCTTTAACACGGTCGTCAGGGACCGTTCCGTCCTTTAAGTATTTGATGAACGGAGTCATCCAATTCTCCTCGGCGATGGCGACCGTGATAACCAGGCTTCTTTCGATCGCCGGCCTTGCTGACTTTGTGATTTGGATATTGGAGAAGTCGGCTGCTCCATCCGATGATGCTAGCTTGGAAAGAGCATCGGTCTGGGAGTTGTGCTCTCTCGGGACTTGTTCGATTAGTACTTCTTCAAATTTTGTGCACATTTCGGCGACCAGCTCTTGGTATTTGACCATCTATTCGCCGCGCGCCTCATATTCTCCCTTGACTTGGTTTACGACCAAGAGGGAGTCCATGAAGATATGAAGGCGACGAACATCTAGGGCGAGGGCTAGATCGAGCCCGCCTACCAAAGCTTCGTATTCGGCTTCATTGTTGGTCGCACAAAAACCGAAACGCACAGCATTTGTGAAACTCTGACCGTCGGGACTGATGAGGACAATCCCTGCCCCTGCTCTCGAATTGGTTGCTGAGCCATCCACGTATAACTTCTAGGCAGGCCGGCCGACCTGGGTTGGACTGTGAGGGAACGTTAATTCCACCACGAAGTCCGCCAGAGCTTAGCCCTTGATTGCCGTGCGAGGAGAGTAAGTGATACCATATTGGGCGATCTCCAGCGACCACTTGAGGAGTCGTCCGTTGGTGTCCGGTCGGTGCAGGACTTGTCTTAGAGGTAGAGTTGTTAGGACTTCCACTTGGTGATCGAAGAAGTAAGCCCTCAGCTTACGAACACTCATGACAAGGGTGTAGGCGATCTTCTCCAATGGTGTATAATGTGTCTCAGCGTCGTGGAGCGCCTGGCTAACATAATAGATGGGCAAATGGGCTTGTCCCTCCGCTCGCACCAGAACGGCACTTAGTGCGACCTCCGAGGCTGCTAGGTAAAGGAATAGTTTTTCACTGGGGATCGGCTTTGCCAGGATCTGGGGGTCAGATAGATATTCCTTTATTTTGGCGAATGCTATCTGGCTTTCCTTCGTCCATGCGAACTTCTTGTTCTTGATGGTCGCGAAGAAAGGCTTGCTTTTATCGCCGAGCCGTGATATGAAACGGTTGAGGGCGGCTAGACAACCTGTGAGGCGTTGCACTTGCTTGATGTTTCGCGGTTCTTGCATGTCAAGGATCGCTTGTATCTTGGTGGGGTTCGCCTCGATCCCCCTTTGGCTCACTATGTGCCCCAGGAACTTCCCAGAGCCCACCCCGAAGTTGCATTTCTTGGGGTTCAGCTTCATGTTAAACTTCTCAAGGATGGCGAACGTCTCGGCGAGATCGTTGAGGTGATCTTCCTTTTTGAGGCTTTTGACTACGATATCATCAATGTAGACCTCCATGGTCTTGCCGATCTGATCGGCGAACATTCTGTTGACTAATCGCTGGTAGGTCGCCCCTGCGTTTTTCAAGCCGAACGGCATTCTGACCCAAAAGTATATGTCTTTTTCTGTGTGGAAAGATGTGTGTTTTATGTCTTCCTCCGCCATTGGGATTTGATGACACCCGGCGAAGGCATCCATAAACGACATCATTTCGCAACCTGCCGTACTATCGACCAAGTGATCAATATGAGACATCGGGAAGTGATCTTTTGGACATGCCGCGTTGAGGTTGGTGAAGTCAATGCACAATCTCCAGGAGCCAGTTGGCTTTTTGACGAGCACCGCGTTGGCGACCCATTGTGGTTCGTCTGTGGCTACTCCGATCAATTTGTTGTTGAGTAACTTCTGGACCTCTATGTCGAGCGCCGCGTATTTCTCGGGACCGAACTTCCTTCGCTTCTGGTGAACAGGCTTCATCGCCCGGTCGATCTTCAGATAATGGCAAGCGTGTTCGGGACTTATGCCAACCATATCTTGATGCGACCAGGCAAAGACTCCGATGTTCCTACGTAGCAAGTTGATCAGATCCCCCTTTAATTCGTGGTCGATGCTCGCGCCGATCTGTACTTCCCGTTCTGGATGATCCGGATCCATCGCAATGCTTTCCAACTCTTCGACAGGGACGGTCGCCTCTCGTTTGGTGCGATCTCCGGACTCGGTCCTTGGATCGATGTCGAGACTTGGCTCGAAACCAATCCTAGGCTCGATGTCGTCCGTCAATTGATGAGAGATGGCGTCCCCTGAGTCGGGTTGGTACGATGTGTTTGGCTCGTCGATCTCCATGGGTTGATCGTCGATCGCTTCAATGTTACATATAGTATGGGAAGTATTGAAAGAAGTAACAACATAGGAGTAATTCAAACATATTTTTGCCATTAGCTGATCTCCTTTTACAGTACCGACCGTCCCATCGGCAGTGGGGAATTTGATACAGTAAAAGAAAGATGAGGCGACCGCCTCAAAGGTTTCCAAAAAGGGGCGACCTAGGAACCCATTATAGATCTTTGGGACTATCTATGATTACAAAGCTTAGGTTCCTAGTAATCCTAACCTTGGGATCATAAAAGCATACTAGCTCAACGGAGAGCTTGATCCTCCCGTAGGCTCGATGTGTTGTCGCCGAACCCTTGGAGCACGGTGTCGAAAGGCTTGATGAATTTGATTAGGTTGCCGAGTTGGTCTAGGGCGGATTTGAATATGATGTTGCGAAACTCCTATTGTCGACCAAAGACGCGCGATCGACCGTCTTCCCAAGGATACAAGCGGAGATCACTAGTGCATCCTCTTTGGGACATTGCACTCCCTCCCTGTCCTTGTTGGAAAAGGTGATGAGCGCGTCTTTAGAGATGGTCGGCTCCGGAGGTACTACAACATGGACTTCGACGAAAGCCCTCAGTTCGGCTCGCTTGCTTTGTGAGGTGGAAACCGGGAAAGGCCCCGAGGCTCCCACTTCTGCTTGAAGCATGTTGATCCGACCGCCGAGATTGATCGGAGGGATCGACTCATCAGTACTCCGGCTCATGCTCGATTCGCGATCGGATTGGGAGGAATTCTTTCGCTTGGTGGCGCTCGCGCCTCCGGCTCTTTCCGTCACGGGTTACGGCTTGGTGATCAAATTGTCGATTTGCCTTCCTCAAACAAATGCCGAGCTGTCTGAGGAGGTCGCGGCATTGCCAGTGTTGTGGCCGGGACTCTTATGATAGGCACAGAATTTGCTACGGTCTAGGTGACCGTGGTCCCTTATTGGCTTTGGCTTGGAAAGCCACTCGCGACCCTTGATCGCGTTGAAGATGTGGGCCGGAGATAAGTTGAGGTTGTGAAGAAGGTGGACCTCTACATCCTCGAAGGCTTTGAACTCGCCAGGCGGCTTGGCGACCGCCTTTCTGGGCTTGGCGACCGCCTTCTTCTGGACATGGGAAGGTGCTTTTCCTTCTTCGGACTGTCCCTCGTCTAAGCAGAGTGAGAGCATCTTCTGCCTGGCCAGAAAATCGGTGGCTCTGACGTGGAACGCTGTATAGGTCGGTGGAAAATCCTTTGTAAGGTGCCTGAACATGGGGGAGCGTCCGTGGAATCTGTTCAGGACTGCGTGGTGAGCGATCTCTTCGCTGACGGGCTCACCGGTGAGGACTATCTCGTCTACCCGGTCGATGTAATCCTCATCCGATTCGTCCTTCCCCTGCCTGATTTTCATCATGCGGTGGGGGCCTTCCGGGCGAGCGACTTTGGCCGCGAAGTACGACGTGAAGTCGTTTGCCAGCTTCTCAAAGCAATTGATTGAGCGAGATGGTAGTGAGATGTACCACCTGTGGGCGAGATCGCCCAGATTTAATGGGAACATACGATATTTCGTCGCATCTGAAGCTCCGCATCCGGTCATGTAGATCCAGAATTTGCTTAAGTGGGTTCCCGGATCCGATCTCCCCTCATATAGAGGTGTTTGTGGGGGATTGATCGTTGGTTGGACTGGGGCGATCTCGATCTGGACCGCGAGTGGTTCATTTAGCCCAGCGATCGGTCTCCTGGCACCTGCCCCAATTTCTAGGAGCGTCTTCATCTCGTCGAGCTGGCGTTGCATGGCGGCGATCGCCGTTGCCTGACTGCTCGCCGATTGGCTCTCAGAATGCGAACCAAGGCGATCGTGTGCTAATCCCCTAGCT
The DNA here is from genome assembly GCA_033398695.1 of Orobanche coerulescens. Classification (NCBI taxonomy): domain Eukaryota; kingdom Viridiplantae; phylum Streptophyta; class Magnoliopsida; order Lamiales; family Orobanchaceae; genus Orobanche; species Orobanche coerulescens. The sequence goes on along the minus strand of CM065810.1, from coordinate 92,956,006 downwards.
CCATGGTGAATGACGAGCTCCCTGTCAGTGGGTTCCTTTCTTGGGCGAGCAGGGGCTCGTTGACCGGCCTGTCTCCTGGGAGTCGGATATGCCAAACTCCTGGTAAAGGATTCGGATACCGATGTCTCCCGGCTGGGGCCTGAGTGCCCGGGTCGCCATGAGGGATCGCTCCCCAGGCGGATGAAGACGGAATCGTCCCTCCTCGCGAGAGCCTTCTCCTGCGGCTCGGGGCTTTCTGTCGATTTTTCAACATAGATCCCCTTAAGCTTCCGCTTGCCTGCCCGGCGGATGGTCGATGGAGTGATGGTGGGCGAGTCGTAGGCCTTCCGTCGCTCCCTGAGGATGGCTATAGCCTCCTCAATCTGTTCCGCGATGCAGGCCGATCGAGTGAGAGGCTAGAACCGTCCCTCGGGGGCGGGAGTGAGAGCCTAGCGTCGCCACGGTCGCCTTCCACCGTGGGCTGGGATTCGGTCCGGGTCGGAACGAGATTTCCGGCAGATCTCAGGGTGGCTCTCTTGGAGGTCGTTGCCGATGTCATTTTCTGAAGGTTTTTCTATTGAAGAACAATGAGTGTTTCTTCAAGTATATGTCCGGAGAACAGTGAGTGTTCTTCGAGACGGTAGGGATAAAAGTGAAGGTTTTGACCCCTTCCTCTAGCGCCAATTGTTGTTACCCAAAATATTATCCGGAGATAGTATTGCTAGAAAGATCGAGTAACAAACAAATGCGAGAACACTTCCGTGAGAAAATAGATAACACAAGATTTGCCGGGGTTGTTAATCCCGGGCTTGAATGCTCTCGCGAGATGTTATTAATAAATATACTGTCGAGTACAAATATTAATGTTAGAATCTAATACAAGGAGTGTAAAGACTTCTAGTTATCTAGGCTTTAGAACGCATAGATTGCCGGAAGAACCAGATAGATAAATATGTGAGTTCTTGCTTGTGATATACGATGAATGTGTATGAATATCACTATGAATGCATTAGTGGTTGCCAAAAGAGCCTTTGATTCTCTCTTTGGTGTGTATTTTTCACTTAATTCGTAGTAGAATTCGCTCCCTTTGGCCACAGCAGTGAGTCCTCTATTTATAGGGGACAAGGTAGTTGGGATCCCTCAGGCGATCGCAGGCGATCGCCGTTTTCTATATTAAAATAAAATGGCCGATCGTCCCGTCACGTGGGCCTATTCCCTTGAGGTCCGAGGTTGCGGTGGAGGCACGGTGGCGAACGATGGGAAGCCACGCGTGCGTAGTCATTGTCCGGGGAGGACCCACTTCGTACCTTTCGGCGGCCTTGTCGGTAGGTGTGGTAGGTGACAGGCTGGGGTCAATGATTCTATCTGTCGGTATCCTTTGAAGATCCGCGGGTGGGCCATCGTCCAAGATTCGGTCTTCGACGACTTTGACGGATGCTGGATCCCTACGTGGCATGAGATGATCGCCTCTCGTCCGCTCATTAAAGACGATCGTCAGATAACAAAAGACGATCGCTGGGTACCAAAAGACGATCGCCGCATTGTGCCGAACTCTAGGCGTTTGTCCAGAGTATGTCTTTCATGGTTGGCTTCTCTGATTGTGATGCCGATCGCCTATCGTGGCGAATTAATCGCCGCACAACAGATAGGTTTCAGCCCAAATATCAGATCAGATAGGTTTCAGCCCAAATATCAGATCAGATAGGTTTTCTGCCCAGATATCAGATCAGATAGGTTTCAGCCCAAATATCAGATCAGATAGGTTTTCAGCCCCAAATATCAAATGGGTTTTCAACCTCAAATATTATCAGATGGATTTTCAACCCCAAATATCAGATGGGTTTTCAACCTGGTTAACTCTTCACCTTTTCAATTAAATGGCCAACTTTAATCATTTATTTCTCACTCACCGTAAATCAGTTTTGAGAAAAATTAAAATCCTGCGTTCATCTTCTCGAAACGTAGATTTACAATTTAATATTTAATTACCAAGAATTAAATATTTTATCATTATTAAATTGATTTAAATTGAGTTAAAACTCATTTTTTCTAAAACCAATTTCCAACACAATAAAAATGGAGCCTAAGTGTGAGGTCTTCTTTGTAATATCCGCAATTTCGAATTTCGGTAATTTTCTTTTTCGGAGGAATTCCGTTTTGACGACTCGCTCATGACCGTTTCGTCATTTCGAGAATGATTAATTCTGCACTTTTTGTCATCCGAGTTTGTTTCGGTGTCGTTTTGTTGAGTTCCGTGCTTTTTAGCGACTTTTCCGCACTTGAGCTCGATTCTTGCGAATCTCGTCCGAAAATGTTGTTTCGAGTTTCTCGAAAGTTCATTTAATGTTATTATTCATGTTGCGAGCTTTGGTTCGGTGTTTCGATTACGTATCGTGATTTTCGGACATTTTGGGCCATTTTTGTAATTTCCCAAAGTTTGGGGTAATTACTTCCGTTGTCGAATTCCGACACTTCGGGTGGTCGGAATCGTGTGTTCTCTTAGCGCTTGGATTCGTCTTTGAGAGTACTTCGTAACCGTATCTTCGGTTTTTACTCAGGTTTGGGTTTCAGGGTCGTCCGGGCCGTCGGAGTGGCCACGGCCTAGTCACGGCCGGAGCAGGGCCTGGCCTGCCCGAGTTACGGCCGTAATGGGTGCCGGTTAAGGCCGTAAGTGTGATCGGGTACGGCCGTACGGGCGCTGGGCAGCTTCCGGACGAAGGCCGGTTACGGCCGTAATGTCTGCCAGTTACGGCCGTAAGTGTCCGGCGCGATTCTTTGGGTGATTTTTGACGAATGCCGGTTACGGCCGTAAGACCTGCCGAGTACGGCCGTAAGGTCCGATTTACGGCCGTAAGGCACTGCCGGTTACGGCCGTAACCCTGCCGGCCATATATAGGCCTGACTCGGCCAGACTTCGTTTTTTTTCATTTTTTCTCCTTCTTTCGGCGGCTGGCGACGGGAGGCACGGGAAATCAAGTCCTTGGCCGGTTCTAATCATTTCCAAGGCATTTTGGAAGATCCTTGTTGATTATATCATCATCCAATCCGTGTTCTTCGTCGAATCAAGGTATATCTCTTGATTTTCCTTCAAGTTGACTTTTTGGGAAATTGTTCTTGATTTCGTTTCTAATCCGATTTTGATACATCGATTGGTGTAGTATGATGTTATTAATCGTGTTCTATGGGTTGTATATCCATATATCAAGTTTGTTTAACTCGATTGACGATTCGAGTGTTCTTGGGAATTATTGAACATTTAGTGTTCGATTAAATGTCCCAATGAGTTTTCCTTCGATAGTTTGTTGGGATTTCCGTTGTTTTGGCCTTGATTCTCGTCGTAACCATGTGTTATTGTTCATTCCGGAGGTTTATAGGTGTTCGAGGATTCCGATGTTGAATCCCGTTTGGTGATTGATGATTCGTGTGGTGTTATTCTCGTAATACTCGTGGTGCTATCACGTTCTTGATATTGTTCGGGGGTTCGGGGCTATTCGACCGCGTCCTATCCGTCGTCTTATTGCGATCGTGATTTCGAGGTAAGTACCTTGCCCATACTATTCTTGTTTTATGGATATGATAATTAGTGATCGTCTAAATGTGGTTGTTTGGTCGTTTGAATTGAACTTTCAAAAGATTCGGTTTAGCCTTGTTAAAGGCTTGCTTTCAAAACGCGTGTGTTTTGTGAATGGCGTGGTTTGTGAATAACTATGTGAATTCTATGTATATGCTTGGTGTTAATGTTGCACTTGGTATTGTGTGTGGACGTATATTATTTCATTTCGGTGCGTTGTGGATTGACGTGGTGTTTTGCTAAGTGTTTGATGCCTGTGGGCGAATTGTTTGAATATCCTTGATGTGATATGTTATTTGTGTGAATGTGTGGATATGGTTGAAGGTCTACGGTGACACATGGCACGTGATCATGTGGTCAGGATGCAACAAGTGATTGATCCAACCGTGAGAGCCTGAGATAATCTACGGTGGCACATGGCATGCGATCATGTGGCCAGGATGCAACAAGCGATTGATCCAACCGTGAGATGTGTGTGATTTGTTTCGCTAGCCAGCTCGGGAGGGTCCTTAGAGGCCTCGGGTGGGATGTCTGTGGTAGCGTCCCGGTCCTAGGTGATGCGCGTGCGTGATTATGTTTCGTTGATTTTATGTCCGTTGAGGACACGTGATGTTGGGCTCTGACCCTGTAAATTGTTGGTGGTTTCCTATTTGCGAAACATTTGGGCTTTGACCCTATTGATTTTTGGAAAGAGAAGGATTTTATAATCCTAAGTTGTTTTCTATTAAAACTCTCGATGGCATTTTAAACTGTTTTATAAATTGTTTCCCTTTATTTGCGATCTTTCGGTTTTGGAAATGTTTACCTAAACTCTTGCCTCGGGAAGTATTTTTCTTTACGTTTGGATCTTTGAGGATTCCTGGTTATTGTTATTCGTGGAATGTGAATTGTATGGCTCGTATTTTTGCACTTGTACTTGCACTAGCAAAACAGTGGAGTTTTGCTAACCCCCGAGTATTCGGGGGGTGGATGTCTATTTTTGCATTCAGGTTTTGGAGCATAGCACAGGGTCGGCACGAAGGATGATGAAAGATGAACGATACTAATCACACGAGGATCCGTTGATGTCAGATTGGTCTAGTTGTATTTTTTTTTCCGCTGCAGTATCTTTTCCCCGTTGTACGGGAGTTTATTGTATTTTGACCCCTGCGTGGGTATGTGTTTGGAATTGAGTTGTAAGTATTTATTGAAAGACCAAGTCGGTCTACTGAGTCATTTTAGCCTTAAAGGCGATGTTTAGATGTTTGATTTAGTTATCAGCCTGGTAGATTCTCGAGGAGAGGGTCTACGGCGTGTAATATCCCTGAGTAGATTGGGGGTGTTACATTCTTGATAAAGAAAGAAAAGAGTTACAAGAAAGAGGGTCACAATGTCAACTTCTTATTGCTATGCGAAGTCATCAAGATCAAAATATGTCTAGATTATTAGCAAATTAGTTGATGTTAATGTTGGTTTGTACGTCTGTTTGTTTTCTTTGCTTTATCCCAAAACCTCTCGCAGTTGGTGAAATGGAAATTACTATTTACCAAAAAAAGAGGGTTACAAGTAATGGTCCAAGGAAAAATATAATATCCTAGAATTTCAGAATAATTTTTTCGCATAATTGGAATAATTTTAGAGATAATATTGTTGGTATTATAAGTTATCTGGATGCGTACCATATTAATATTTAGAAATCATATGAAAATATTTTTGTGAGTTTCTAACAATGTGTCGTATCATATATAGAATATCTTGTCGTTATCTTAGATTATTGCTAGTAATAGTTATTGGTTTGAGTTGGTGTAACTTAAATTTGAATAATATTTTCTAATCTCATTGGATAATTCTCGATAAAATCCAATAGTGCGCAACATCGTGTTCTCCGAATGATATTTCATTGAAGATGGGAAAAGTTATTCGAACTAGAGATTAGTTTTGGTAAACTCATAATTGACACTATTAATTTTTGGTACATAATTCACGGCGGTTCACCTAATTTTTAATACAATACTGATCATTAATATGTGATATCATTATCATCATCATTAGTTAATTAATAATAAGATACCTGATAGAGATCAACTTTTCTATCTGTTATTATGTCATGCACTGATGTTTTTAAATTTAAAAATGATTCACAAGACTACAAAATCAACCTACAAATAGACCTACACCATACAAAACATGACAAGTGTCAATTACTTACTATTGATTGGTTAACAAGTGACACTTGTCACATACTTGTAGTATAAGCCTATCTGTATGTTGGTTTTGTAGGTCTATTTATCATTACTCTTTCAAATCAGATCAAGTGACAAAAGATTTTTGGCTCCCTATGTGATTATGAGGAATGAGATGCTTTGATACTTGTGGGTCCTATCTGATTCACTCTCTCATTACAATATAAAAAATACAAAATCAAAGAGTTGTCGGATATTATACACTATAAACATCAAGTTGGAACGACTCCATATATACTTAGCTTGTAGCAAAAAGCGAAATCCCTCGGCATGCCAGTCCTCCAATGAAGGCTTATTTCCTGGGGCAACCCAAGTTCGAACCCGAGGGGGCGCAAATTTTACCCCAAAAATGGCATTTATGCCGTAGGTATCGTGCCATTTGGCGACCTATCCAGGGGTTTTTTCCTGTGAACTACCGCGATGGCATCCTGCCCGGTGGGTGTAGAGACCACATATGGGGCGAACAAGCTCTGACCATAAAACGAATGTTAAAAAAAAAGGCGAAATCCCTCGCCCCCGGGGCCCCCACCCCCCGGCCCGACAGGGATTGGTGGAGGAATTAAATCATGGTGACTCAACGGCCCACTAGGTGGGAGGAACAGTGTCTGGTGCCCACAAGGAGCTATCTCCATATATACTTAGCTAACCACATACAATTTGAATAGAAAATTAACAGAATTAAACTTTTCACCAACGGTAACTTCAAATTATTGACATAATCAACGGGACATCCTCACCGGTGAATCCGACTGCTAATTCATAATAGCCACTAGAAGCCTCATTTTGAAATCATAGCATAGCCGAAATGCAAATTGCCAGCATAAAACTAAAATCGGGACTGAAAGGCACATCCAAACCGTAACGATAAATTTCGTGTCTTTAATATAAAAATGCAAAAATGAATTATAACTTGAATTTATTTGATATAAAATGTACAAAATTGTGGATTACAATCTCTAATCTAATTCCTCCGATTCTACTCTTCGTGGTTGGCTTTTTTTCTTCAACGAATTTTGAAGTATAGTCTTCGGTTTGATTTCGTACGACGTTGAATTTGGGATTTTTAACGTGAATCCAATGATGTATGTCTTGTTTTGGATTGAACATTGCTTTGGAGGAGTTTCTGAATAAACGTCTTTGACTTTTTAGGAAGAATGTCTTGAAATCTTCAAGGGCGCTTTTGATTCTTCAAGAAATTGTGATTAACATCTTTGGGAGAAACGCTTGATCGGAGGGGTTTGCACCTTAACCTCTAATTGAACGTAGTTTATGGATGATTTGTGCGAAGAACGTGTTGAAGCTTTTTTGAATCGTCAATAACACCTTCGTGAGAAATGCTTGATGGGAGGGGTTTTGCACCTTGATCTCTGATTGAAAGCCGCTTCCAAGAAATTTGCACGAAGAACGCCTTTGAGTTTGTGAAAATTGTGATGCAGGGAGAAGCGTGAATGAAACAAAACAACCTTCTCAATCTCCATTGATTCCCATTGGAATACCGCAAAGAGGAATAAGGGAGAAAACTCTTCTCACTAATACTTTTCTTAATTCATAATCAACTGAATGAAAAGATTACAGGACTGACTCTTAAATAGGAAAACCCTAACACTAATTACGGAAACATAATAAATGCTAATTAAATAATTACATTAATGACTAATTTCCTAATTAAATCGCAATTATAATAAATCAAGATCATCGAGATCTCATTTCCATCATTCTCTCCCTCTTTGAAACGATTCGTCCTCAAATCGGCATAGATCTCATCTCCAGAGGGATAAAAGAAAGTTATCAAGAAGATAATAAGCTCAAAAATGTCAGACGCTCGAGTGTGAACCAAAACTTTGAGGCGATAGTAGTATGTCGAAGAAGTGCCAACAAAATAACTATCATTAATTATAAAAAAAAATAGTCATTTTGTGAGTCAACTTTTCATCACCCTCGAGGTAGGACTCATCGGATGCCATATTAAGACCTGAGAAAATTGTCTCGTAATCTTCTCTCGTATCAAAATTGTGGTAAGGCTCGTCCTCAGGCTCAGTGTCATATATAGTAAGCACGGGATCAAATAGGAGTGGCTCTGCATCATAAATAGCTGGCTCATCATACTCAAAAGACTCAGAATAACTCTCAGGCCCATTCGAAAATATTGGCCTCACAGTGTCAATACTAAAAGGAAGCGGATTAATAATAGGTCCATTATCAAAAAAATCTTCAAAATAATGTGCAGGCTCAACATCAAAATTATTGACATTACATGGCCCAATTTTTTTATCATCTGTATCGGGCTCAGCAAAAATTCTTGGCTCACTAACATAACCAGCAGATACCAAAAGGCCAACTTGATTAATATGTCCATAATTCGAAGGCCCACAACAAACACTAGACTGAGCCAACCCAATTTCAGCATCATAATTAAAAGAATGAATAGCGGGCCATTATTATAATTTGACTTACCAAACCCAACTTTTGTCAAAAGAGTTACAGACAGTGTGACAAGCCCATATGTGACTAGGGCATCAGAATCAACTCCATCCGCCGCTGCATCGTCTTCAACTGTGGGAGAGACAAAAAAATTTCAGCTTTCGCGGCCGGAGGCTTCGCCGGCAGAGGGTCGTCGGATTGCGTGGGCCATTGCTCCGTTCTCGCTGCTGCGTGCAGGTGGCCTACCAGTCTTCGCGAAGGAGGTACCACGCGACATCGCGCGAGATGCGGCGGGTTGGGGAGAGCGTTGTTTGGTGGAAGGTTGTACTGCACGGGCCGGTGTGTAATTTGTGGGGATAAATTCCCGTTTTAAGTATTTTGTGAATACCATTCTGTGATTTTTGTTTTACCTTGACTGGATCGGATGAGTTTCAGTCGCTGCCACCACGTGTAGGAGCAGCCATGGAGGTGCTTTGCCACCATAGAAACCCGACGATCGATGGGGGCTGCCTTGAAGGTGTTGTGTTCTTCACAGGCATGTAGCAAATCTATGAAGCATCTGGATCATTAGATCTGTGAAACTCCTGTAGATCTACTGTATTCCAATGCGATGGCGACGATCAGCCGTAGGTGGTGTAACTTGAAGGCAGCAGGGTCGAGACTTCACCGTGGCTGCCTCAAGTTTGCTGTACACGCAGAGACTGAACAGATTGGGCGAGAATTGCAATCTGATCTCTCAATCTCTTCAACTCCCAGGCATTACGATGGGGAGGAATTGAAAGGAACGTACAGTGACTCTGGATGCCAACTGATACAGGGGGGAAGCGTGAACGAAATAAAACAATCTTCTCAATTGATTCCCATTGGTACCAGTAAAAAGAATAAGGGAGAATGCTCTTCTCACTAATACTTTTCTTAATTCACAATCAATTGAATGAATTACATACTCTTAAATGGGAAAACCTAACACTAATTACAGAAACATAATAAATGTTAATAATTAAATAATTACATTAATGACTAATTTTCTAATTAAATCGCAATTATAATAAATCAAGATTATCGAGATCTCATCTCTATCAGATTGCCTTGATATTTCCGTTTAAAATTCTGAAGCCTCCTTGAATACTTTAAGCTTGTTGTCGTTGTTTGTTGCTCGTCGTTGTGTTGTTGTGTAGGGAGCCCTCCTTTTATAGGTGTGGAGAGAGGTTTTTTCACCTTGGTTGGTCACATTTGCTACATGGCACGATTTGGTTAGTCAATATCAATTTGACTGGTCATCATTGCCACATGGTGTGATTTGGTTGGCCAATATCAATTTGATTCGCCACTTTACCACATGGCGTGATTGTTGATTCAAACCATGTGGGAACCGGAGACAGTAAGGTGTTCGCTAAATTGTGGAAGTGCTTAGCGCCGAGGAAGTTGGTTGCAGCATTTGTGTGCAAGACATTGAAAGAGAGTTCTCCCCCTTTTTGTTATCAGCAAACAAGTGCATATATGATTATAGAATAGATAATACAATCATGATATAATATATGCAGAAATGAGTAAAACTCCCCTTGATAAAAATCTCCACTTAAAAATATAAAACTCCACCTGAGTTAAATACTAATTTAAATAAAATTAATTTTGATTTTTGGGGACCCAACCGATAGTTGATTTTTCATTTGAAACATAGACGATGTTCGGTATTGTGGTTCTTTTAGGAATCCAAACTTTCTTAATTTTTATCGTCCGTCTTGGGTTTTTGCAAATCGAAATATAATGCCGAAGTTTTAAACATTTAGCGCATCGCAGTATTTTCAAATTTAAGGATTCGATTTTATTATGCGGTTTGAATCCTAACCCCTGTTTATTTAAAGAATATTTTTGAATGGAAAGCATTTGTTCAAACTTGTCATTTCCGCAAGAAAATTTATTTGTTAGAACCTTGAGTTCGTCTTGAACTTTTAAAAAGTCATCTTTCAATTTATTTTCTTTCTCAATACACAGAGAATGATCAATTTCAAAGAATTTTTTTCTTTTATTTTGGAAATTTCAATTTTCAATAATTTATTCTTCAATTGGAGGGATTTAACTTCAATTAAAGTATTTTAAAAATCGGTATGTAAAAGTTCGAATGCTTCAAAAAGTTCTTCTTGAGACGATGTACTAACCTAGCTATCGACGTCGCTTTCGTCAAATGAACTCCTGGCCATGAGTGTGGGGTTATTTTGGACATATTCATCGTCATCCTCTTCGTCACTCCATGTTGGTATTAAGAGTTCTTTCTTGGAAGTCGAGGCTCGACAATTTTTAGCAAAGTGGCCTGGTTTACCACAGATTCGACAGTTGCTGTCGAATTTTTTAGATTCGCCCGATTTGATGTCCTTCCTTCTCCGGTTTAATAAGTTTTGAAATTTATTTATATTTTTGGCATAATATGCCGATTCTTCATCATCTTCGTCCACCGGAATTTCTTATTTTCGGGACATCTTAGCTTTCAAAGCTATGAATTTTTCCTTTGGTTTCGGTTTGACATTCCGAGATTTAGAACAATCTCATAATTTATTAGCGAACCTACAAGGGTGCTAAAATCGAGTCTGTTGAGATATTTAGATTCCATGATCGCTGTCACGGTGCCGTCTCATTCACTAGGTAGTGATCGTAAGATTTTCTTGACTTTTTCACTACTTGACAGCAGTTTCCCGAATGAAGCAAGTCCATTGGTAGGGGTGGGCATGGGACGGGATGGGACGGGCCTCGGGTCATCCCACGTCCCGTCCCGTGTGATAACAACCGGGACGGGACGGGACGGGACGGGACGGGATTGGTGATTTCATAATTTCATCCCGCATGGGCCTAATCCCGGTTGGGACGGGACGGAACGGGACGAGACGGGTTTAGTCCCGTATAAAAAAGTTCATAATATAAATTAGAAAAAAGTAAGAAAATCTATAATTTTATACATCTAAATTCGGGAAAAATATCCAACAAACTAATTTAATAGACTAAATTAAACTTTTAAAATATCAATTATTAAAATTGAATACAACATATCTATTTTTTTTTTCAAAAAACATCAGTTACTAACTTTATATCGGTTGATTAGGTTTGTGTATAATTATAATATACAGATAGTAAAAAATAAAAATAGTTTATTGTTTAAATTAATTAAAAAGGGTTACAAATAATAAAAATATATGGTTTTAAAAAAGATTAAAAACTAAGCGGGACGGGACGGGCCTTACGGGCCTCAGATTTTTTGTCCCGTGTCCCGTCCCGTAGTTATTCTAATGGGACGGAACGGGACGGGCCTAGTGTTTTTAATTTTGGATCCCGTCCCATCCCGGATAATTTTGGGACGGGACCGGGACGGGATCGGGATTTTGATTTTTTGTGCCCACCCCTATCCATTGGTGATGACCGAAAATCGGTCGAGCATGTTGGTGATGAACTCGTCACCCTTCATCATGAATAACTCGTAGTCATGGAGAAGCATATTAATCTTTGTCTCCTTGACTTGAGTTGTTCCCTCGTGTGTGATTTCAAGAATTTTCTAGATTTTTTTAGCACTTTCACACGAAGAAATACGGTTGACCTCTTCTGGATTTAAGGCACAATATAAAAGTTGAGTGGCCTTACAGTTTAGATGATTGTTCTTCCAATCCACATCATTCTATTCTTCGAAGCTCTTAATTGACCAGTCGGATTTGGTTGGAACTTTCCGGCCAAGACAGATGATCTTCCAGATTTCTATATCATAGGCACGAATGAAGATCGACATCTTTTTCTTCCAAGTCATGTAATTCGATCTGTCGAAAAATGGAGGTCGATTTAGAGCAAGACCTTCGATCGGGGCAAATTGAAAAGCCATCGGATCTTTTCTCCTCGGATGTTAATCAGCTTTATATGGATACCCGCTCCGATACCAATTGTTGAAAAATTATCGGTACCTTTACCGTTTGGAAATAGCACGGAGTATATAAGAGTTATGAAACTCTTTTGCGTTGCGGAAGTGATTTAAAGTGTGATAGATAAATAACACAAGATTTATAGAGGTTCGGCCAAACGTGCCTATTGTAACACCCCAAAAATAGGCGGATATTACAGTGCCGTGGACCCCCAACTGGGACCCACCAGGCGAAGGAAAATTAATGAATTAATTAACATAATTGTAGTACCGAACCACATTATATTATCAATTACTCCGATGAGGAGTTTCAAGTACAACACACCCACGAAATACAGAATACATGTATATTTTATATGAAAATAAAATATACAACACTGAATAAAAATGAATACCCAAACGAAAATCTGCAGCGGAAATTACACAACAAGACGACATGAATAAATAAAGAGACTAGGGTACCCTACTAGTATCACTGGGACTCCTCGCCGTCAATATTCTCTTCCCGTGTCTTTGCCTTGCCATAACCTGAAAACAATGTCCCCCAACGGGATCAGTTACACAAAACAAGAATTCTTAAGAGTTGAATAAGCACAATCATTATATATCTTAATTATGAAATGAAGCTGAAGAGGGGCATCATAGTGCGCCCATAATGGGACGTGCAAGTGCACAAGACGAGTGTCCGGACATACCCGCACTTGTACCTAATTAGTCTCACGGAGGCACGTTACCGTGTGCACAGTCCATTGTGTCGGTGAACCCGATCACATGGCTATCGTGTGCCCGACTAAAAATTCCACACATAACCACCCGGCCATGCAATATAAGCCCAGAAGGTCACAAGAAGAAAAGTGATCACGATGAATATTAATGAATAACAATCTGATACGGGTCAAGTATGACTTACCGAGATACAACAATAATGAATGAATGATAGCTCAATGAAATGACTGGAACCATCGTTCCACGTGAATTGAATGATTAGTTTGATAATTACAAGTCTCAACATGATTAATACACTATGAATGAATTATGAATATGAATGAACAACAACGAAAGGAATTAGTATCCTTTTAACCGAGTAAGAATTAACTTACACAAATACCGGTGATGAAAGTCCTTCCTCGAACAAACGTCCTAAATAGAATGTCGGTCGCTCGAACAACCTTGTGCAATACCCGTACTTTTTATTGACTGTTTGACTTTGCCGTTCTTCTTATTTTGTCGCTCTGTAAACACTTGGAGATGTTGTTTATATTGTTATTGAGTTTCGTATCTTGTTTGGGTCACGATCGTATTGTTTAGACCTTGCGGAAGTGTTCTGGGCCAGAGAAATAGCGCACGCTAGGCCTAGGCTAACGCACGCTAATTCTGCTTGATTAGCGCACGCTAGATCTGAGCCGTAGCGCGCGCTAAGGGACGGTCGAGGCGTAACTAGAACCCGATCGCTTCTCGGATCGGGCGGATTAACGCACGCTAGGAGTTCGTTAGCGCACGCTATTCGTGGTTAGTAGCGCACGCTAACATCCGTCCGTAGCGCACGCTAATGGGCTGGTTGGCAGAGGCAGTGAGGTTGCCAGGTTTCTGGACTATCAGGTAGCGTACGCTAGTATTCGGCTAGCACACGCTAAAGCTGTTGTGTAACGCACGCTAAGCCATAGTGGTAGCGCACGCTAAGGCTTGTGCAGGGCAGAGGACAGTAGGTTCTGGACTCCAGTACTTGACGCTACTTTTTGGTTAACGCACGCTAGGAGTTCGTTAGCGCACGCTATTCGTGGTTAGTAGCGCACGCTAACACTCGTTTGTAGCACACGCTAACGAGACCGGCAGAAGCCACTGGACTACCAGGTGGTTCCGCTAGCGCACGCTAATGAATGAGGCGTAGCGTGCGCTAGACTGGGCATATATATATAGGACAGTTGACTTCCATTTCGTCATTTTTCATCTTCTTCGCTCCTTTTCGATGGGAATAGCTCGGGAGAGACGATTTTGGGCGATTGGAAGCAATCTTCCTTCTATCAAAAACATATTTGGTTGTAGAACAAGGATTTCACAACATCTAATCCATCCTAACGTCCGAATCAAGGTAAAAATCCTTAGAACCCTATTTTTGGGAATTTTGGGGTTTTTCGTAGATTCGTCCGATTTATTCGTTTTGAAGCTTGAGGACCTTGAGATTATGATGTATCTATCCCGTATGCATGCTTTTCCTATGATTTTACGGATTGGATTGTGCCGTTTTCGGACTTGTGAGGGTTTGGATGATTTTCCAACCTCTAGTTGTTTATCCGTGTATTTCAATGAATCGTAGACGGGTTTCGGGAGTTTCTTCATGTAATTTGAGTATGGATAATTGATTATCATATTCCTTGTGAATCGTTTAGGTGCCGGAAGCGCGTTCTTGGACCTACCGAACTCATACCCTTTTTCCGTTTGATTTCTCGATGTCTCAAAGGCAAGTATATATTTATGATTGTATATTCTCGACTTCGAAAGTAAGATACATTAATGGCATGAATATTTACATCCACTCTGGGGCGGGCCGACGGGTCCCCTGAGGGTTTCGTAGCCTCTTGGTGCGATTCCACGGATGATATGAACGAACCACTCTATGATGGACCGACGAGTCCTCTGAGGGTTCCGTAGCCTCTGGTGCGGTTCCACGGTATTCATATATGTATTGATGTGATGCTATGAGATTTAGTTATTCCGGAATACTAGTCTTGAATTGATGAATTGACGGTTACATTTACTTTATTGTCGAGAAGTATTGTGTTTCATACTTGATATACTTGCACTAGCTATTCGACGGCTAACCCCTTTATGGGGGAAATACTTTTTATGTATTTCAGGTTCCAGGAGAGTGGACAGGCAGGTATCGGATCGGCACGAAGATGGTGGGCAAGTGTGATACTGTGTCTTTCCTCCGGTTATGTTCTGAGTTTTCCATTCAGTGTTGTTGTATTAGAATTATTATTGAATACTCGAGTATTGTTTTCCATTTTTCCTTGATGTTCCGGCCTGTGTTTGCCGAGGTACTGATTTGTGTTGTGATGTATGTTGATACGATGGTTATGTCTTGAACACCTTTTATATTGTTCATCGTTCCATTGTATGTAGACCTTCTCGGTCAAAATTTATAGTTCTGCGTGTGTTTAGCCTTGTGAGTTCCACGGTGGGGCTTACGGCGCTGTAATATTCCCTGAATAACTTGGGGGTGTTACAAAATATGGTATCAGAGCTTAGGTCTATGGATACCTAGGCTGTCGGTATTTTGGGTCGATTGAGTCGTCATTTGCCCATAGTATCACTACATTGCCATCATCACAGTGCGACCGGTACTTGTAAGACCCCTTACTCTTCTGGTGTTTCCTTATTCGTTTTGCTTCTATTTTGGTATTCTTGAGAATCGGTCACCTTGATGACATGCGATTGAATTGTACTTACGTGCCTTGTGTGTTCTTCAGTATTTCAGCTGGTAGTGGCCGTGGTCGTGGCCGTGGACATGGGAGAGGTCGTGGCGCGGCCGTTTCCATCAGTTCTGTTGCAGGTCAACCAACCCCAGTTTGTCGAACTCAGTGCATCCTGACACCGAAAGTCAGCATGACGAGTCGAATGGCCAGGGGAACAACACGGACGTTGGAGTTGCGAATGTACTTCAACAATTGGCTACTCAGATGACCATTTAGCCCAAACTGTCCAGCTGAAAAATCCGAACCCGAACACGGATGCCTTGCTTCAGAATGTAATCCATATGCACCCTCCACAGTTTGGCGGTGCCACAGACCCGTTAGGCTGGGAAGATTGGCTAGCGGAATTGGAAAAGATTTTCGAGGCGGTTGATTGCCCCGAAGTGAGGAAAGTACCGATTGCTCAGTATTTCCTCACTAAGGAGGCCGCTACCTGGTGGAAGGTCATCAAGCCACAGGATCGTATCGCCACGTGGGATGAATTTAAGGAGCTTTTGGAGGCCGAGTTTTGTCCTTGGCCGGTGCCTGAGGGCCGAATCCAAGCCTTTTTCGAGGCTAAACCGCAGAATATTCCTGTTTCGCAAGCGATTGTAGAGTACAACCAACAACTGATCCACGTGAAGGATCAAGTGCGGAACGAGCATGATAAGATCCGTTATTTTGATATGCGGATGAATTTGGACTCACGGCGGTACATGGCCGGATTTGCTTGTACCACACTGAAAGAGTATCAGGACAGAGCTTTAGCCCATGATATGTTAAGCCCCGACAATGATACTGTTGAAGAACCGAAGAAGCAGAAAGTCACGGGAAAATTTTCTGGCTCTAAGGGTGGCAACTTTCAAAGGTCACAGACGACTAACCGTTCTGCCGGGCAATCGTCACGTTCTAATAAAGGAAAGAGGGGTTACCGTTCTACTCCGGGTACAACAAATCGCACGGTGACTTGCTACAATTGTGGTCGTCCAGGCCACGTTAATTTGGAATGTAACTTTCCACCATTGAAGTGTCATACGTGCGGACAGTTGGGACATAGAGCGGCTTATTGTTCCGAGCCGAATCAAACTTTGGACACTCGGGATTCTGCCCTAACACCACTTAACCAAGGTATAAATCAGCGACAATCTTTTGGTCAACCTCAGCAGTATTTCGGCAGGTGCCGGGGACGGGGTCAGAACGCTGGAGGGGGAAACTCTAGCGTCGGTTCGGTACAACCACGGATTTATGAGATGCGTTGAACAGACGAACCCGACGCGGCGGTGGCTTCAGGTACCATTCATATTTTATCTCATCCAGTCCGTGTACTTTTTGATACGGGTGCTACACATTCTTTTATTTCCTTGGAATGCGTACGCCGTTTGAATATAACTTGTATGACTGCTTGCGATCCCTTCATTGTGAAACTGCCTAGCGGGGATAGAATTGTGGGGAACCGGGAGATTAGAGATTTTTCGGTGATTATATCCGGTATGGATTGGTTATCGAATTTAATTGTAGTTGATATGGAAGGCGAGGACGTGATCCTCGGCGAGGATTGGCTTGATAG
This sequence comes from Orobanche coerulescens, assembly GCA_033398695.1. NCBI lineage: Eukaryota > Viridiplantae > Streptophyta > Magnoliopsida > Lamiales > Orobanchaceae > Orobanche > Orobanche coerulescens. The sequence continues at coordinate 92,938,899 of CM065810.1, read as the reverse complement.
TCACCAAGCGATTATGAATTAGCGTACCAAGGTTATCACCATGATGACTAAAGACGGATCTGAGTGCTCATTTTTGGGATGTAAGTCGGGCCAATCCAAGTTACTTATCAGTGCCATGAAGGCCGTAAAACTTTTGAATAAAGGTTGTACGGGTTATTGGGGTTATGCCTTGAAAACGGAAGGGAACGAAGTCGATTTCTCTTCGATCCCAGTTATTAATGAGTATCCCGATGTTTTTCCAGATGATCTCCCGGGATTACCGCCAGATCGGGAGATAGAATTTTCTGTAGACTTAGAACCAGATGCGGCTCCAGTTTCTAAAGCACCTTATCGGATGGCACCTTCCGAGATGCAAGAATTGAAGAATCAGTTGGGAGAACTTCTGGAAAGAGGGTACATCAGACCCAGTGCTTCGCCTTATGGCGCGCCGGTTCTTTTCGTAAGGAAGAAGGATGGTTCACTATATTTGTGCATCGACTACCGTGAGCTGAACAAAGTAACCATCAAGAACAAATATCCTTTGCCTCGTATAGACGATTTATTTGATCAATTGTAAAGGGCTGCAGTTTTCTCGAAGATTGATTTAAGATCCTGGTATTATCAACTCAGGGTGAGGGAGTCCGACGTTCCGAAGACGGCGTTTCGGACGAGATATGGGCATTATGAATTTGTAGTTATGCCTTTTGGGTTGACTAATGCACCAGCAGTATTCATGCAGTTAATGAATAAGATATTCATCGAGTACCTCGACAGGTGTGTAGTAGTCTTTATTGATGACATCTTGATCTATTCTCGAGAAAAGGAGGATCATGCCCGACACTTGCGTTTGATTTTAGACATTTTGAGAACCGAGCACCTCTATGCAAAACTCTCAAAATGTGAATTTTGGTTGGAAGAAGTTATGTTTCTCGGCCATGTGATTTCGGCCGAAGGGGTTCGTGTAGACCCCCAGAAGATCGAGGCAGTGCTAGATTGGGCACCGCCTAAAAGTGTTAAGGAAGTTCGTAGCTTTTTGGGCCTTGTTGGGTATTACCGTCGGTTTGTCGAGGGGTTCTCGAAACTCGCTCGGCCGCTTACAAAATTAATCCAGAAGACCGAAAAGTTTGTTTGGACGGATAAAAGACAACAGAGCTTCAATGAACTGAAGAGACGTTTGACTTCAGCGCCGATTTTAACTTTACCACATGGCAGTGAGGGCTTTGCAGTTTATAGTGACGCTTCGGGTCAAGGTCTGGGCTGTGTACTTATGCAGCATGATAAGACGATAGCTTTTGCGTCACGACAATTAAAGCCTTATGAGATGAATTTTCCTACTCACGATTTGGAATTGGCCGCAATTGTCTTCGCACTCAAGATTTGGCGGCATTATTTGTATGGTTCTTCGTGTCGGATTTATATCGATCAAAAGAGCCTGAAGTATATTTTCAGTCTGAAGGAGCTGAATATGAGACAGAGACGTTGGTTAGAGTTGATAAAGGATTATGATTTGGAAATTCTTTACCACCCCGGAAAAGCAAATGTCGTCGCGGATGCTTTGAGCCGCAAATCGGTATCTCTTCAAATGCTCGAGGTTCTTACATCTCAGACGAAAATTCGTCAGGATTTAATTGAGCAAGGGATAGAAGTTTGGCTTCAACGAGTACAAGGACAGTTGTGTACTCTCGAAATCACTTCGTCCTTGGTTGATGACATTAAAGGAAAGCAGTGGAGTGACCCGATGATTTCTCAACTGAAGGAAGATGTAATTAAAGGAAAAGCTCCTGGATTCATGGTTCACGAGGATAGTATTCTGAGATTTCAGGGCAGGCTTTGTGTTCCGAACGATTTAGAGTTGAGGCAGAGAATTCTCCGAGAAGCTCATGCTACGCCTTACTCAATCTACCCCGGGACGAGTAAGATGTACAAAGATTTGAAGCGCAATTTTTGGTGGAATAACATGAAGAAGGATGTCACGGAGTTTGTACTACGGTGCTTGATGTGTCAACAAGTCAAGATCGAACATCAACGGCCAGCGGGGTTGTTGAAACCGCTTCCCATTCCCGAGTGGAAGTGGGAAGACATTGTTGTGCGACGATTAACTCGCCACGATAGGCGATCGGCGACCTCCCTGAAAAGTCAACCATAGAAGCCAAACTCCGGACGAACACCTAAAGTCCGGCATAATATAGCGATCGTCTTTTGGTAACCAGCGATCGTCTTTTGATATCTGGCGATCGTCTTTGTCTAACGGTTCAGAGGCGATCGTCTCATGCCACGTGGGGATCCAGCATCCGTCAAAGTCGTCGAAGACCGAATCTTGGACGATGGCCCACCCGCGGATCTTCATAGGATACCAACAAAAAGGATCATTGACCCCAGCCTGTCACCTACCGCACCTACCGACAAGGCCGAAAGGTACGAAGTGGACCCTCCTCGACAATGACTCGCGACGCGCGTCCGGCTTCCCATCGTTCACCCAGTGGCCTCCAACCGCAACCTCGGACCTCAAGGGAACAGGCCCACGTGACGGGACGATCGGCCGTTTATTTTAATATAGAAAACGCGATCGCCGCGATCGCCGAGGATCCCAACTACTTAGTCCCCTATAAATAGAGAACTCACTGTGCGGCCAAAGGAGGATTCTACCACGAATTAAGTGCAAAAATACACACCAAAGAGAGAACAAAAGGCTCTTTTGGCAAGCACTAACATATTCATAGTGACATTCACACACATTCATCATAAATTCCAAGCAAGAACTCACGATTCATCCATCCTGGTTCTTAGGCAATCTACGCGCTCTAAAGCCTAGATAACTAGAAGCTTTTACACTCATTGTATTAGATTCTAACATTAATATTTGTACTGGCAGATATTTATTAATAACATCTCGCGAGAGCATTCAAGCCCGGACTAACAACCCGGCAAATCTTGTGTTATCCATTTTCCCACGGAAGTGTTCTCGCATTTTGTTTGTTACTCGATCGTTCCAGCAATACTATCTCCGGATAATATTTTGGGTAACAACAATTGGCGCTAGAAGGAGGGCTTTCCAAACCTTCATTTTTATTCCTACCGTCTCGAAGAACACTCACTGTTCTCCGGACATATACTTGAAGAAACACTCACTGTTCTTCAATAGAAAAACCATCAGAAAATGACATCAGCAACAACCTCCAAGAGGGCCACCTCGAGATCTCACGGAAATCTTATTCCGCGAGGACCGAATCCCGGCCCACGGCGGAAGGCGACCATGGCGACGCTAGGCTCACTCCCGCCCCGAGGGACGGTTCTAGCCTCTCACTCGATCGTTCAGACATCGAGCAGTTGAGGAGGCTATAGCCATCCTCGAGGAACGGCAGAGGGCCCACGATGCGCCCACCATCACCCCGTCGCCCAACCGCCGGCAAGCAAACTAAGCTCAAGGGGATCTATGTTGAGAAATCGGCAGAAAGCCCCGAGCTGGAGAAGGCTCTCGTAAGGCGGGGCGATTCCGTCTTCACCGCCTAGGGAGCGATCCCTCATGGCGGCCAGGGCACTCGGCCCCACCGGGAGACATCGATATCTGAATCCTTTACCAGAGTTCGGCGTATCCGACTCCCAAGAGACAGACCGGTCAACGAGCCCCTGCTCGCCCAAGAAGGGAACCCTCTGGCAGGGAGATCGTCGTTCACCACGGGGCCGGGGATCGTACACGATCGCCTTGGTTCACGCTCCGAGAGTCAATCGGCGAGCAGTCGAGCGACGGCGATAGCCGCCATACAACGCCGGCTCGGCGAGATGAAGGCGCTCATGGAAAATGGGGCGGCGCCAGGAGATCGATCATTGGTTCAAGCGAACCACTCACGACTCGGTCGAGCTCGCCTACCCAACCAACTATCAATCCCCACAAACACCTTTATACGAGGAAATCGGATCCGAAACCCACTTAAGCAAATTCGGATCTACATGACCGGGTGCGGAGCTTGGATGCGGCGAAATGTCGTATGTTCCCGTTAACTCTGGCGACCTCGCCCACGGATGGTACACCTCACTACCATCTCGCTCAATCAATTGCTTTGAGAAGCTAGCGAACGACTTCAGTCATACTTCGCCGCCAAAGTCGCCGCCTAAGGTCCTCACCGCATGATGAAAATCGGGCGGGGAAGGACGAATCGGATGAGGATTACATCGACCGGGCAGAGATAGTCCTCACCGGTGAGCCGTCGGCCGGCGAGATCGCTCTCAACTCGATTATGAGCGGATTCCACGGACGCTCGCCCATGTTCAGCATCTCACAAAGATATCCCCCGACCTATTCGATTTTCCGCAACAAGGCCGCCGGGTTCCTGGCCAGACAGAGGATGCTCTCACTCCGCTTAGAAGAGGGACCATCCGAAGAAGGAAAAGCACCCTCCCATGTCCGAAGAAGGCGGTCGCCAAGCCCAGAAAGGCGATCGCCAAGCCGCTGGCGAGTTCAAAGCCTTCGAGGATGTAGAGGTCCACCTTCTTCACAACCTCAACTTATCTCCGGCCCACATCTTCAACGCGATCAAGGGTCGCGAGTGGCTTTCAAGCCAAAGCCAATAAGGGACCACGGTCACCTAGACCGTAGCAAATTCGTGCCTATCATAAGAGTCCCGGCCACAACACTAGCTGCCGCGATCTCATCGAGCAACTCGCGATTGTTTGAGGAAGGCAAATGGACAACTTGGTCACCAAGCCGAACCAAGGACGGAAAGGACCGGAGGGCGCGGCGTCGGCAACACGAGAGAACTCCTCCCAATCCGGTCGCCGAATTGAGCATGAGCCGGAATACTCGATGATTCGGTCCCACCGATCAACTCGCGGCCGGGTCAACATGCTTCAAGCGGGAGGTGGAAACCTCGGGGTCTTTCCGGTTTCCACCATGTCAACAGAAACGAAAAGCCGAGCCGAGGGCATTCGCCGGGTCCACGTCGTTGTACCGGAACCGACCATCTCTAGAGACGCGCTCATCACCTTTTCCAACAAGGACAGGAAGGAGTGCAATGTCCCAAGGAGGATGCACTAGTGATCTCCGCTTGCATCCTTGGGAAGGCGGTCGATCGCGTGTTGGTCGACAATGGGAGTTTTTGCAACATCATATTCAAATCCGCCTAGACCAACTCGGCAACCTGATCAAATTCATCAAGCCTTTCGACACCGTACTTCAAGGGTTCGGCGACAACACACCCAAGCCTACGGGAGGATCAAGCTCTCCGTCGAGCTAGTATGCTTTTATGATCCCAAGGTTAGGATTACTAGGAACCTAAGCTTTGTAATCATAGATAGGCCCAAAGATCTATAATGGGTTCCTAGGTCGCCCTTTTTAGAAACCTTTGAGGCGGTCGCCTCATCTTTCTTTTTGTATCAAATTCCCCACCGCCGATGGGACGGTCGGTGCCGTAAAAGGAGATCAACTAATGGCAAAGAGATGTTTGAGTTACTCCTATGTTGTTAATTCTTTCAATACTTCCCGTCTTGTATGTAACATTGAAGCGGCCGACGATCAACCCATGGAGATCGGCGAGCACGAGACTTCGTACCAACCCGACTCGGGGACGCCATCTCTCATCGATCGACGGACGACATCGAGCCAAGGATCGGTTTCGAGCCAAGTCTCGACATCGATCCAAGGACCGAGTCCGGAGATCGTACCAAACGAGAGGCGACCGTTCTGTCGAAGAGTTAGAAAGCATTACGATGGATCCGGATCATCCGAGCGGGAGGTACGGATCGGCGCGAGCATCGACCGCGAATTAAAGGGAGATCGATCAACTTGCTACGTAAGAACATCGGTGTCTTTGCCTGGTCGCATCAAGATATGGTTGGCATAAGTCCCGAACACGCTGCCATTATCTCGAAGATCGACCGGGCAATGAAACCTGTTCACGAGCGTAGGAAGTTCGGTCAGAAATACGCAGCGCTCGACATAGAAGTCCGAAGTTACTCGGCAACAGTGATCGGAGTAGCAACTGACGAACCACAGTGGGTCGCCAACGCGGTGCTCGTCAAAAAGCCGACTGGCTCCTGGAGATTATGCATAGACTTCACCGACCTCAACGCGGCATGTCCAAAAGATCACTTCCCAATGCCTCATATCGATCATCTGGTCGATAGCACGGCAGGTTGCGAAATGATGTCGTTTATGGATGCCTTCGCCGGATATCATCAAATCCCAATGGCAGAGGAAGACATAAAACACACATCTTTCCACACAGAAAAAGACATATACTTTTGGGTCAGAATGCCGTTCGGCTTGAAAAACGCAGGGGCGACCTACCAGCGATTAGTCAACAGGATGTTCGCCGATCAGATCGGCAAGACCATGGAGGTCTACATTGACGATATCGTGGTCAAAAGCCTCAAGAAGGAAGATCACCTCAACGATCTTGCCGAGACGTTCGCCATCCTTGAGAAGTTTAACATGAAGCTGAACCCCAAGAAATGCAACTTCGGGGTGGGCTCAAGGAAGTTCTTGGGGCACATAGTGAGCCAAAGGGGGATCGAGGCGAACTCCGCCAAGATACGAGCGATCCTTGACATGCAGGAACCGCGATACATCAAACAGTGCAACGCCTCACAGTCATCTAGCCGCCCTCAACCGTTTCATATCACGGCTCGGCGATAAAAGCAAGCCTTTCTTCGCGACCATCAAGAACAAGAAGTTCGCATGGACGAAAGAAAGCCGGATAGCATTCGCCAAAATAAAGGAATATCTATCCAACCCCGGATCTGGCAAAGCCGATCCCGGTGAAAAATTATTCCTTTACTTAGCGGCCTCGGAGGTCGACCGAGTGCCGCTCAGTGCGAGCAGAGGGACAAGCCCACTTGCCGATCTACTATGTTAGCCAGCGCCCACGACGCCGAGACACGTTACACACCATTGGAGAAGATCGCCTATGCCCTTGTCATGAGTGTACGAAACCGAGAGCTTACTTCTTCGATCACCGGTGGAGGTCCTAACCACTCTACCTCTAAGACAAGTCCTGCACCGACCAGGACACCAACGGCGACTCCTCAAGTGGTCGCCGGAGATCGCACAATACGGTATCACTTACGCTCCTTGCACGGCGATCAAAGGCCAAGCTCGGCGGACTTCGTGGTGGAATTAACGTTCCCTCACAATCAGGCCGACTGCCCGGAAATTATACGTGGATGGCTCGGCGACCAATGCGAGAGCAAAGGTGGATTGTCCTCATTAGCCCGACGGCCGAGTTTCACAAATGCCGTGCGTTTCGGTTTCGTGCGACCAACAATGAAGCCGAATACGAAGCCACAGTAGGCGGGCTTGATCTAGCCCTCGCCCAGATGTTCGACGCCTCCATATCTACATGGACTCCCTTTGGTCGTGAACCAAGTCAAGGGGAATATGAGGCACGCGGCGAATGATGGTCAAATACCAAGAGCCGGTCGCCGAAATGTGCACAAAATTTGAAGAAGTACTAATCGAGCAAGTCCCGAGAGAGCACAACTCCCGTGCCGATGCACTTTCCAAACTAGCATCATCGGATGGGGCACCGACTTCTCCAACATCCAAATCACTAAGTCGGCAAGGCCGCGATCGACAGAATTTGGTTACCACGGTCGCCATCGCCGAAGAGAATTGGATGACTCGTTCATCAAATACTTAAAAGACGGAACGGTCCCCGACGGCCGTGTTAAAGCTCGCCAACTCGGCCGTGCGACCGGATATACCCTATCGACGATCGGCTTTACAAGCGAGCTTTCAGCCTTCCTCCTCAAGTGTATTACACCGAGGAAGGTCGGCTCGTTTTAGCCGAAATCCATGACGGATTTGTGGGAACCACGCGGCGGCGAGCCCTCCTCCATAAGACGACTGACAAGGATTTTTCCGCCATCACTTCGAAAGACGCGATCGCTTATGCCAGATCTTGTCATAGATGTCAGATAATGGGTCCCAACATAAAACTATCACCCGAACAGCTCACCTCCATGTATAGCCCTTGGCCATTTGCGCAATGGGGCATCGACCTTATAGGTCCCTTGCCGACGGCTCCAGTGTAAGTTCGCCATCGTTGGGGTCGATTATTTCACCAAATGGGCTGAGGCCGAACCGCTCAACAAGATCGGCCAAGAACAAGTGATCAAGTTTATATGGAAAAACATAATATGCCGATTCGGTTTGCCCCAGGCCATCATCTCCGACAACGGGAAACAGTTCGACGGCTTAGAAGTCATGCAATTCTGTGAAAAGTGGGGAGTCAAAAGGTTATTCTCAGCGCCCTATCACCCTCAGACGAACGGGCAGGTAGAGGCAGTGAATAAGATCCTCAAACACACGATCAAAGCACGACTCGAATCCAGGCAAGGAAGATGGGCGAGCGAGCTCCCAGACGTTTTATGGTCCTACCGAACGACGACCCGCAATTCAACCGGCGAAACCCCGTTCGCCCTTACCTTCGAATGGCGGTGATTCCTTCGGAGATCGCCGTCCTCGCCATCGAACCGAACAGAGATGACGACCGACAACGATGTAGCCCGCGAATCGACCTAGACATGCTTGAAGAAAGACGGTGACCTCGAAATGAAGAACACAATCCACAAAAGGAGAGCCGAGAAGTTCTTCAATTCAAAGGTCGAGAGAGAAGATTTCAAGTGGGCGATCTCGTCCTCAAGAAAATCCAAACCCATACAGGCGTCTTTGGTCCAAATGGGAAGGACCTTTCAGAGTATCCAGATGGTTAACTAAAGGAGCCTACGAATGGAACATCCTGACGGTACTCGGACCAATACCCCTGGAACGCCGTGCATACGAAAAAATACTATCGGTGAAAAATTTGTATTCGATTTCAATGATGTACAAGGAATATAATGAGATTTTTGTTATCCCATCTGTTATGGCGATCGCCCCACCAGCATCGCATATCACCGACGATCGCCGATCACGACGATCCTAGGTAAAATTATTGCGGCCATGGTCACGGAGGTCGATGGAACCGACAGCTTCGCCCATGCAAGGTTCCTTTGGGCTAAGATCGTCCGCCCTTCGTTTAAATACGAGGTCGACGTAGCCGAAGGACCCTCCAAAATAGTCGGTGGCGCGATCGCACGTTCTCAAGGTACATCATCTAACATGGTGAACCCGAACAATGCGACGTGCCGTTACCCCCGTCTCAACGTACACCGTCGAGGATCGCCATCTTCATGGCGGGCCGAGGTGGAAGCAGAGCTGACAAGCCGCGGACGTGGTGTCGAATAAGCCGACAACACTCCGCGCAAGGACTCCTCCAGACCGAGATCGCCCGCCTTCCGTTTTAACACAAGGCAGGCGTAGCCTAACGGAGGACCCTCACAAAAAGTGAGTCGCAGGGTACTAAATATCCCGCGCACACGAAGACACGATTGGGGAGATCGGTCCATCGAACACCGCAACCACACATGACTCTTCTGAATCGGCGAAATGAAGATAGCTCGCCAGACAGACTAGTCTTTGTTCCCTTACTCACTTTAAGTGAACAAAAACAAGAGGCGAGGATAGGCCGAGCTACTCTCAAATACGATCGAACAAAGAGAAACCATATTCGATCGGCTTCGCTCAAAAACATGCAGGCGATCGAGATCGTCCGACGAAAATTACAAGTAAGAATTCCAATTCAAAACATGTCAATACTTTCAACACTCGGACAATCGGCCGGACGAACAAAAATCGAAAGCAAATATACGCGTACTCGAAAAATTGCACACAAATAGTCAAAGGCGATCGCATATAATGCATTACGCGGAATGAGAAAAGGAGTATTTTATTCATAAACACAAGCTTCATACATTTCAAGGCTGAAGGCATTACAACAAAAAGTACAAGTTACAGAGGAAAACAAAAGCCTCTCAAAGCCCCGCCTTGGTCTTCGCCTCGGTCGCGGATCGGCTTGGGCATCGGCCTCGGGATGAATGAGTTTGCCGTATACCAACTCAAGTCAATCCCGAGGTCGACCAAGTCAAGGATCGGCAGAGAATTCTGGATGCAGAGGATGCTTGGAGACATAGGATCTGAAGCTTTCCATCGAGAGGACCGGTCTCGACCCTGCCTTTTTAGCAACTCGGGCGGCGTCGGCATAGGCCAAATAGTAAGCGAACTCGCCGACGTGCCCGACGTTAAGGTAGGGATCGACCTCGATCGCCTTCACCGCCCTTCGAGATCCGCCGCCGTCTTCTCGACCTCGCCGATTCGGCCGCCTTGGCAAAATTCTCGCCCCGGCCTTCTCCGGCTCTCTCTTCGCCGCCTCCGGCTCACCGAGCCGATCCACCGCAGACCTTGGCCGGTCGCCTCCTCTGCGAAGCCTCGAGCTTCGCGAGTCTCCTTCTCCTTATTACGAGGATCGATCGGCGGCTTCCTTGGAGCGACTCGGCTCTGCTTCAATCGATCCACGTCCCGCTTAGCCCGCTTGGCGGTCTCCTCATACTCTTTCTCCATCGGCCAGAATCCGGTTCGCATCCTCGATATTTACATTCCGGGCGGTCTCGAGCTCGCGATGGAGATGAGCGATGGAGGGTCGCCCCTCAAAATCGGCGGCTTGGGCGGCCATCGTCGCCGCTGAAGAGCCAGTGGCGGCCGCTGCATGGCATCTCCGGATCGCCGACGAGCGATCGCGTCAAGGTCGGTCGTCGAGCCTTGGGCGGGAAGTGATTGCACTGGCGAGCGTAGCGAGGACTTCGACGAGAACCTTGTGGAGCCTTGCTCGGCAGAAATCCGGCACCATGGGGGCGACGTCCGGGTCGGCGAGGCGAACCCTGCAGCGCAAACCAAGGAAATCAAGGAGTTAGCCCATACCATGCTCGGAATGCCTAACTCGAAAATTTTTGACCCACTCTTACCTATTGACCAGCTCGGGGTCGCGTCAGAAAAAGGCTTGCCCCGGGGTGTCTCCGCATCGGCGATCGCCATCTTCTTCGCCGAGCCGCCGGATGACCGGTCGGTGACCAGGGCTTGGCGCGATCGCTCCATCATCGGGATGGAGGAGATAGGAGCGCGGCCGACCGGAGGCTCAAGAATCGATACGTCGCCTCGAGATCTACGGGGACTCCGACCTCCGCCTCTTGCGGCGTTTGAGGTATTCCTCCCCCTCGACCACCGGCTTGGCGGCCAGGCGCCTCGGCGGGTCTCGTCACCGGGCGAGGTTGTGGCGTCGTCGCAGAACGCGACGATCACCTTGCCCAAATTAAGGCGACCAAGAACTCCCAAGTCCGACATAGCTATCTCGGCGGAGGTTCGGCGATTCGGGGAAAGTAAGCCTCTGTCAAAGAAAAGGTGCAAACAAGTTAGATAAAATAAAACAACATCTTGGAGACGATCGTCAAAGAAAGGAAACACCATTTAACCTCATACCTTGAACTTTCAAGTGACGAGGGTAGCAAAACAAACGAGCCCCCAACCGATGAGCTTCAGTACCAAGCGATCGAACGTTAATAAAGGAGTTCGGCAACGCACGAATACGCTCCCAAACGATCAAGAAATCAAACGGGAGGTCGCTGGTCGCTGGTACGAGAGGTCCTGCAAAAAGAAAACAAAATTAGATCAGTCCAAGACAAGCTCAATCAAAGGGAGAGTTTAAATCCTTACTCGGATTCCTCTCCCGGAAAATAGTGGGAATCTCCAACTCTTCATTCAGCCCTTCACTCAACGCCGATCGCCATGCCCCGCCGACCCAACACCATTTTGCGAGTCGCCCTTGGTCTTATTCGCACGCCAAGAACCACTCTCCCGAGTCGGCCCTGGATATGATAACCGCCGATCGTCCCTTTCTCAAGACCCTAATTTAAGCAGATAATTCATCTCCGGTAGCGCTAAGGTGACGAAATAACCGGTGACCGCCGAACAAGGTCAAGCGTGCGGATGATCTGCAGACCAAGCATTCGGCGTCGATTGAAGAGGCGCCAAATTCGAGCGATCGGCAAATAGGAGACGGCGAGTGGCAACGGAATCGCAGACCCGCCTCCATAATCATCTCGTTGACGGCGACCATATCCACAGGGCGGTTGGTCGGCGCGCTCATTCTCCAAAGGCACGTGAAGGGAGACGTCGAGGGGATGTGATATTTGGCCCTCCAGGCTCGGAGTCATTCTTGGTCGCCGTACTCGGATCGGCCGAGAGTCCACGGAGACGGGACGGCGGCTGAAAGACCGTCCGATTCACATGTTTGTAAGGGTGAGCGGCGGAGTAGGCCTCGAAATCGAATTCGGGCAAGGTCCAGTGATCGTTTCCATCATCCGAGCAAAAGCCACATAGGAGGGCCGAATCTGCTCTCTCTCTCCCGTGCCTCCCGCACTGGATCGTCTTCATCCACCGGCGAACCCCCTGCTCGCCGTCCTCGCCACCTCGGCCTCGTTGAAAAGTTTTCGAGTTCTTGGTGCAATCCCGCTCGAATAGCTTCAGTGCCGTCTCCATATCCACTCTAACGGAACCTCCTCCCGTTCGAGCAACGCGGCGTGGAAGAACTTCGGTCTCGAAGGTTTTCGATCCTCCCGACATATTGGAAAGTAAAGATAAGGAGAAGGTTAAATTTAATCTTACCTAGAAAAAGAAGAAGATCGGCACTCAAAGGCTCCGTAAATTTGCAGAAATTCGGCTATGGATGCTAAGGGTGCGTAAAAGTGAAGGAGAAGAAGCCCCCTTTTTATAGATGGGAACGAGGGCCTAAGTGCAAAAAGGAGAAACCTCGGGGGAATCGGAACCGTCACGTGGGGACGCATTAAATGCGGCCCTCGAATCCCGCATACGCGTCTTTTCGAGGGCATGCCCGGTAAGCAGTCGACAAACCGTCGGATTCCCCAACGGCAAGACGACGCGTGTCGGCCGCTTGTGAAAGGCCCGCCTTCTTTTCCGCCGCTCCCGATGCGAAAGAAGGTCGTCCATATTTGAATTCAGATCGGTGAGTCGTCTAAACATCGGCGATCGCCAACGGTGCCACCTCACCCGTGTTTTCAACATCAAGGCGAAGTGAGGGCAATTGTTGTGCGACGATTAACTCGCCACGATAGGCGATCGGCGACCTCCCTGAAAAGTCAACCATAGAAGCCAAACTCCGGACGAACACCTAAAGTCGGCATAATATAGCGATCGTCTTTTGGTAACCGGCGATCGTCTTTTGATATCTGGCGATCGTCTTTGTCTAGCAGTTCGAGGCGATCGTCTCATGCCACGTGGGGATCGGCATCCGTCAAAGTCGTCAAGACCGAATCTTGGACGATGGCCCACCGCGGATCTTCATAGGATACCAACAAAAGGATCATTGACCCCGACTGTCACCTACCGCACCTACCGACAAGGCCGCCGAAAGGTACGAAGTGGACCCTCCTCGGACGGCGACTCGCGGCGCGTCGGCTTCCCATTGGTTCACCGGTGGCCTCAAGCGCAACCTCGGACCTCAAGGAACAGGCCCACGTGACGGGACGATCGGCCGTTTATTTTAATATAGAAACGGCGATCGCCGCGATCGCCCGAGGATCCCAACTACTTAGTCCCCTATAAATAGAGAACTCATTGCGGCCAAAGGAGGGATTCTACCACGAATTAAGTGCAAAAATACACACCAAAGAGAGAACAAAAGGCTCTTTTGGCAAGCACTAACATATTCATAGTGACATTCACACACATTCATCATAAATTCCAAGCAAGAACTCATGATTCATCCATCTGGTTCTTAGGCAATCTGGCGCTCTAAAGCCTAGATAACTAGAAGCTTTTACACTCATTGTATTAGATTCTAACATTAATATTTGTACTCGACAGTATATTTATTAATAACATCTCGCGAGAGCATTCAAGCCCGGGACTAACAACCCCGGCAAATCTTGTGTTATCCATTTTCCCACGGAAGTGTTCTCGCATTTTGTTTGTTACTCGATCGTTCCAGCAATACTATCTCCGGATAATATTTTGGGTAACAACAGACATCTCTATGGATTTCATCACTGGCATGCCGAGAACTCGGGCCGGAATGAATATGATTTGGGTAATTGTCGATCGGTTGACCAAGTCTGCACACTTCTTGGGTATTAAGGATACTTGGGGACCGGATAGATTGGCTCGAATCTTTATTGCTGAGGTTGTAAGGTTGCACGGTGACCCCAAGACCATTGTTTCTAATCGAGACGGCCGTTTCGTATCGCATTTTTGGCAGGCCGTTCATCAAGCTTTGGGTACTGAGTTGAGATTGAGTACTTCCTTTCATCCTCAGTCGGACGGTCAGACAGAGAGGACGATTCATACGTTAGAAGATATGTTACGGGCTTGTGCCTTAGACTGGAGTAACGATTGGGAGATTCACTTACCGTTGATCGAGTTTGCTTACAATAATAGTTGGCATGCGTCGATCAAAATGGCACCATTCGAGGCACTTTATGGTAGGCGATGTAGGTCACCATTATGTTGGGACGAGGCTTCTGAGCTAGTTGGGACGGAGCCGGATATGCTGATGGAGACTAAGGAAAAGATTTCTATTATCCGGGACCGATTGCTGGCTGCCCAGAGTCGTCAGAAATCGTATGCTGATACTCGTCGTCGACCTTTGGAGTTCGAAGTGGGGGATCATGTCTTACTCTTGGTGTCGCCGACCCGAGGAGTTTTCTACTTCGGGAAAAAGGGGAAATTTAGTCCGAGGTATATCGGACCTTTCGAGATCTTGGACAGAGTTGGAGATTTAGCTTATCGCTTGGCGTTGCCTCCAGCTTTGAGTCACGTCCATAGTTTTTTTCATCTGTCTCAGCTGAGGAAGTATGTGCCAGATCCGAGCCACGTTATCGACTACAGTGAGATTGACGTAGCCGAGGATATTACCTTTTTGGAGAAACCTGTGAAGATCCTTGAGCATCGCGAGAAACAACTTCGGCATAAGACCATTCCACTGGTTAAAGTGCAATGGTCGAAACATGGAGTCGAGGAGGCGACTTGGGAGACGGAAGGGAAGATGAGGGTGGAATACCCCGACCTATTTATTTCTTAAGTTTCGGGACGAAACTTCTTTTTAGAGGGGGAGAATGTAATACCCGTACTTTTTATTGACTGTTTGACCTTGCCGTTCTTCTTATTTTGTCGCTCTGTAAACACTTGGAGATGTTGTTTATATTGTTATTGAGTTTCGTATCTTGTTTGGGTCACGATCGTATTGTTTAGACCTTGCAGAAGTGTTCTGGGCCAGAGAAATAGCGCACGCTAGGCCTAGGATAACGCACGCTAATTCTGCTTGATTAGCGCACGCTAGATCTGAGCCGTAGCGTGCGCTAAGGGACCAGTCAGGCCAAAACCAGTAACTCAGACTGCTCTATGGATTGGCAGATTAACGCATGCTATTCGTGGTTAGTAGCGCATGCTAACATCCGTCCGTAGCGTACGCTAATGGGCTGGTTGGCAGAGGCAGTGAGGTTGCCAGGTTTCTGGACTATCAGGTAGCGTACGCTAGTATTCGGCTAGCGCACGCTAAAGCTGTTGTGTAACGCACGCTAAGCCATAGTGGTAGTGCACGCTAAGGCTTGTGCAGGGCAGAGGACAGTAGGTTCTGGACTCCAGTACTGGACGCTACTTTTTGGTTAACGCACGCTAGGAGTTCGTTAGCGCGCGCTATTCGTGGTTAGTAGCGCACGCTAACACTCGTTTGTAGCGCACGCTAATGAGGCCGACAGAAGCCACTGGACTACCAGGTGGTTCCGCTAGCGCACGCTAATGAAGGAGGCGTAGCGTGCGCTAGACTGGGCAGATATATATAGGACATTTGACTTCCATTTCGTCATTTTTCATCTTCTTCGCTCCTTTTCAACGGGAATAGCTCGGGAGAGATGATTTTGGGCGATTGGAAGTGATCTTCCTTCTATCAACAACATATTTGGTTGGAGAACAAGGATTTCACAACATCTAATCCATCCTAACGTCCGAATCAAGGTAAAAATCCTTAGAACCCTATTTTTGGGAATTTTGGGGTTTTTCATAGATTCGTCCGATTTATTCGTTTTGAAGCTTGAGGACCTTGATATTATGATGTATCTATCCCGTATGCATGCTTTTCCTACGATTTTACGGATTAGATTGTGCCGTTTTCGGACTTGTGAGGGTTTGGACGATTTTCCAACCTCTAGTTGTTTATCCGTGTATTTCAATGAATCGTAGACGGGTTTCAGGAGTTTCTTCGTGTAATTTGAGTATGGATAATTGATTATCATATTCCTTGCGAATCGTTTAGGTGCCGGAAGCGCGTTCTTGGACCTACCGAACTCATACCCTTTTTCCGTTTGATTTCTCGATGTCTCAAAGGCAAGTATATATTTATGATTGTACATTCTCGACTTTGAAAGTAAGATACATTAATGGCATGAATATTTTCATCCACTCTGGGGCGGGCCGACGGGTCCCCTGAGGGTTTCGTAGCCTCTTGGTGTGATTCCACGGATGATATGAACGAACCACTCTGGGATGGACCGACGAGTCCTCTGAGGGTTCCGTATCATCTGGTGCGGTTCCACGGTATTCATATTTGTATTGATGTGATGCTATGAAATTTAGTTATTCCGGAATACTAGTCTTGAATTGATGAATTGACGGTTACATTTACTTTATTGTCAAGAAGTATTGTGTTTCATACTTGATATACTTGCACTAGCTATTCGACGGCTAACCCCTTTATGGGGGAAATACTTTTTATGTATTTCAGGTTCCAGGAGAGTGGACAGGCAGGTATCGGATCGGCACGAAGATGGTGGGCAATTGTGATACCGTGTCTTTCCTCCGGTTATGTTCTGAGTTTTCCATTCAGTGTTGTTGTACTAGAATTGTTATCGAATACTCGAGTATTGATTTCCATTTTTCCTTGATGTTCTGGCCTGTGTTTGCCGAGGTACTGATTTGTGTTGTGATGTCTGTTGATACGATGGTTATGTCTTGAACACCTTTTGTATTGTTCATCGTTCCATTGTATGTAGACCTTCTCGGTCAAAATTTATAGTTCCGCGTGTGTTTAGCCTTGTGAGTCCCACGGTGGGGCTTACGGCGCTGTAATATTCCCTGAATATCTTGGGAGTGTTACACCTTGAATGACATATTTACCAACAAACGCTCAATATACATATCAACCACGATTATAACCAACTCAAAGTGTCGATACGACCAATCCAAGTTCATTGGGGCATTATAACAAACACGTTGTAACCAATCTTCGATTGTTTACAACCAATCCTCAATTATATCGATACCAAACCTCCAAGGAGTGATACAATCCAACAAAACATCTCCAACACAATCAATAATCCAATATGAATACCCAATTCGAAATTTCAACAACATCTGATCGAAAACCCCAAATCCAAAACAACATTCAAAGTGTTCTTCAAATAATCCTTCAATAATCCAACGAATATTCATAAAAACTCATAATCATATGTATACCTCTTCATATATCATGATTATAACATCCAAAACATCATATTCCATCATAGAATCGAAATATAAGGTTTGGAGAAAATTACCTTTGAAGATCCAACCTCTTCGATTCGTCAAAACTAGTGCTAATCGACTTCCTAAGCTCCACAAATGAATGAAGATGATTAAACCCGAACACACAAGTGTTTGATGATGAAAAATATCTCCCACAAAACTTATCTCTCGGAACCAAAGTGAGGAAATGGTGAAATGAGAATAAAAATCCCGTCCAAGCCTTTAAATACTGCATAGAGTTACGGCCATAACTCTGCCACCTTACGGCCGTAACTTCCAAAGTCAACGGCCTTACGGCCGTAATATCCATTTCATACGTCCGTAAAAATGATTCGTCGAAAAACTAATAATGCTTACACTGACCAGGTTACGACCGTAACCAAAGCTACCTTACGGTCGTAACAACAACACTTACGGCCGTATGCGGCCGAACTTATGGCCGCAAGTTGTCTTTGTCGACAACACCTCCCTGCACAAATGAGTGCATGTTACGACCGTAGTCTCCAAAACGTACGGCCGTACCTTCCTGTTTACGGCTGTAACTAGCATGTCTTACGGCCGTAAGTCATCTTTGTCCAGAAAGACACCAAATCTACGAATGCATGTTACGGCCGTAATGTGTGATCAGTTACGGTCGTAACTCACGGCTGGAAAGACAAAATCCGACAACTCCGTCTTCACGTTACAATTGATGAATGATCCGACATACCATACGCGTATGAATGTAATTAAATCCAATAACATGCGATAGATGATTCTTCCCACACAAGACTACCAATTACGATAATTATGATAATACTCTCATCTCGATTCTCAAACAGAGTTAACTAACGATCGGTAACTGATAAACGTCTTAAAATACGCCAATGATGAATACAAATGAATGAACGTGAAAGATGAATGATTATTAATGATTGAAAATTTACTTAGTGAAAATTACTGAATGACAACAAATGAATTTTACAACCGGTTTTACATACTCCCCCCCTTAAAAAGAGTTTCGTCCTCGAAACTACGGGTCGAACAATTCGGGTTAATTCTCCCGCATACTATCTTAGGTTTCCCAAGTAGCCTCTTCGACTCAGTGTCTAGACCAATGAATCTTAAACAAAGGAATCATCTTGTTCCTCAACTGTTTGATACGCCGCTCTAAAACTCGTACAGGATGTTCCTCATACTATTGATCATCCACAATCTCAATTTCATCGAACTGAAGTATGTGACTCGGGTCGACAACATACTTCCTCAACTGAGAGACATGAAACACATTATGAATTCGGCTCAACGCCGGAGGCAAGGCCAATCGATAAGCCAGACTGCCTACTTGATCCAAAATCTCAAACGGTCCAATGAATCTCGGACTCAACTTTCCCAGTTTCCCAAAACGGAAGATACCTCGACTCGGGGATACCTTGACCAAAACGTGGTCACCTGTCTCGAACTCTAGTGGTCGACGATGATTATCTGCATATGATTTTTGTCGACTCTGAGTGGTCAACAAACAACTCCTGATCAAAGCTACCTTCTCACGGGCGGCTATAAGCATATCGGGCTCGGTGCTTATTGATTCTGATAAGTCGTCCCAACACAAAGGAGATCGACAACGACGACCGTAAAAGGCCTCGTAAGGTGCCATCTTAATCGAAGCACGCCAAGTATTATTGTACGTGAACTTGATCAACGGTAGTTCGGCTTCCCAATCGTCCTTCTAATCGAGAACACAAGCCCTCAACATGTCCTCCAACATTTGAATAGTCCTCTCTGATTGTCTGTCCGACTTAGGATGAAAATCTATACTGAGATTAAGCTGCGTTCCCATGGCATGATGAACTGATTTCCAAAAATGTGACACGAATCGCCCATCACGATCAGAAACGATACTCTTAGGAATACCGTGTAATCTCACTATCTCTTTAATGAACAACTGGGCAAGCCTCTCGGGACCCCACGTATCCTTAATCTCAAGGAAATGAGCTGACTTAGTTAAGCGGTCCACAATTACCCAGATTGTATTCATGCCACGACGACTCATCGGAAAACTCGTGATGAAGTCTATTGAAATATCCTCCCATTTCCACTCTGGAATAGGGAGCAGTTTCAGCATACCCGCATCCAGAACTCACATTTGGAAAACTTTCTATAGAGTTGCTCTCGTCTCAACACTTCGAGAATCTGATGAAGGTGAAATTCGTGCTCCTCTCGGTCACGAGAATAAATCAAAATGTCATCAATGAAGACAACCACAAACTGATCCAAATAGTTGATGAAAACTCGATTGATTAATTCCATGAATACTGCAGGTGTATTAGTTAACCCAAATGACATCACCACAAACTCATAATGACATAGCGTATTCGAAACGCTGTTCTAGTAATATCCGACTCTCGAATTCGTAACTGATGATACCCAGATCTTAAATCGATCTTGGAAAATATTGAAGCTCCCTGAAGTTGATCCAAAAGATCATCGATGCGGGGTGGGGGATATTTATTCTTGATCATCACTCTGTTCAATTTCCGGTAGTCAATGCACAAGCGAAAAAAACCTTCCTTCTTCTTGACAAATAACACAGGTGCTCCCCACGAGGACGCACTCGGTCGGATATAACCTTTCTCATATAATTCCTCCAGTTGATTCTTCAATTCCCTGCATTTCGGTCGGGGCCATCTGATACGGTGCCTTCGATATTGGAGACGTACCAGGCTCCAACTTAATCATGAATTCCACATCTCTCTGTGGTGGCAAACCAGGTAACTCGTCTGGAAATACATCGGCATATTCTCTCACTACCGGAACATCTGCCAACATCATTGATGATTTCTCGGTCTTGGTCATATAGCACCAATAACCAACACACCTCTGATTGATTAATTTCACCGCTTTCATCATATTAATGACTCTACCGGAACAACTGGGATTACCTCTCTGGAATACACATTCGACTCCATCGTCTGAAATGATAGTGACCATACGCTTGCAGACATTAATGATGGCATCGTGACGATCCATCCAATCAATACCCAAGATGACGTCGTCTCTTGATAAGTGTCAGTTTTGTACACTTATCCATGGTTTGTATCGATAAAATTCACCCATAATTGATCTAGTCTACTCGTTTTTTGCTTTTAATTAATTAGTTTTTAATAATTTTATTTTTATCGGATGATGATCGGATTAAATAACTGATTTACTCAAGAAATAACATGTTTATTAAATATTCTCTTTGTTGAATTTTGATATATTTATGTTGTAGGGATTTCCGAGACGAATTCGGCAGTCTTTCCGAATTCAAAATCAGAGTTATATATCAAAAGTTATCATCCGAAGAAGATTTGGGGCAAAAACGCAAAGTTTGAGAAATTCTGGGTTGAAAACATAACTCTCAAAGCAACCAGTGAACAAATTGACGAAGCCAAGTTACGGCCGTAACTACAGAATGTTACGGCCGTAAGTCATCCAAGTTACGGCCGTAACTCCTTAATGTTACGGCCGTAACTCTTGACAGATTGTTATGATTTGTCTAATTTTTTATACTTTTTGTGTATTATTGAGGGGATGGCTGACATTGATCCGATCTATTGTAATAATGCTGGAGTTTTGGAGCTATTAGATGACTTTAGGTGTATAAATAGACCCCTTAGATCCTTCATCATTCATCATTCATCATATAATTTTTCACTTCTTGTAAACTTTTCTTTTTGTGTGAAGAACACACTTGTGTTCTTGAGTGATTTGCTTGAGTGTGGTATAGCATATATTGTTCAGAGAGTTTATTGATTCTTTCTCCTTTATCTACTAAGGGAGTGAGGATCAATTCTTTCTCTTGATTCAACTAATAATGACCACCAAGGCTTGTATTATGTATAATAAACCCTTCATGGGATAAGTTACCTTTAGTTGGGATTATAAACAAGGTTAGTCATGTTATTTATGTTTGTATAAAAGATCTATTGTGAATTACTTATTATTGTGTGTGATTTTCATTGTTTTAACAATCTTTATTTATTTGGCCAATAAATGACGATATTTATGGTCTTCATATGTTTCGAAAGAAAATATGTTTGATTAGATCAAATGATGTTCACTCTAAGTTGTTCTAGGGGATAGAAATATACATCTAGACCTTAGATGATTCTTTGAGTTATTTTCATAAATCATAATGCTACGTATTAAAGCCAATCAACATAGAAATATAGTGGATTGATTCAATATGAAAGGGGCGTTTTATAGTTCGAAAGAGAAACCGTCTTTTTAAGGAAAATCGAATCTACACAATATAATAAGTAAATTCATCTTATCATCTCCTATACATCTTCTATAACTAATGAAGAACTAACTTTGTAATCCCAACTATTCCATTTTATCGTTAATCAATCTATTATTATTGCAATCTTTTTTTTATTTCCTTAAAATATTAGAACTATTATTGCATTTACTTTGAAACTATTAAACCAAACTCTTTAATTGTATGTTTCACTCATCTTAGTATCTATAAAAATAGACTAATAGTGTATAATTCAAATTATAATCAAACTTCCTCGTGGTATCGATAAACCGGACTCAAAAAGTCCACTTTACTACTTGATACGATATCGTGCACTTGCGATAGCTACACTAAGAACGTGTCAAGTTTTTGGCGCCGTTGCCGGGGAAGTATAAGTTAAATTTGAAATTATATTGTAAACTATTTTTATAGGTACAAATTTCTCGACATTGTAACTTAGTACTCAATTGTGTTTGTCCGGTCAAGTGGCAGATAACGGTACTCCGTGACTATTAAAGTCGGATTTTTCAGTTTCCCACAACAACTGATATTTGTAAATATTTTCTCCATTTATTTTTATTTTTATTTTTTTATAATGGAAGAAACATTGTATAAAATCGAAAAAAGATTTCCCTTTCTAAGCAAAAATACAATTTTAAAAAATTTACAAGGCAAGGCTTGAAAGGATGAGGTTGCTTATGAATAAAAGCATATCTTTTGACATAAGATTCATTATTGAAGCCAAAGTAAGAATAGAGGGTGAATTCACAGAAACACCGACTAGATTTTTACCAGGGCTTGGAAAAAGTTCATATGCGAAGAAACGAAGAGCAAAGATGATAGCCGTTTGTTACAAATGTTCTAGATGAAACTGTAATTTAAAATGTCGATCTTTAGGAATTCCATCTACAAACAGAGAAGATAAAATTCAGTTCATTAAGGATGGTCTGAATAAAGAGAATTTTGATAATATCGAAATTTCTCTTGACACGCATCCTAGTGGACTTGTACATTACGGAATTAGATGTTTGTGGAATAAATTCAAACCAGAATATGAACAACGTCTTGGGAATCTGACGTTAAAAGTCCCTGTTTGCCAATTTGTAAGAAAATTGGATGGGAAGCTTCTCCCCGACTCATAGAAGGCGTTTAGGCTGTTTCTGAACATAAAATCAGAGGAAGATGTGAGCCACAATCACAACTACTGTATATACGCATAAGTATCTTTTATTTTTGTCGTGTGGTGAGATTTTCTGAAAAAAAAATGTGATACGCGATAAATGCTTTCATTATTCTATTGAGTAGTTGAAGCGCAATCAAACGCAATCACAAACTTGTTAAACAATTTTTACCTTCTTTTTCTTCTATAAATAAACATTGTACTTGTTTCTTTCATTCATCCCTCAAACTTGCACTTTTCTCTATTTCTCTCTAAAAAAAAAATTTCTTTTAAAAAATGGAGTCATCATCTTCAACAAAAAAATTTAGCACAGTCTGCATTTTTGGTGGAGCTAGTTATGGAAAAGAGGCATGCTTTCTTGAGCGACCCACAACTTGGGTCGTACCTTAGGAGAAAAATGCATTCATGTAGTTTACGGAGGAGGAAGTCTAGGACTAATGGGACGAGTGCCATACGCCTATATGGAAGGAGTAAGAGTGTTGGGAATAATCCCAAAACCTCTGGCTGAAAGTAAAATCACCGGGTCAACTATTGGAGATGAGTTTAGATCTGTAAATATGCAAGATCGCATAACTCACATGATAAATAATTCTGGCGCCTTTATCACCCTTCCCGGTGGTTTTGGCACCCTTGAGGAACTTTTTCATGTGGTTACCAGAGCCCAGCTAAATGTTCATCAAAAACCAATAGGTCTGCTTAATGTCAATGGTTTCTTTGATGGTTTACTGTCTTTCATCGACTACTCTGCTGAAAAGGGTTTTATTTCAGAGCGTGCTAAACGAATCATAGTCGTTGCAACAACACCAGAAGAACTAATCAAAAAACTCAATGAATTTGTTCCTCAACCAGATCCAGCTCTAGCTAAAATTGTCTGAATGGAAGATTTTACCGTGAGAAAATGAAAAGTGGATTCATTCCTCTCCCTTTGATAACCCATATCGGACCTCTTGTATTTTTACTTTCTGTCGTGTGTAATAATCGTGCTAAATGGTGGCAGCTTAAGGAGTTTCTTCTTGATCTCTTGACGCGCATCTATTCGCGATTTATATATTGTTATTTTTTTACTATAATTTTTATTGTGTTTTTTTTATAAAAGCATTGATGGCAGCGTAAGGTGACTCTTCGGACTTTCTTGATGCGCATCTTAAAAATTGTGTTATACTTACGAGTATATTTTATTTTCTTTTGTTGTGTGCCTCGTATATTTATTCTCTTGCAGATTCTAAAAGGCGTTAGCTCAAACATCAACTTTCTTAACAGGGAGTATTCTGCTTTTCTGCATTGCTTTTTATTTTATAATATTTTTTTTATTTTTAAAGTGAGGACAGTTTTATTTTCAAGTTTGAGGGTGGTTTGTTTAATTATTTTGGTGTGTTGGAATTTTGGTGTGTTTTGATTGATTTAGTTATTTTCCCTAATTTTTTTTATTATATATATATATATATTTATAGTATTTTGATTTATGAGATTTCTAGATCTGGCCATAACACCAATAAATTAGCTATATAAAAACTTCTAAAATCATTTTAACCGGTAAAAAAATTGTATATTCCAAAATTTTTTGATCCTTAATCTCTCTTTCCAAGCCTTGTAATTATCATATAAAATTGAGTCATTCGTTACCTTGAGAAAAGAAGAATCAATCGGTTGATGAAAAATAGAACTGAAATTTACTTAATTTGTGGAGTTTTTGATTTTTCATGCTTAAACTAAGAAATGATTTTCTGCAAAAATTCTATTCCCTAAAAAAAGGAGTCATTGGTGAAAAGAGCTACACGTTAGAAAATAACGGTGTGAAAGCTATCACCTAAAAAAATGACGAAAAGGAGAAGTGTTGAGCAGCAACAGCTGCCTAATTTTGGAGGTCTTAAGTTTTGCGAAAAATAAAGGACTAACCATTGTTGGTGCGTAGCTGTCGTCTCAGAAAAATTGGTGAAAAGAGCTACACGTTAGCAAATAACGGTGTGAAAGCTATCACCTTTTTAAAAAAAATGAGATAGAAATTGTGTTAGTGAAAAGAGCTACACGTTAGCAAATAACGGTGTGAAAGCTATCACTAAGGGATGTAGTTTATGAGCAGATTTGAATTAATTAGCGGCTGAATTTCAATACACTCAATTTCGTGAAAAATCACAATATTTGATGACGCCAATGAAATTCTTCTTCATATTGAGTCAAAAAATAAATGAGTGATCGAGAGCAACCATTAAAGGGAGTCGTGTGTATCACGAGTGGGAAAGAAATAATCAACCTTTTGGGAGGAAAACCTTAAATTTGGAATTACAAAATAAAAACCGTATTTTAACTTCAAAATCATTAGTAGATTTATTTTGAATCTTGATTCATTTCTATCTACTGTATAAAGATGGTTGTTGTGTATTAATGGCATTTTGATCTCCTTTTCTCTTTATATATAATTATTTTAATTTATGTGTGTATTAATTTTTCTTATTTTTATTTTTGGAGCATGAATAATAAAGAGTTTTGCTCGGGACTAGCAAGAATTCAAGTTTGGGGGTGTGATAAGTGTCAGTTTTGTACACTTATCCATGGTTTGTATCGATAAAATTCACCCATAATTGAGCTAGTCTACTCATTTTTTGCTTTTAATTAATTAGTTTTTAATAATTTTATTTTTATCGGATGATGATCGGATTAAATAACTGATTTACTCAAGAAATAACATGTTTACTAAATATTCTCTTTGTTGAATTTTGATATATTCATGTTGTAGGGCTTCCCGAGACGAATTCGCGATCTTTCGGATTCAAAATCGAGTTATATATCAAAAGTTATCATCCGAAGAAGATTTGGGGCAAAACGCAAAGTCGAGAAATTGCAGGTTGAAAACGTAACTCTCAAAGCAACCGGTGAACAAATTGGCGAAGCCAAGTTACGGCCGTAACTACAGAATGTTACGGCCGTAAGTCATCCAAGTTCAGCCGTAACTCCTTAATGTTACGGCGTAACTCTTGACAAATTGTTATGATTTGTCTAATTTTTATACTTTTGTGTATTATTGAGGGGATGGTGGCATTGATCCGATCTATTGTAATATCTTTGGAGTTTTGGAGCTATTAGATGACTTTAGGTGTATAAATAGACCCCTTAGATTCTTCATCATTCATCATTCATCATATAATTTTTCACTTCTTGTAAACTTTTCTTTTTGTGTGAAGAACACACTTGTGTTCTTGAGTGATTTGCTTGAGTGTGGTATAGCATATGTTGTTCAGAGAGTTTATTGATTCTTTCTCCTTTATCTACTAAGGGAGTGAGGATCAATTCTTTCTCTTGATTCAACTAATAATGACCACCAAGGCTTGTATTATGTATAATAAACCCTTCATGGGATAAGTTACCTTTAGTTGGGATTATAAACAAGGTTAGTCATGTTATTTATGTTTGTATAAAAGATCTATTGTGAATTACTTATTATTGTGTGTGATTTTCATTGTTTTAACAATCTTTATTTATTTGGCCAATAAATGACGATATTTATGGTCTTCATATGTTTCGAAAGAAAATATGTTTGATTAGATCAAATGATGTTCACTCTAAGTTGTTATAGGGGATAGAAATATACATCTAGACCTTAGATGATTCTTTGAGTTATTTTCATAAATCCTAATGCTACGTATTAAAGCCAATCAACATAGAAATATAGTGGATTGATTCAATATGTAAGGGGCGTTTTATAGTTCGAAAGAGAAACCGTCTTTTTAAGGAAAATCGAATCTACACAACATAATAAGTAAATTCATCTTATGATCTCCTATACATCTTCTATAACTAATGATGAACTAAGTTTGTAATCCCAACTATTCCATTTTATCGTTAATCAATCTATTATTATTGCAATCTTTTTTTTATTTCCTTCAAATATTAGAACTATTATTGCATTTACTTTGAAACTATTAAACCAAACTCTTTAATTGTGTGTTTCACTCATATTAGTATCTATAAAAATAGACTAATAGTGTATAATTCAAATTATAACCAAACTTCCACGTGAGATCGATAAACCGGACTCAAAAAGTCCACTTTACTACTTTATACGATATCGTGCACTTGCGATAGCTACACTAAGAACGTGTCAAGTTTTTGGCGCCGTTGCCGGGGAAGTATAAGTTAAATTTGAAATCTTATATTGTAAACTATTTTTATAGGTACAAATTTCTCGACATTGTAACTTAGTACTCAATTGTGTTTGTCCGGTCAAGTGGCAGATAACGGTACTCCGTGACTATTAAAGTCGGATTTTTCAGTTTCCCACAATAACTGATATTTGTAAATATTTTCTCCATTTATTTTCATTTTTATTTTTTTATAATGGAAGAAACATTGTATAAAATCGAAAAAAGATTTCCCTTTCTAAGCAAAAATGCAATTTTAAAAATTTACAAGGCAAGGCTTGAAAGGATGAGGTTGCTTATGAATAAAAGCATATCTTTTGACATAAGATTCATTATTGAAGCCAAAGTAAGAATAGAGGGTGAATTCACAGAAACACCGACTAGATTTTTACCAGGGCTTGGAAAAAGTTCATATGCGAAGAAACGACGAGCAAAGATGATAGCCGTTTGTTATAAATGTGCTAGATGGAACTGTAATTTAAAATGTCGATCTTTAGGAATTCCATCTACAAAGAGAGAATATAAAATTCAGTTCATTAAGGATGGTCTGAATAAAGAGAATTTTGATAATATCGAAATTTCTCTTGACACGCATCCTAGTGGACTCGTACATTATGGAATTCGATGTTTGTGGAATAAATTCAAACCAGAATATGAACAACGTCTTGGGAATCTGACATTAAAAGACCCTGTTTGCCAATTTGTAAGAAAATTGAATGGGAAGCTTCTCCCCGACTCATAGAAGGCGTTTAGGCTGTTTCTGAACGTAAAATCAGAGGAAGATGTGAGCCACAATCACAACTACTGTATATGTAATATCCGCGTTTTCTATTTTCGGTAATTTCTATTTTTGATGTATGTTCGTTTCGGACAACTCGCTTAGCACTGTTTTGGAATTCTGAATCTATTTTGTTCTTGGAGTTTTTCCGTTTGGTCGAGTTTCGAGGATGCTTTCGCATAATTTCATTTTGAATTATATCATGCCGCATGTGCGTTCGATTCTCGTAAAACTTGTTCGTTTTCGTTGTTTCTCGATTCATATAAGTTGGTATGGTTGAGTTGGTCGTGTTGGAACTTTCGGTTTGCTAATCCGACGTTGTATTGCGATTTTTCGGGCACTTGGGCCGTTTTTGTAATTTTCATAAGTTTGGGAATTTCGCCGTTTGCTTCATTTGAGACTCTCTAGTGATCCGGATTATATTTTCTTTCAAAACTCAGCTTCGTTGTTTTGGATACCCCATGTTTATACTTTTGATTCTATCCTTGTGTTGCGTTTCGTCGTTGTATCATTGTCTTTGAGCTAAGTGATTAGCGATCTTTGACTCTTTGCATGCATAACGTCGTTATGCATGCTCTTTACGTGCGTTATATAGGTATCATAACGTCGTTATACCCCATTGGTAACGTCGTTATGGTTTCGCAGAAAGTGTGTCAGTTGTTCGTTCGTCGTTAACTTTGAGAGGGTTACGTCGTAACCTTCATAACGTGCGTTAACAATAGGCGTTAACGTCGTAACTCGCCGTCAGTCTTTTAATTCCCGACTTATTTTGATCGACTTATTTCACTCCTTTTCTTTCTTTCTCGCGACGTGAGCTTCCTTTGGGCGATTTCAAGCGATTCACCCGGTCTGTCGGTAGGAACCTTCTAAAGATCGATTTTGCGTCCCAAGCAAGGTTTATCATCATCATAATCATCCTCCATCCGTCCGAATCGAGGTATACATCGATGAACCCTAGTTTTTGGGGATTTGGGATTTTTGGCATAATTCTTCCTTTTAATCCGTTTTGGCTTGACGACTTGTTAGATTACGATTGTGTAGTCGTAAATCCCTTGTTTCGATTATAGTTTAACGGATTTAACCTAGTAATTTCTTCATGGTTAGATTATAGCCATCGTGGACTTCGTACTTTCCGACAAATCGTTCCAAGGGGTAGAATTAGGATTAATTCGTACCTTTCCGCATTATTGAGACTTGTGTATCTTGTTATTGTGTTAGGAACGGATTTGGGAAGATTGTTCGACCGAAACCTATTCCTTCATCGTTTCCTTCGTTTCGTTTCATTCAAGGCAAGTACATGTATTACATTCGTTATGTGCATATGATTTTGATGCGAATGATGTATATGGTGTTATTGAACGAATGTGATTGTTTCTCTTCCACAGGGATGGCGTGTGGCCTGCGGGGCCGATACTAATGGGTACGGCCATGGAAGTGGAATTGAGTGCGTGTGTTGATGTTCTTCCACAGGGACGGTTCGACGGGACCTGCCGGGGCCGATACTAATGGGTACGGCCGCGGAAGTGGTTTCTCACACAGGGACGGTCCGCGGGACCTCACGGGGACCGATCTTAATGGGTGATCGCGAGTTACCAAGCGTGGATAATTGTGATGTGGGAAACTTGTTGATATACTGTTTTGGTGTTGATGTGATATTCCGGAATATTGACTTTCAAAATAATTTTCCTAATGATTTATTTGCGTTGAATGGCGTATGTATATAATGTTGTGTAATTATGTACTTGCACTAGCTATTCGAATGCTAACCCCTTAAATGGGGGAAATGCGTCTTATGCATTTCAGGTACTGGTCGAGCTGAGGAGCTGGCACGGGATGCGCATGCAAATGATGGGTTGGCTTGATGATGTGGCTCGAGTCTGCATTTTTCTGTTTTGTCATTGCATCTGTTGAATACTGGAGATAGTTGGTTTATTTTTGAATATGGTTTAAGTCCCCTGCGTGGGCAACATTTTGGTATTTAACTTATGTCTCATGTACTCCGTTAAAATGTTTTGGCCGAGGCCACGGCCTTATTTACTCTTTGGGTACATCTTTCATGTTATCATTGTGGTTCATGTGTCACGAGTTAGCCTGGTAGACCTCACGGGGGTTCTACGGCGTGTAATGTCCCATTTGTGAATTGGGATGTTACAATTATGGTATCAGAGCTTAGGTTTTGAATACCTAGGCTGTCGGTGAAATTTGGGTCTGTCAGTTGCATCATTAGAGTCAGTCGTTGAGCCTAATATCATCATGCTACCGTCTTTTCGTGCGACCCGTGGCTGTAAGTCTCCTCGAACTCTTATATTTCTGTAATTCGTTTTTACGCATTGTTCATCGTGACTCGTGTTACCAACTTCGTGAATTGTGAATCTTTCGATCTTGTTCTTTTCTTATTCTCCTTGAGATGTTGAGAGGTCGTGGTAGACCGGCTAGGGGGCGGCCGAGGCCGTGGTCGTGGTGCGATAATGAGGAGGGCTCACTTTCCCGATCTCTGCGGACTCGGCCTCTCACTCGGTGCCGTCGGGTAATAATGCCGACGGGAGCTCTTGCCGTGCTTCAGCGATTGGTAGCCCAACTTACTCGAATAGCTCGGGGTGGACGTCGAGAATCCGCCCCCGACACCTAAGAGGAGGCTAGTAAGTGGCTTGACGGTAACTAAGATGCACCCTCCTCGTTTCTCGGATCTTGACTCCCTCGGATGGGAGAATTGGCTCTTTCGGTTGTCCGTAACCTTCGATGCCGTAGCTTTGTCACGAGGACAGAGGGTACACATTGCCCAGTACCTCTGGATAAGGAAGGCTGCGGAATGGTGGGAGGCCGTTGCGCCCGAGAGATCGTCGGGCCACTTGGGATGAGTTCGGGGCTGCTATGGAAGCGAGAATATTGTCCGCCGCCGATCAAGGAGCGCAGAATGTAGAGTTCTTCACCGCTACACCTCGGGATGTGCCTATTTCTCGTGCCATCATTTCTTACAATCGTGATTGGGCTTCGTGAGGATCAAGTGAGAACGGAGGCCGATAAAATCCGATACTTCAATATGCGCATGAAGCCGCATATTAGGCGAGTATGGCGCCGCTCATGTGTGCCACTTTGAAGGAATACGAGGATCGCGCTCGCGATCGAGATGGTGTCCCGGAATCAGTCGGTTTCGGAAGCTAAGAAGCGAAGACTACCGTGGGTTCTCGGCCGGAAAAGGTGGGCGATTTCGAGGTCTCGTTCTGCTCCTACACAGGAAGAGGCCGTTTCATCGGGCCGGTGGATCTCGTGGTAACAACTGATTCGATCTGTTGCCAGGCGGGAGAGTTTGTTTTAATTGCAATCGGCCCGAGCACGTTGTGAAGGATTGCCCGCCGTTAGTTACTTGCTTTACTTGCGACGAGGCCAAGGCATCGAGCGGCTCATTGTGAGAGGGCCACAGTGGCCGCTAGATTTACGACTACCACCGCCGATCGTAGGATCTCGGTTCACCGGCTACTCATGTTCCGCAGGTTCGAGTCGTGGTAGGGGTCGGAGTCGGCCAATCGCCGCAGCCCGAGTTCGGGCTCGATCCATCCCCGATTATATCGGATGAGGCGCACGGAGGAGGCGGACATTCGGTGGCGTCGGTACCACTCGAGATCCTTTCTCATCCGGATTTGAGACTTTTTGATTCGGTGCAACCCATTCCTTTATAGCCGGATTGTGTGAGTCGTATTGGTTTTGGTGCTTGTTTGAGTGTGAGCCGTTCGTAGTGGGTACGCCCGGGATCGTATGGTTGGGGACCGGGAAGTTAGGGATTGCCCGGTGAGGATCGGGAGCCGGGATTGGCCTCGAATCTCATTGTTATAGACCTTAAGGGTGAGGATTTGATCCTCGGGGACGATTGGTTGGATCGTCATGGTGCTATCATGAACTATCGGACTCGTACCATCACGATAGTTGCCGAGGACGGCACCGAGCATACTCTCGTCGGTAAGCCGGGTAGATCGAGTGTGTGATTAGCGCCTTGAAGGCGATGAAACTTTGAACCAAGGTTGTGTCGGCTCTTGGTGTTTCGCTCTGCGGGCGAGAAGATGGTGGGGTTGACATATCGTCGATCCCGGTTGTTAGCGAGTACCCGATGTATTTCGGATGACTTGCGGGATTACCACCACATCGAGAGGTGGAGTTTCCTATTGACCTTGAGCGACGCGGCCCCTATTTCTCGAGCACCGTACCGTATGGCACCGTCAGAGATGCTAGAGTTGAAGAATCGATTGGGAGAGTTGTTAGATAAAGGGAATAATCGACCGCGCGCAACGCGTTGGGGTGCGCCTGAACTTGTTGTTAAGAAGAAGCATGGCTCGCTACTGATAGGCAACGACTATCTAGAATTAAACAAGCTAACCATCAAAAATAAATACCCTTTGCCCAGGATTGACGATTTGTTTGATCAGCTTCAGGGGGCGACAGTCTTTTCGAAGATTGATTTGCGATCGGGCTACTACCAGTTGAGGATTCGGGACGTCGATATTCCGAAGGCTGCCTTTCGGACGAGATATGGCCATTACGAGTTTGTGGTTATGCCTTTCGGGCTAACCAATGCCCCAGCAGTGTTCATGCAGTTGATGAACAAAGTTTTTATTGAGTATCTGGACAAATTCGTAGTCGTTTTTATTGACGATATTCTTATCTATTCACGGAGTCGAGAGGAGCACGCCTTACATCTTCGGATTGTATTAGACACCTTGAGGGCTGAGCAGTTGTACGCGAAGTTCTCTAAGTGTGAGTTTTGGCTCGAGTAGCGTTCCTTGGGCATGTGATTTCGTGAGAGGAGTTCGGGTAGATCCGCGAGAAAATAGAGCGGTGATGGCTTGGGAGCCGCCTAAGAATGTGAAGGAGGTGAGGAGTTTTACGGGTCTTGCGGCTATTACCGTAGATTCGTTGAGGATTTTCTAAGATCGCTAGACCACTCACTCGGTTGCTCCGAGAAAACTCGGAAGTTCGAGTGGACTACGAGATAGGCGGATGCTTTGACGAGTTAAAGAGACGTTTGACTACCGCGCCCGTGTTAGCATTGCCTCGGGGAACGAGGATTTCGTAGTGTACTGATGATGCTTCGGGCCTTGGTCTAGGATGTGTTTTGATGCGAGAGAGACGAGTGATTGCATATGCGTCCCTTGATTGAAACCTTATGAGGTGAATTACCCCACGCACGATTTGGAGTTAGTGCGGTCGTTTTCGCCTTAAAGATCTGGAGGCATTACCTCTATGGGTCGTGTGTAAGATTTTTACCGACCACAAGAGTTTGAAGTATATCTTGATCGGAAGGAGTTAAATATGAGGCGGCGTAGGTGGTTAGAGCTAATTAAAGATTACGACCTCGAGATACTTTACCATCCGGTAAGGCTAACGTGGTGGCGGATGCGTTGAGCCGTAAGCCAATGGCGTTGCGAGATGTTAGAAGTACTTACACCGCAGAGTAGGATCAGCGAGATCTTATTTGTCGAATATTGAGGTTTGGGTTCGAGAGAGTTCGGGGCGATTATGTGCATTAGAGATCACTTCGTCCTTGACGGATGATATCAAGGCGAAAGCGATATGATGATCCGTGTTTGGTCGATTAAGGGAGGATGTGAGGCGGGGAAAGCCCCTGGATTTGTGGTTCGTGATGATGGCGTTACGAGATTTCGCGGCGGACTATGTGTACCGAATGATATTGAATCGAGACGGAAGATCTTGAGTGAAGCTCATACCACGCCTTACTCCATACATCCGGTACGAATAAAATGTACAAGGATGTGAGGAGCAACTCTTGGTGGAGTAATTTGAGGACAGACGTTAGCGAGTTTGTGTCGAGGTGTTTGACACTGTCGGCGAGTTAAGATCGAGCATCGGCGACCGCGGTTTTTGCGACCACTTCCTATCCGGAGTGGAAATGGGAGGATATTTCCATGGATTTCATTACTAGTATGCCTAGGACTCGGAATGGAATGAACATGATTTGGGTTATTGTCGATCGGGACCAAGTCGGCTCATTTCTGGTATTAAGGACACTTGGGGCCGGAGAGACTAGCAGTATTTATTGCAGAGGTCGTGAGATTGCATGGGACTCCTAAGAGTATTGTTTCGGATCGTGATGGCGGTTCGTGTCACATTTACGCGAGCCGTTCATCGAGCTTTGGGGCGAGTTGAGACTCGGTACATCTTATCACCCTCGATCGACGGACAGTCGGGCGGACGATCCAGGACGTTAGAGGATATGTTGAGAGCACATGTGCCCTAGAATGGAAGAATGATTGGGAGTCGCACTTGCCGTTGATTGAGTTCACGTACAACAATAGTTGGCACGCCTCGATCAAAATGGCGCCATTTGAGGCGTTGTATGGGAGGAGGTGTAGATCGCCGTTGTGTTGGGAC
The DNA here is from genome assembly GCA_033398695.1 of Orobanche coerulescens. NCBI lineage: Eukaryota > Viridiplantae > Streptophyta > Magnoliopsida > Lamiales > Orobanchaceae > Orobanche > Orobanche coerulescens. The sequence goes on along the minus strand of CM065810.1, from coordinate 92,904,741 downwards.
GATGCGTCCGAGCTGATTGTACCGAGCCCGATATGGTAGTTGAGACGAGAGAGAAGATTACTCGATTCGGAATAGATTGTTAACGGCCCCAGTCGGCGAAGTCTTATGCCGACACGCGTCGCCGTCCGTTGGAGTTTGAGGTGGGAGATCATGTTTTGCTTAAGGTGTCGCCGACACGGGAGTTTACCGCTTAGTAGGAAGGGTAAACTTAGTCCGAGGTTTATTGGGCCGTTTGAGATTTTAGAGAGAGTGGGAGAGCTTGCCTATCGGCTAGGCTTACCGTCCCCGAGCCACGTTCATAACGTATTTCATGTTTCCCGGCTTAGGAGGTACATATCGGACCCGGCCATATTATCGATTTTGGAGAGATCGGGTGGGACCCGACCTTACCATCGAGGAGAGGCCGATTCAGATTTTAGAGCGTCGGGTGAAGCAACTTCGTCATAAAACCATCCCTCTGGTTAAAGTTCAATGGTCGAGACATGGGTCGAAGAAGCCACATGGGAGACGGAGGAGAGTATGCAATCGAGATACCCGAGTTGTTCGCGTTGTAAGTTTCGGGACGAAACTTATTTTTAGGGGAGATAATGTAATATCCGTTTTCTATTTTCGGTAATTTCTATTTTTGATGTATGTTCGTTTCGGACAACTCGCTTAGCTTGTTTTGGAATTCGAATCTATTTTGTTCTTGGAGTTTTTCCGTTTGGTCGAGTTTCGAGGATGCTTTCGCATAATTTCATTTTGAATTATATCATGCCGCATGTGCGTTCGATTCTCGTAAAACTTGTTCGTTTTCGTTGTTTCTCGATTCATATAAGTTGGTATGGTTGAGTTGGTCGTGTTGGAACTTTCGGTTTGCTAATCCGACGTTGTATTGCGATTTTTCGGGCACTTGGGCCGTTTTGTAATTTTCATAAGTTTGGGGAATTTCGCCGTTTGCTTCATTTGAGACTCTCTAGTGATCCGGATTATATTTTCTTTCAAAACTCAGCTTCGTTGTTTTGGATACCCCATGTTTATACTTTTGATTCTATCCTTGTGTTGCGTTTCGTCGTTGTATCGACTGTGCTGAGCTAAGTGATTAGCGATCTTGAATCTTTGCATGCATAACGACGTTATGCATGCTCTTTACGACGTTATATAGGTATCATAACGCACGTTATACCCCATTGGTAACGCGTCGTTATGGTTTCGCAAAGTGTCCAGATTGTTCGTTACGTGCGTTAACTGAGAGAGGGGTTACGTACGTAACCTTCATAACGTACGTTAACAATAGGCGTTAACGTACGTAACTCGCCGTCAGGTCTTTTAATTCCTGACTTATTTTCGGTCGACTTATTTCACTCCTTTTCTTTCTTTCTCGCGACGTGAGCTTCCTTTGGGCGATTTCAAGCGATTCACCCGGTGCAATCAGTAGGAACCTTCTAAAGATCGATTTTTGCGTCCCAAGCAAGGTTTATCATCATCATAATCATCCTCCATCCGTCCGAATCGAGGTATACATCGATGAACCCTAGTTTTTTGGGGATTTCGGGATTTTTGGCATAATTCTTCCTTTTAATCCGTTTTGGCTTCGACGACTTGTTAGATTACGATTGTGTAGTCGTAAATCCCTTGTTTCCAGTATAGTTTAACGGATTTAACCTAGTAATTTCTTCATGGTTAGATTATAGCCATCGTGGACTTCGTACTTTCCGACAAATCGTTCCAAGGGGTAGAATTAGGATTAATTCGTACCTTTCCGCATTATTGAGACTTGTGTATACTGTTATTGTGTTAGGAACGGATTTGGGAAGATTGTTCGGACCGAAACCTATTCCTTCATCGTTTCCTTCGTTTCGTTTCATTCAAGGCAAGTACATGTATTACATTCCGTTATGTGCATATGATTTTGATGCGAATGATGTATATGGTGTTATTGAACGAATGTGATTGTTTCTCTTCCACGGGATGGCGTGTGGCCTCTGGGGGCCGATACTAATGGGTACGGCCATGGAAGTGGAATTGAGTGCGTGTGTTGATGTTCTTCCACCTGGGGACGGTTCGACGGGACCTCTGGGGGCCGATACTAATGGGTACGGCCGCGGAAGTGGTTTCTCACCTGGGGACGGTCCGACGGGACCTCTGGGGACCGATACTAATGGGTACGGTCGCGAGTTACCAAGCGTGGATAATTGTGATGTGGGAAACTTGTTGATATACTGTTTTGGTGTTGATGTGATATTCCGGAATATTGACTTTCAAAATAATTTTCCTAATGATTTATTTGCGTTGAATGGCGTATGTATATAATGTTGTGTAATTATGTACTTGCACTAGCTATTCGAATGCTAACCCCTTAAATGGGGGAAATGCGTCTTATGCATTTAGTCTGTAATCAGTGAGGAGAGCCGCACGGGATGCGCATGCAAATGATGGGTTGGCTTGATGATGATGTGGCTCGAGTCTGCATTTTTCTGTTTTGTCATTGCATCTGTTGAATACTGGAGATAGTTGGTTTATTTTTGAATATGGTTTAAGTCCCCTGCGTGGGCAACATTTTAGTATTTAACTTATGTCTCATGTACTCCGTTAAAATGTTTTGGCCGAGGCCACGGCCTTATTTACTCTTTGGGTACATCTTTCATGTTATCATTGTGGTTCATGTGTCACGAGTTAGCCTGGTAGACCTCACGGGGGTTCTACGGCGTGTAATGTCCCACTTTGTGAATTGGGATGTTACAGTATATACGCGTAAGTATCTTTTATTTTTGTCGTGTGGTGAGATTTTCTGAAAAAAAAAATGTGATACGCGATAAATGCTTTCATTATTCTATTGAGTAGTTGAAGCGCAATCAAACGCAATCACAAACTTGTTAAACAATTTTTACCTTCTTTTTCTTCTATAAATAAACATTGTGCTTGTTTCTTTCATTCATCCCTCAAACTTGCACTTTTCTCTATTTCTCTCTAAAAAAAAATTCTTTTCAAAAATGGAGTCATCATCTTCAACAAAAAAATTTAGCACAGTCTGGAAAGACAAAATCCGACAACTCCGTCTTCTCGTTACAATTGATGAATGATCCGACATACCATACGCGTATGAATGTAATTAAATCCAATAACATGCGATAGATTATTCTTCCCACACAAGACTACCAATTACGATAATTATGATAATACTCTCATCTCGATTCTCAAACAGAGTTAACTAACGATCGGTAACTGATAAACGTCTTAAAATACGCCAACGATGAATACAAATGAATGAACGTGAAAGATGAATGATTATTAATGATTGAAAATTTACTTAGTGAAAATTACTGAATGACAACAAATGAATTTTACAACCGGATTTACATACTCCCCCCCTAAAAAGAGTTTCGTCCTCGAAACTACGGGTCGAACAATTCGGGTTAACTCTCCCGCATACTATCTTCGGTTTCCCAAGTAGCCTCTTCGACTCAGTGTCTAGACCAATGAATCTTAACCAAAGGAATCATCTTATTCCTCAACTGTTTGATACGCCGCTCTAAAACTCGTACAGGATGTTCCTCATACGATTGATCATCCACAATCTCAATTTCATCGAACTGAAGTATGTGACTCGGGTCGACAACATACTTCCTCAACTGAGAGACATGAAACACATTATGAATTCGGCTCAACGCCGGAGGCAAGGCCAATCGATAAGCCAGACTGCCTACTTGATCCAAAATCTCAAACGGTCCAATGAATCTCGAACTCAACTTCCCCAGTTTCCCAAAACGGAAGATACCTCGACTCGGGGATACCTTGACCAAAACGTGGTCACCTGTCTCGAACTCTAGTGGTCGACGATGATTATCTGCATATGATTTTTGTCGACTCTGAGTGGTCAACAAACAACTCTTGATCAAAGCTACCTTCTCACGGGCGGCTATAAGCATATCGGGCTCGGTGCTTATTGATTCTGATAAGTCGTCCCAACACAAATGAGATCGACAACGAAGACCGTAAAAGGTCTCGTAAGGTGCCATCTTAATCGAAGCACGCCAAGTATTATTGTACGTGAACTTGATCAACGGTAGTTGGGCTTCCCAATCGTCCTTCTAATCGAGAACACAAGCCCTCAACATGTCCTCCAACGTTTGAATAGTCCTCTCTGATTGTCTGTCCGACTTAGGATGAAAAGCTATACTGAGATTAAGCTGCGTTCCCATGGCATGATGAACTGATTTCCAAAAATGTGACACGAATCGCCCATCACGATCAGAAACGATACTCTTAGGAATACCGTGTAATCTCACTATCTCTTTAATGAACAACTGGGCAAGCCTCTCGGGATCCCACATATCCTTAATCTCAAGGAAATGAGCTGACTTAGTTAAGCGGTCCACAATTACCCAGATTGTATTCATGCCACGACGACTCATCGGAAAACTCGTGATGAAGTCTATTGAAATATCCTCCCATTTCCACTCTGGAATAGGGAGCAGTTTCAGCATACCCGCATCCAGAACTCACATTTGGAAAACTTTCTATAGAGTTGCTCTCGTCTCAACACTTCGAGAATCTGATGAAGGTGAAATTCGTGCTCCTCTCGGTCACGAGAATAAATCAAAATGTCATCAATGAAGACAACCACAAACTGATCCAAATAGTTGATGAAAACTCGATTGATTAATTCCATGAATACTGCAGGTGCATTAGTTAACCCAAACGGCATCACCACAAACTCGTAATGACATAGCGTATTCGAAACGCTGTTCTAGTAATATCCGACTCTCGAATTCGTAACTGATGATACCCAGATCTTAAATCGATCTTGGAAAATATTGAAGCTCCCTAAAGTTGATCCAAAAGATCATCGATGCGGGGTAGGGGATATTTATTCTTGATCGTCACTCTGTTCAATTCCCGGTAGTCAATGCACAAGCGAAAAAAACCTTCCTTCTTCTTGACAAATAACACAGGTGCTCCCCACGGGGACGCACTCGGTCGGATATAACCTTTCTCATATAATTCCTCCAGTTGATTCTTCAATTCCCTGCATTTTGGTCGGGGCCATCTGATACGGTGCCTTCGATATTGGAGACGTACCGGGCTCCAACTCAATCATGAATTCCACATCTCTCTGTGGTGGCAAACCAGGTAACTCGTCTGGAAATACATCGGCATATTCTCTCACTACCGGAATATCTACCAACATCATTGATGATTTCTCGGTCTTGATCATATAGCACCAATAACCAACACACCTCTGATTGATTAATTTCACCGCTTTCATCATATTAATGACTCTACCGGAACAACTGGGATTACCTCTCTGGAATACACATTTGACTCCATCGTCTGAAATGATAGTGACCATACGCTTGCAGACATTAATGATGGCATCGTGACGATCCATCCAATCAATACCCAAGATGACGTCGTCTCTTGATAAGTGTCAGTTTTGTACACTTATCCATGGTTTGTATCGATAAAATTTACCCATAATTGATCTAGTCTACTCTTTTTTGCTTTTAATTAATTAGTTTTTAATAATTTTATTTTTATCGGATGATGATCGGATTAAATAACTGATTTACTCAAGAAATAACATGTTTATTAAATATTCTCTTTGTTGAATTTTTATATATTCATATTGTAGGGATTTCCGAGACGAATTCGGCAGTCTTTCCGGATTCAAAATCAGAGTTATATATCAAAAGTTATCATCCGAAGAAGATTTGGGGCAAAAACGCAAAGTCTGAGAAATTCTGGGTTGAAAACGTAACTCTCAAAGCAACCAGTGAACAAATTGACGAAGCCAAGTTACGGCTGTAACTACAGAATATTACGGCCGTAAGTCATCCAAGTTACGGCCGTAACTCCTTAATGTTACGGCCGTAACTCTTGACAGATTGTTATGATTTGTCTAATTTTTTATACTTTTTGTGTATTATTGAGGGGATGGCTGGCATTGATCCGATCTATTGTAATAATGCTGGAGTTTTGGAGCTATTAGATGACTTTAGGTGTATAAATAGACCCCTTAGATTCTTCATCATTCATCATTCATCATATAATTTTTCACTTCTTGTAAACTTTTCTTTTTGTGTGAAGAACACACTTGTGTTCTTGAGTGATTTGCTTGAGTGTGGTATAGCATATATTGTTCAGAGAGTTTATTGCTTCTTTCTCCTTTATCTACTAAGGGAGTGAGGATCAATTCTTTCTCTTGATTCAACTAATAATGACCACCAAGGCTTGTATTATGTATAATAAACCCTTCATGGGCTAAGTTACCTTTAGTTGGGATTATAAACAAGGTTAGTCATGTTATTTATGTTTGTATAAAAGATCTATTGTGAATTACTTATTATTGTGTGTGATTTTCATTGTTTTAACAATCTTTATTTATTTGGCCAATAAATGACGATATTTATGGTCTTCATATGTTTCGAAAGAAAATATGTTTGATTAGATCAAATGATGTTCACTCTAAGTTGTTCTAGGGGATAGAAATATACATCTAGACCTTAGATGATTCTTTGAGTTATTTTCATAAATCCTAATGCTACGTATTAAAGCCAATCAACATAGAAATATAGTGGATTGATTCAATATGTAAGGGGCGTTTTATAGTTCGAAAGAGAAACCGTCTTTTTAAGGAAAATCGAATCTACACAACATAATAAGTAAATTCATCTTATGATCTCCTATACCTCTTCTATAACTAATGATGAACTAAGTTTGTAATCCCAACTATTCCATTTTATCGTTAATCAATCTATTATTATTGCAATCTTTTTTTTATTTCCTTCAAATATTAGAACTATTATTGCATTTACTTTGAAACTATTAAACCAAACTCTTTAATTGTGTGTTTCACTCATCTTAGTATCTATAAAAATAGACTAATAGTGTATAATTCAAATTATAACCAAACTTCCTCGTGGGATCGATAAACCGGACTCAAAAAGTCCACTTTACTACTTGATACGATATCGTGCACTTGCGATAGCTACACTAAGAACGTGTCAAGTTTTTGGCGCCGTTGCCGGGGAAGTATAAGTTAAATTTGAAATCTTATATTGTAAACTATTTTTATAGGTACAAATTTCTCGATATTGTAACTTAGTACTCAATTGTGTTTGTCCGGTCAAGTGGCAGATAACGATACTCCGTGACTATTAAAGTCGGATTTTTCAGTTTCCCACAATAACTGATATTTGTAAATATTTTCTCCATTTATTTTCATTTTTATTTTTTTATAATGGAAGACACATTGTATAAAATCGAAAAAAGATTTCCCTTTCTAAGCAAAAATGCAATTTTAAAAATTTACAAGGCAAGGCTTGAAAGGATGAGGTTGCTTATGAATAAAAGCATATCTTTTGACATAAGATTCATTATTGAAGCCAAAGTAAGAATAGAGGGTGAATTCACAGAAACACCGACTAGATTTTTACCAGGGCTTGGAAAAAGTTCATATGCGAAGAAACGACGAGCAAAGATGATAGACGTTTGTTATAAATGTGGTAGATGGAACTGTAATTTAAAATGTCGATCTTTAGGAATTCCATCTACAAACAGAGAAGATAAAATTCAGTTCATTAAGGATGGTCTGAATAAAGAGAATTTTGATAATATCGAAATTTCTCTTGACACGCATCCTAGTGGACTCGTACATTACGGAATTCGATGTTTGTGGAATAAATTCAAACCAGAATATGAACAACGTTTTAGGAATCTGACGTTAAAAGACCCTGTTTGCCAATTTGTAAGAAAATTGGATGGGAAGCTTCTCCCCGACTCATAGAAGGCGTTTAGGTCATTTACAACGTAAAATCAGAGGAAGATGTGAGCCACAATCACAACTACTGTATATACGCGTAAGTATCTTTTATTTTTGTCGTGTGGTGAGATTTTCTGAAAAAAAAAAATGTGATACGCGATAAATGCTTTCATTATTCTATTGAGTAGTTGAAGCGCAATCAAACGCAATCACAAACTTGTTAAACAATTTTTACCTTCTTTTTCTTCTATAAATAAACATTGTGCTTGTTTCTTTCATTCATCCCTCAAACTTGCACTTTTCTCTGTTTCTCTCTAAAAAAAAAAATTCTTTTCAAAAATGGAGTCATCATCTTCAACAAAAAAATTTAGCACAGTCTGGAAAGACAAAATCCGACAACTCCGTCTTCTCGTTACAATTGATGAATGATCCGACATACCATACGCGTATGAATGTAATTAAATCCAATAACATGCGATAGATGATTCTTCCCACACAATACTACCAATTACGATAATATGAATGAACGTGAAAGATGAATGATTATTAATGATTGAAAATTTACTTAGTGAAAATTACTGAATGACAACAAATGAATTTTACAACCGGTTTTACATACTCCCCCCCTTAAAAAGAGTTTCGTCCTCGAAACTACGGGTCGAACAATTCGGGTTAACTCTCCCGCATACTATGTTCGGTTTCCCAAGTAGCCTCTTCGACTCAGTGTCTAGAACAATGAATCTTAACCAAAGGAATCATCTTGTTCCTCAACTGTTTGATACGCCGCTCTAAAACTCGTACAGGATGTTCCTCATACGATTGATCATCCACAATCTCAATTTCATCGAACTGAAGTATGTGACTCGGGTCGACAACATACTTCCTCAACTGAGAGACATGAAACACATTATGAATTCGGCTCAATGCCGGAGGCAAGGCCAATTGATAAGCCAGACTGCCTACTTGATCCAAAATCTCAAACGGTCCAATGAATCTCGGACTCAACTTCCCCAGATTCCCAAAACGGAAGATACCTCGACTCGGGGATACCTTGACCAAAACGTGGTCACCTGTCTCGAACTCTAGTGGTCGACGATGATTATCTGCATATGATTTTTGTCGACTCTGATTGGTCAACAAACAACTCCTGATCAAAGCTACCTTCTCACGGGCGGCTATAAGCATATCGGGCTCGGTGCTTATTGATTCTGATAAGTCGTCCCAACACAAAGGAGATCGACAACGAAGACCGTAAAAGGCCTCGTAAGGTGCCATCTTAATCGAAGCACGCCAAGTATTATTGTACGTGAACTTGATCAACGGTAGTTGGGCTTCCCAATCGTCCTTCTAATCGAGAACACAAGCCCTCAACATGTCCTCCAACGTTTGAATAGTCCTCTCTGATTGTCTGTCCGACTTAGGATGAAAAGCTATACTGAGATTAAGCTGTGATCCCATGGCATGATGAACTGATTTCCAAAAATGTGACACGAATCGCCCATCAGGATCAGAAACGATACTCTTAGGAATACCGTGTAATCTCACTATCTATTTAATGAACAACTGGGCAAGCCTCTCGGGACCCCACGTATCCTTAATCTCAAGGAAATGAGCTGACTTAGTTAAGCGGTCCACAATTACCCAGATTGTATTCATGCCACGACGACTCATCGGAAAACTCGTGATGAAGTCTATTGAAATATCCTCCCATTTCCACTCTGGAATAGGGAGCGGTTTCAGCATACCCGCATCCAGAACTCACATTTGGAAAACTTTCTATAGAGTTGCTCTCGTCTCAACACTTCGAGAATCTGATGAAGGTGAAATTCGTGCTCCTCTCGGTCACGAGAATAAATCAAAATGTCATCAATGAAGACAACCAAAAACTGATCCAAATAGTTGATGAAAACTCGATTGATTAATTCCATGAATACTGCAGGTGCATTAGTTAACCCAAACGGCATCACCACAAACTCGTAATGACATAGCGTATTCGAAACGCTGTTCTAGTAATATCCGACTCTCGAATTCGTAACTGATGATACCCAGATCTTAAATCGATCTTGGAAAATATTGAAGCTCCCTGAAGTTGATCCAAAAGATCATCGATGCGGGGTAGGGGATATTTATTCTTGATCGTCACTCGGTTCAATTCCCGATAGTCAATGCACAAGCGAAAAAAACCTTCCTTCTTCTTGACAAATAACACAGGTGCTCCCCACGGGGATGCACTCGGTCGGATATAACCTTTCTCATATAATTCCTCCAGTTGATTCTTCAATTCCCTGCATTTCGGTCGGGGCCATCTGATACGGTGCCTTCGATATTGGAGACGTACCAGGCTCCAACTTAATCATGAATTCCACATCTCTCTGTGGTGGCAAACCAGGTAACTCGTCTGGAAATACATCGGCATATTCTCTCACTACCGGAATATCTGCCAACATCATTGATGATTTCTCGGTCTTGGTCATATAGCACCAATAACCAACACACCTCTGATTGATTAATTTCACCGCTTTCATCATATTAATGACTCTACCGGAACAACTGGGATTACCTCTCTGGAATACACATTCGACTCCATCGTCTGAAATGATAGTGACCATACGCTTGCAGACATTAATGATGGCATCGTGACGATCCATCCAATCAATACCCAAGATGACGTCGTCTCTTGATAAGTGTCAGTTTTGTACACTTATCCATGGTTTGTATCGATAAAATTCACCCATAATTGATCTAGTCTACTCGTTTTTTGCTTTTCATTAATTAGTTTTTAATAATTTTATTTTTATCGGATGATGATCGGATTAAATAACTGATTTACTCAAGAAATAACATGTTTATTAAATATTCTCTTTGTTGAATTTTGATATATTCATGTTGTAGGGATTTCCGAGACGAATTCGGTAGTCTTTCCGAATTCAAAATCAGAGTTATATATCAAAAGTTATCATCCGAAGAAGATTTGGGGCAAAAACGCAAAGTTTGAGAAATTCTGGGTTGAAAACGTAACTCTCAAAGCAACCAGTGAACAAATTGACGAAGCCAAGTTACGGCCGTAACTACAGAATGTTACGGCCGTAAGTCATCCAAGTTACGGCCGTAACTCCTTAATGTTACGGCCGTAACTCTTGACAGATTGTTATGATTTGTCTAATTTTTATACTTTTTGTGTATTATTGAGGGGATGGCTGACATTGATCCGATCTATTGTAATAATGCTGGAGTTTTGGAGCTATTAGATGACTTTAGGTGTATAAATAGACCCCTTAGATCCTTCATCATTCATCATTCATCATATAATTTTTCACTTCTTGTAAACTTTTCTTTTTGTGTGAAGAACACACTTGTGTTCTTGAGTGATTTGCTTGAGTATGGTATAGCATATGTTATTCAGAGAGTTTATTGTTTCTTTCTCCTTTATCTACTAAGGGAGTGAGGATCAATTCTTTCTCTTGATTCAACTAATAATGACCACCAAGGCTTGTATTATGTATAATAAACCTTTCATGGGCTAAGTTACCTTTAGTTGGGATTATAAACAAGGTTAGTCATGTTATTTATGTTTGTATAAAAGATCTATTGTGAATTACTTATTATTGTGTGTGATTTTCATTGTTTTAACAATCTTTATTTATTTGGCCAATAAATGACGATATTTATGGTCTTCATATGTTTCGAAAGAAAATATGTTTGATTAGATCAAATGATCTTCACTCTAAGTTGTTCTAGGGGATAGAAATATACCTCTAGACCTTAGATGATTCTTTGAGTTATTTTCATAAATCCTAATGCTATGTATTGAAGCCAATCAACATAGAAATATAGTGGATTGATTCAATGTGTAAGGGGCATTTTATAGTTCGAAAGAGAAACCGTCTTTTTAAGGAAAATCGAATCTACACAACATAATAAGTAAATTCATCTTATGATCTCCTATACATCTTCTATAACTAATGACGAACTAAGTTTTGACGAACTAAGTTTGTAATCCCAACTATTCCATTTTATCGTTAATCAATCTATTATTATTGCAATCTTTTTTTTATTTCTTTAAAATATTAGAACTATTATTGCATTTACTTTGCAACTATTAAACCAAACTCTTTAATTGTGTGTTTCACTCATCTTAGTATCTATAAAAATAGACTAATAGTGTATAATTCAAATTATAACCAAACTTCCTCGTGGGATCGATAAACCGGACTCAAAAAGTCCACTTTACTACTTGATACGATATCGTGCACTTGCGATAGCTACACTAAGAACGTGTCATATCTCGGTAAATCTACCACGATCAGGTTTGCCAACCAAACACAGCCATTAAGCTGAATCGGACAATTCTTAATCTCACGATCTCCGATAATTCTTCTACCATCAGGTAGACCAATGATATAAGGTTCACAACTGGAAGCACTATCCAGGTGAAGTCTACTCAAACATGACTCAGAAATGAATGAATGTGATGCACCAGTATCAAAAAGGGTACACATAGGTTGATATAGAATTTCGAGTGTACCTGAGATCATTCGGGCCTCCAGATCGTCGGTCCTCTTCATCTCATAAATTCGGGGCTAGCCAACCCCGGAACCAGATGCTCCCGTCTGATAGCTGTGGACTCCGCCTTTGTTTGCTCCCGTCATATTGAACGACGCAGACTGAGTGGCCTCATTCTGAACAGCTGAATGCTTCGGGGCTTGAGATATCGCCGTAGTAGATTTGGAGTCTCTTCGGCAAAAACGAGCCTTATGCACAGCAATCCCATAGTTATTGCACGTGATAGTCTGTCTCGGACACTTGGTGCTGAAATGACCCTGTTCTCCACAGTTGAAACTGGTGATGGCCGAACTGGCCACTTGGGACTGAGATTTCGCGGGTCTAGGCACCATAGGAGGTCGCTCAGAAAAAGTAGGGCCCGCACGAGGCTTCTTGAAGGTTGGTTGACTGCCTTTTGACTGATTACGATTCTTGGATTTCTTGCTAGCAAATGAAGGTTGTTACTTAGCAATCTCCTTAGCAGTAAGCTCATAAGTAAGAGCTTTCTCGATGAATTCGGCCAGGGTGGTGAAATTATGATTAAGCAACTACATCTGCATACGAGGTTTCTACCTCTTGCTGAAATACTTGATCTTATCCGCCTCGGAGTGGATAATAGATGAGGCAAAAGAAAGTAGCTCCTAAAATTTCTCGGTGATAGCGAGAACATCATCGTCCGCTGAGGGGTCGGGAATGAGTAATTCTGATAACTTGGCCTCCCTGAGTGGGGCCGGATAATATCTCTCCATCATGAGGGTCTTTAACTGATCCCAAGTACAAGATCCGTTGGTGGGCTTCAAAGATAACCACCAAGAGTGAGCGCTCTTACCCAGATAGTAAGCCGCGACTGAAACTTTATGCCCTTCGGGGCAATCCACCATAGTAAATAGCTTCTCAAAATGTTCAAGCCAGTGAATAATATCCACGGGCTCACATGAGCCCTCGAAGTTAGGTGGTCTCTGGCGAGAGATATAGCCAATGATACTGCCCACACTCCTCTCTTGCCTCTGAGGTGGCGGCGGAGGAGCCTGTTGATTCTGAGTGGTTGAGTTCTGCATCATCTCCATGAGTCGTGCCATCTGTGTCATTTGGGCCATCATGCCCTGCATAAAAGCGAGTGGATCAACCCGAACACCTTCTGATTGTGTGTCCCAGGTACGACTCCCTGACAGTGAATGATTATTTCCAGGTGGATGAGTGGCAGTGTCGCTGCTCGATGAATTAGCATTATTCCTTGCGTTTGCATGTGTATTCACACGATCTCCCGGGTTTCGGCCCGCACCGTGTCCTATTCCCCTGCGTCCTCTGACAGCTCTATCCATACTGAAATAGGAAAGTCACATGATAATTATAAATCTCATATGAGTACCGCATTATGATTACGTTATAAAATGATAATAATGAGCATACGCGCTCTAACACAATGATTACATGAATGATCAACTGAGGTGACATGATTATCTGATGAAATTCTTGAAATGATTATCTTGAACAAGTTAACAAGATTAATGATACGATCCACAAGATCAACAACTGAGCAATGAAGTGAAATGAGTGATTAATGAGTTAACATGATCGACAAGATCAAAAATGAAGATGATGATTGAGGATTGTTTACTGATGAATGATGAATGAGTGATTCTTATTTCCAGAAATTATACCATGGCGTCAGAAATCTTACCGTTTCCTTGGTCTGAGGGGCTTGACATTTGCACGGGTCACACGTGACATGAAAGTCCAATGATACCCGTATGATGAACGATGATTTCAAATGAGACATGACTCGGAAGGTAGTATTCACAACCACGCTCCGATACCAACTCTGTAACACCCCAAAAATAGGCGGATATTACAGTGCCGTGGACCCCCAACTAGGACCCACCAGGCGAAGGAAAATTAATGAATTAACTAACATAATTGTAGTACCGAACCACATTATATCATCAATTACTCCGATGAGGAGTTTCAAGTACAACACACCCAGGAAGTACCGAATACATGTATATTTTATATGAAGATAAAATATACAACACTGAATAAAAATGAATACCCAAACGGAAAACTGCAACGGAAATTACACAACAAGATTGTAATACCCGGTTGTAATTCATTCATTTTCATTCAGTATTAATCAGTCAGTAATTGTCACTCAGTAATTTTCACTCATTATTAATCACTCATCATTCATGATTCATTCATTTGCGTTCACTGTTGGCATGTTGTAATCGTGTATCAGTTACTGATCGTCTTTTCATCTCCGTTTATCAATCGAGATGGGAGTATTATCATTTTCATCGTGGTTGGTAGTCTTGTGCTGGAAGTATCATCTTTGGCATGTGTTAGACTTGTCCACTTTCACATACGTATGGTATGTCGGATCATTCATCAATCGTAGCGAGAAATCGGAGTTATCGGATTTTCACCTTGTCCAGCAACGAGTTACGACCGTAAGGATTGCCGGATATGGCCGTAACAGGCGTTCGTTGATTTCAGGCCATTTTGGACGAATGGGACTTACGGTCGTAGGGTTGCGGCATACGGCCGTAAGTTGAGCAGGTACGGCCGTAAGGCTTGGCCGGTTACGGCCGTATCGTGTCGAGCAGGGTGCCCAAGCATTTTTGGCCGAAGGCGAGTTACGGCCGTAAGATGGGTAGGTTACGGCCGTAAGGGGCGTTCGTAAATTTTAGGTTTTGTCAGACGAGAAGGACTTACGGCCGTAAGGGTTGCGGCATACGGCCGTAAGACGAGGAAGGTACGGCCGTAAGGCTTGGCCGGATATGGCCGTACGTTGCAGGCAGGGTGCCTGGTCAGTTTCGACGAAGGGATCATACACCCGTAAGTTTGGCCGGATACGGCCGTATCGGTCGAGTTACGCCCGTAAGGTGTGTGGGTACGGCCGTATGGCTGTCGGCAGGTGTTTTGGACGAAGACGAGTTACGGACGTACGAGTTGGCTGGTTACAGCCGTAAGGCCGTTGACCTGGTATGTTACGACCGTAAGTAGGCCGAGTTACGGCCGTAACTTCCGGCAGTTTATAAGGACTTGGCCGGGACTTTTTCCTCATTTCTTCATTTCTTCAACTTATATCCGGGAGAGAGAGCTTGAGGGAGAGATTTTCCATCACCTATCACTTGGGTGTTAGATTTTCATCATCTTCATTCATTTGGGAAGCTTGTATACTCGATTTGACTCGTGTTCTTCGGATCGAAGTGTTTGGATCTTCAAGAGGTAATTTCTTCAACATCTTGGATTTCGATTTTGTGTTGAGATATGATGTTTTGGATGTTAGAATCGTGTTGTATGAAGAGCTATACATATGATTATGAGTTTGTATAAATATTCATTGGATTATTGAAGGATTATCCAAGAACACTTTGAATATTGAGTTGGATTTGGGGGTTTTCAATTAATTGTTGTTGAAATCACGAATTTGGATATTCATATTGGATTATTGATCGTATTAAAGATGTTTTGTTGGTTTGAAACACTTCTTGGGGTTTTGATGTTGGTATAATCGAGGTTTGGTTGTAAACAATCGAAGATTGGCCACAACGTGTTCGATTGAATGCCCCAATGAACTTAGTTTAGTCGTATCGACGTTTTGAGTTATCTATACTCGTGTTTGATTCGTGTGTTGAACCGGATTATTGTTAATTGTGTTATTCAAGGTTTTGAGCGACCGACATCTCATTTAGGACGTTGTTCGTGGAAGGACATTTTTCATCGGTATTGTGTAAGTTAATTCTTACTCAGTTAAAAGGATATTCATTCCTTTTGTTGTTGATCATTCATAATCATAACTCATTCATAATCGTATTAACCATATCGAGAGTTGTAACTAGCAAATAATCACTTCATTCCCGAGGAACGACGGTTCCAATCATTTCATTGAGTTATCACTCACTTCACTGTTATTTTCATCTCGGTGATTCATTCTTGACTTTGACGGATTAATATTCATTGACATTCATTATGGTCATTCTCGTTCATATGACCTTCTGAGTTCATATTGCGTGGCCGGGTGCGGATGTGTGGAATTTTTAGTCGAGCACATGATAGTCATGTATTGGGTTCACCGATACATTGGACTGTGCACACGGTAACGTTTACCTCCGTGAGACTAATTAGGTACAAGGAGTAGTTTGTCCGGGCACTCATCTTGTACACTTGCACAGAACATTACGGGCATACTATGATGCTTCTCTTCAGCTTAAATTCATAATTAAGGATACTTCATAATTGAGATATATCATGATTGTGTATATTCAACCCTTGAGGATTGTTGTTCTGTGTAACTGACCCCGTTGGGGGATATTGTTTTTAGGTCACGGCAAGGCAAAGGCACGGGAAGAGCATGTAGACGGTGAGGAGTCCCAGTGATACTAGTAGGGGGCCCCAATCCTTTCAGTCATTCATGTTGTTGTCATTTATTTTCCGCTGCAGATTTCCATTTGGATACTCCGTTTCATTCAGTGTTGTGTATTTTATCTCCATATAAAATATACTAATATTCGGTATTGTCCTGGTATTTTGTTCATAAACTCCTCATCGGAGTATTTAGTAATATAATGTGGTTCGGTACTACAATTATATTATTTAATTCATTAATTCTCATTCGCCTGGTGGGTCCCAGTCGGGGGTCCACGGCACTGTAATATCCGCCTAGTTGGGGTGTTACAGAGTTGGTATCGGAGCGTGGTTTTGAATACTACCTTCCGAATCATGTCTCATTTGAAATCATCGTCATCGGACTAGTATCATTGGACTTTCGCATCACGTGTGACCTGTGCAAATGCCGAGCCAATCAGACCAAAAGAACTGTAAGATTTCTAACGCCATGGTATAATTTCTGGCAATAAAAATCATTCATCTGTCATTCATTAGTCAACAATTCTCAACATCATTCATTTTGATCAGGACGATCATGTTAACTCATTAATCACTCAGTTCATTTCACAGTTTAGTTGTTGATCTTGAGGATCATATCATTAATCTTGTTAACTTGTTCAAGATAATCATTTCGAGAATTTCATCAGATAATAATCTCACCTCAGTTAATCATTCATGTAATCACTGTGCTAGAGCGCGTATGCTCATTTTCATCATTTCATGACGTAATCATAATGTGATATTCATGCGAGAGATATAATCATCATGTGACTTTCCTACTTCAGTATGGAGAGAGCAGGCAGAAGACGCGGAGGATAAGGCCGTGGTGCGGGCCGAGTCCCGAGAGCTCACGTTAATACACGTGCGAATGCGAGGAACAATGCTAACTCATCGAGCAGTGACGCTGCCACTCATTCACCTGGACGTAATCATTCACTATTAAGGAGTCGTACCCGGGACATAGCTCAGTCAGAAGGTGTTCGGGTTGACCCACTCACTTTTATGCAGGGCATGATGGCCCAAATGACTCAGATGGCACAACTAATGGACACAATGCATAACTCAGGTACTCAAAATCAACAGGCTCCTCCGCCGCCACCTCAGAGGCAAGAGAGGAGTGTGGGCAGTATCATCGGCGACATCTCTCGCCAAAGGCCACCTACATTTGAGGGCTCATCTGAGCCGGCAGATATTGTTCATTGGCTCGAGCATTTCGAGAAGTTATTTGCTATGATAGAGTGTCCCGAAGGACACAAAGTTTCAGTTGCGGCTTACTATCTGGGTAAGAGCGCTCATTCTTGGTTGTTGTCGTTGAAGCCCACCGTCGGATCATGTACTTGGGATCAATTCAAGACTCTCATGATGGAGAGGTATTATCCGGCCCCACTCAAAGAGGCCAAACTGTCAGAATTACTCACTCCCGACCCCTCAGCAGACGAGGATGTTCTCGCCATTGCCGAGAAATTTCAGGAACTTCTTCCGTTCGCCTCATCTATCATTCATTCCGAGGCAGATAAGATTAAATATTTTAGTAAGAGGCTGAAACCCCGTATGCGGATGCAGCTACTTAATCATAATTGCACCACTCTGGCCGAATTCATTGAGAAGGCTCTTACTTATGAGCTTACTGCTAAGGAGATTGCTAAGCAACAACCTTCATCTGCTAGCAAGAAGTCCAAGAATCGTAATCAGTCTGAAGGCGGTCAGACAACCTTCAAGAAACCTCGCGCGGGCTCTACTTTTTCTGAGCGACCTCCTGTGATGCCTAAGCCCACGGAATCTCAATCTCGAGCGGCCCATTTGGCCATCACCTGTTTCAACTGTGGGGAACTTGGTCATGTCAGCACCAAGTGTCCGAGGCAGACTATCACCTGCCATAACTGTGGGATTGCTGGGCATAAGGCCCGTTTTTGCCGAAGGGACTCCAAACCTACTCCGGCGTCATCTCAGGCCCCGAAGCAGTCAGCTTTTCATAATCAGGCCACTCAGTCTGCGTCGTTCAAGACGACAGGAGCGAATAAAGGTGGAGCCTATAGTCATCATACGGGAGCGTCCGGTGATGGGACTAGCAAGCCCCGAATTTATGAGATGAAGAAGACCGACGATCCAGAGGCCCGAATGATCTAAGGTACACTCGATATTCTATCTCAACCTGTGTGTACCCTTTTCGATACTGGTGCATCACATTCATTCATTTCTGAGTCATGTTTGAGTAGACTACGTCTGGGTAGTGCTACTAGTTGTGAGCCTTAAGTCATTGGTCTACCTGAGGGTAGGAGAACTATCGGAAATCATGAGATTCAGAATTGTCCAATTCAGCTTCATGGCCGTGTATGGCTAGCAGACCTAATCATGGTAGATTTACCGAGAGACGGCGTCATTTTGGGTATTGATTGGATGGATCGTCACGATGCCACCATTAGTGTCCATAAGCGTATGGTCACTATCATTTCAGACGATGGGGTCGAATGTGTCCTTCAGGGAGGTAATCCCGGTTGTTCCGGTAGGGTCATTAACTTGATGAAAGCAGTGAAATTACTCAGTCAGGGGTGTAGTGGTTATTGGTGCTATATGACCAAAACCGAGAAATCACCAATAATGTTGATGGATATTCCGGTAGTGAGGGAATATGCCGATGTTTTTCCAGACGAGTTATCTGGTTTGCCTCCACAGAGACATGTGGAATTCACGATTGAGTTGGAGCCCGGTACGTCCCCGATATCAAAGGCACCGTACCAGATGGACCCTACCCAAATGCAGGAATTAAAGAATCAACTTGAAGAGTTGTTCGAGAAAGGTTATATCCGACTGAGTGCGTCCCCGTGGGGAGCACCAGTGTTGTTTGTCAAGAAGAAGGATGGTTCGTTTCGCTTGTGTATTGATTATCGGGAGTTGAATAGGGTGACGATCAAGAACAAGTATCCTGTACCCCGTATCGATGATCTCTTAGATCAACTTCAGGGAGCTTCAGTATTTTCCAAAATCGACCTAAGATCTAGATATCAACAGTTGCGAATTCAAGAGTCGAATATCGCAAGGACAACGTTTCGTACACGCTATGGTCATTATGAGTTCGTGGTGATGCCGTTCGGGTTAACTAATGCACCTGCGGTATTCATGGAGTTAATGAATCGGGTTTTCATCGACTTTTTGGATCAGTTTGTTGTTGTCTTCATCGATGACATTTTGATTTATTCTCGTGACCGAAAGGAGCACGAGGTTCACCTTCATCAGGTTCTCGACGTATTGAGACGAGAACAACTTTATGGAAAGTTTTCCAAATGTGAGTTCTGGATGTACGAAGTGACGTTTCTCGGGCATGTAATTTCATCAGATGGAGTGCGTTTTGATCCTCAAAAGACGGAGGCTATCCAAGATTGGTTACCTACGAAGAATGTTAAGAAAATCCGAAGCTTTCTCGGATTAGCCGGTTATTATCGGCGGTTTGTGGAAGGATTTTCTAAAATTGCTCAACCATTGACGAACCTTTTGCGAAAGGATAAGAAATACATGTGGTTCGACGCGTGTTAACGGAGTTTTGAGGAACTCAAGAGCCGGTTAATTTCAGCACCTGTATTTTCCTTGCCACAAGGGACGGAAGGATTCGTGGTTTATAGTGACGCGTCCGGACATGGTCTCGGATGTGTATTAATGCAGAATGGGAAGGTTATTGCCTATGCTTCACGGCAATTGAGACCTTACGAGGTTAATTATCCGACCCACGACATGGAGTTAGCAGCCGTGGTTTTCGCGTTGAAGATTTGGCGTCATTACCTTTATGGCATCACCTGTCAGATATTCACCGATCACAAGAGTTTGAAGAATATATTTACTCAGGAGGAGTTAAATATGCGACAGAGGCAGTGGTTGGAACTAATCAAATATTATGATATCGAGATCCTGTACCACCCGGGTAAGGCAAACGTGGTTGCCGATGCATTGAGTCGCAAGTCTGTTCAGGAGCAAATGCTTGCTCGTTTAATAGTTCAGAAGGAGCTTCAGCAGGAATTCCTTAGACCCGAGATCGAGGTCTGGCTTCAGCGAGTGCAAGGGCAACTTTGCATGTTAGAGATTTCATCGCCACTTCAGGAGGCAATAAGAGAGAATCAGGGTTCGGACCCATCATTGTTGCGCATCCGTGAGGATGTGGCTCAGGGGAAAGCCCCTGAATTTGTGGTCCACGAGGATGGACTTTTGCGATTTAAGAATCGGTTGTGCGTACCGGCGAATGACGAGTTGAAAAACTCGATTTTTAGAGAAGCTCATGCTACCCCTTATTCCGTTCATCCGGGGTCTAGAAAGATGTACAAGGACTTGAAACAAAATTACTGGTGGAGTAATATGAAGCGAGAAGTCGCAGAATTTGTTTCGAGATGCTTAACCTGTCAGCAAGTCAAGATTGAACATCAGCGGCCGTGGGTATCTTTGAAACCTCTCCCTATTCCAGAGTGGAAGTGGGAAGACATTTCGATGGATTTCATCACGAGTTTGCCGACGAGTTGTCGTGGCATGAATACAATCTGGGTAATTGTGGACCGTTTGACTAAATCGGCTCATTTCCTTGAGATTAAGGATACGTGGGGTCCCGAGAGACTTGCCCAGTTGTTCATCAAAGAGATAGTGAGACTGCATGGTACTCCTAAAAGTATCGTTTCCGATCGTGACGGACGATTCGTGTCTCATTTTTGGAAATCGGTTCATCGTGCTATGGGAACTTAGCTTAATCTCTGTACCGCTTTTCATCCTCAGTCCAACGGACAATCAAAGAGGACTATTCAGACATTGGAGGACATGTTGAGGGCATGCGTCCTCGATTGGAAAGACGATTGGGAAGCCCAATTACCATTGATTGAGTTCACGTACAATAATAGTTGGCATGCTTCGAAACAGGTGACGACGTGTTGGTCAAGATATCCCCGAGTTGAGGCATTTTCCGTTTCGGAAAATAGGGAAAGTCGAGTCCGAGATTCATCGGACCGTTTGAGATTTTGGATCGAGTAGGCGAGTTAGCTTATCGATTGGCCTTACCTCTGGCATTGAGCCGAATTCATAATGTGTTTCACGTATCTCACTTATGGAAGTATGTTGCCGACCTGAGCCACATACTCCAGTTCGACGAAATTGAGATCGCCGATGATCATTCATATGAGGAGCGTCCTATACGAGTTTTGGCACGACGAATCAAACAGTTGAGGAACAAGACGATTCCTTTGGTCAAGATTCAGTGGTCTAGACACGGAGTCGAAGAGGCTACTTGGGAAACCGAGGAGAGTATGCGGGAGAATTATCCCGAGTTGTTTGACCCTTAGTTTCGAGGACGAAACTCTTTTTAAGGGGGGAAGTATGTAATACCCGGTTGTAATTCATTCATTTTCATTCAGTATTAATCAGTCAGTAATTGTCACTCAGTAATTTTCACTCATTATTAATCACTCATCATTCATGATTCATTCATTTGCGTTCACTATTGGCATGTTGTAACCGTGTAACAGTTACTGATCGTCTTTTCATCTCCGTTTATCAATCGAGACAAGAGTATAACCATTTTCATCGTGATTGGTAGTCTTGTGCTGGAAGTATCATCTTTGGCATGTGTTGGACTTGTCCACTTTCACATACGTATGGTATGTCGGATCATTCATGAATCGTAGCGAGAAATCGGAGTTATCGGATTTTCACCTTGTCCAACAACGAGTTACGGCCGTAAGGATTGCCGGATACGGCCGTAACAGGCGTTCGTTGATTTTAGGCCATTTTGGACGAATGGGACTTACGGCCGTAGGGTTGCGGCATACGGCTGTAAGTTGAGCAGGTACGGCCGTAAGGCTTGGCCGGTTACGGCCGTATCGTGTCGAGCAGGGTGCCCAAGCATTTTTGGCCGAAGGCGAGTAACGGCCGTAAGATGGGCAGGTTACGGCCGTAAGGGGCGTTCGTAAATTTCAGGTTTTGTCAGACGAGAAGGACTTACGACCGTAAGGGTTGCGGCATACGGCCGTAAGACGAGGAAGGTACGGCCATAAGGCTTGGCCGGATACGGCCGTACGTTGCAGGCAGGGTGCCTGGTCAGTTTCGACGAAGGGGTCATACGCCCGTAAGTTTGGCCGGATACGGCCGTATCAGTCGAGTTACGCCCGTAAGGTGTGCGGGTATGGCCGTATGGCTTTCGGCAGGTGTTTTGGACGAAGCCGAGTTACGGCCGTACGAGTTGACTAGTTACGGCCGTAAGGCCGTTGACCTGGTATGTTACGACCGTAAGTAGGCCGAGTTACGACCGTAACTTCCGGCAGTTTATAAGGACTTGGCCGGGACTTTTTCCTCATTTCTTCATTTCTTCAACTTATATCCGGGAGAGAGAGCTTGAGGGAGAGATTTTCCATCACCTATGACTTGGGTGTTAGATTTTCATCATCTTCATTCATTTGGGAAGCTTGTATACTCGATTTGACTCGTGTTCTTCGGATCGAAGTGTTTGGATCTTCAAGAGGTAATTTCTTCAACATCTTGGATTTCGATTTTGTGTTGAGATATGATGTTTTGGATGTTATAATCGTGTTGTATGAAGAGATATACATGTGATTATGAGTTTGTATAAATATTCATTGGATTATTGAAGGATTATCTAAGAACACTTTGAATATTGAGTTGGATTTGGGGGTTTTCAATTAATTGTTGTTGAAATCACGAATTTGGATATTCATATTGGATTATTGATCGTATTAAAGATGTTTTGTTGGTTTGAAACACTTCTTGGGGTTTTGATGTTGGTATAATCGAGGTTTGGTTGTAAACAATCGAAGATTGGCCACAACGTGTTCGATATAATGCCCCAATGAACTTAGTTTAGTCGTATCGACGTTTTGAGCTAGCTATACTCGTGTCTGATTCGTGTGTTGAACTGGATTATTGGTAATTGTGTTATTCAAGGTTGTTCAAGCGACCGACATCTCATTTAGGACGTTGTTCGTGGAAGGACATTCTTCATCGGTATTGTGTAAGTTAATTCTTACTCGGTTAAAAGGATATTCATTCCTTTTGTTGTTAATCATTCATAATCGTAACTCATTCATAATCGTATTAACCGTATTGAGACTTGTAACTGTCAAATATTCACTTCATTCACGAGGAACGACGGTTCCAATCATTTCATTGAGTTATCATTCACTTCACTGTTATTTTTATCTCGGTGAGTCATTCTTGACTTTGACGGATTAATATTCATTGACATTCATTATGGTCATTCTCGTTCATATGACCTTCTGAGTTCATATTGCGTGGTTGGGTGCGGATGTGTGGAATTTTTAGTCGAGCACACGATAGTCATGTATTGGGTTCACCGATACATTGGACTGTGCACACGGTAATGTTTACCTCCGTGAGACTAATTAGGTACAAGGACTAGTGTGTCCGGGCACTCGTCTTGTACACTTGCACAGAACATTACGGGCGTACTATGATGCTTCTCTTCAGCTTAAATTCATAATTAAGGATACTTCATAATTGAGATATATCATGATTGTGTATATTCAACCCTTGAGGATTGTTGTTCTGTGTAACTGACCCCATTGGGGGATATTGTTTTTAGGTCACGGCAAGGCAAAGGCACGGGAAGAGCATGTCGACGGCGAGGAGTCCCAGTGATACTAGTAGGGAGCCCTAATCCTTTCAGTCATTCATGTTGTTGTCATTTACTTTGCGCTGCAGATTTCTATTTGGATACTCCGTTTCATTCAGTGTTGTGTATTTTATCTCCATATAAAATATACTAGTATTCGGTATTGTCCTGGTATTTTGGACTTAAACTCCTCATCTGAGTATTTAGTAATATAATGTGGTTCGGTACTACAATTATATTATTTAATTCATTAATTCTCATTCGCTTGGTGGGTTCCAGTCGGGGGTCCACGGCACTGTAATATCCGCCTAGTTGGGGTGTTACAAAGATGACCTGAATAAATAAAGAGACTGGGCCCCCTACTAGTATCACTGGGACTCCTCGCCGTCAACGTTCTCTTCCCGTGCCTTTGCCTTGCCATGACCTGAAAACAATGTCCCCCAACGGGGTCAGTTACACAGAACAACAATCCTCAAGAGTTGATCAAGCATAATCATTATATATCTTAATTATGAAATGAAGCTGAAGAGGGGCATCATAGTGCGCCCGTAATGGGACGTGCAAGTGCACAAGACGAGTGTCCGGACACACCAGCACTTGTACCTAATTAGTCTCACGGAGGCACGTTACCGTGTGCACAGTCCATTGTGTCGGTGAACCCGATCACATGACTATCGTGTGCCCGACTAAAAATTCCACACATAACCACCCGACCACGCAATATGAGCCCAGAAGGACATAAGAACAAAAGTGACCACGTTTAATATTAATGAATAACAATCCGATACGGGTCAAGTATGACTTACCGAGATACAACAATAATGAATGAATGATAGCTCACTGAAATGATTGGAACCGTCGTTCCTCGTGAATTAAATGATTAGTTTGATAATTACAAGTCTCAACATGATTAATACACTATGAATGAATTATGAATATGAATGAACAACAACGAAAGGAATGAGTATCCTTTTAATCGAGTAAGAATTAACTTACACAAATACCGATGATGAAAGTCCTTCCTCGAACAAATGTCCTAAATAGAATGTCGGTCGCTCGAACAACCTTGAATGACATAATTACAAACAAACGCTCAATATACGTATCAAGCACGATTATAACCAACTCAAAGCATTGATACGAAAAATCCAAGTTCATTGGGACATTATAACAAACACGTTGTAACCAATCTTCGATTGTTTACAACCAATCCTCAATTATATCGATACCAAACCTCCAAGGAGTGATACAATCTAACAAAACATCTCCAACACAATCAATAACACAATATGAATACCCAATTCAAGATTTCAACAACATCTAATCGAAAACCCCAAATCCAAAACAACATTCAAAGTGTTCTGCAAATAATCCTTCAATAATCCAATGAATATTCATACAAACTCATAATCGTACGTATACCTCTTCATCATGATTATAACATCCAAAATATCATATTCCATCATAGAATCGAAATCTAAGGTTTGGAGAAAATTACCTTTGAAGATCCAACCTCTTTGATCCGTCAAAACTATTGTTAGTCAACTTCACAAGCTCCACAAACGAAGGAAGATGATTAAACCCGAACACACATGTGTTTGATGATGAAAAATATCTCCCAGAAAACTTCTCTCTCGGAACCAAAGTGAGGAAATGGTGAAATGAGCATAAAAATCCCGTCCAAGCCCTTAAATACTGCGCAGAGTTACGGCCGTAACTCTGCCACTTTACGGCCGTAACTTCCTAAGTCAACGGCCTTACAGCCGTAATATCCATTTCATACGGTCGTAACAACGATTTGTCGAAAAACCAATAATGCCTGCACTGACCGGGTTATGGCCGTAACCAAAGCTACCTTACGGCTGTAACAACAACACTTACGGCCGTATCCTGCCGAACTTATGGCCGTAAGTTGTCTTCGTCGACGACACCTCCCTGCACAAACGAATGCATGCTATGGCCGTAGTCTACAAAACGTATGGTTGTACCTTCCTGTTTACAGCCGTAACTAGCATGTCTTACGGCCGTATGTCATCTTCATCCAAAAAGACACCAAATCTATGAATGCATGTTACGGCTGTAATGTGTGATCAGTTACGGCCATAACTCACGGCTGGAAAGACAAAATCCGACAACTCCGTCTTCTCGTTACAATTGATGAATGATCCGACATACCATACGCGTATGAATGTAATTAAATCCAATAACATGCGATAGATAATTCTTCCCACACAAGACTACCAATCACAATAATTATGATAATACTCTTGTCCCGATTCTCAAACGGAGCTAACTAACGATCGGTAACTGATACACGTCTTAAAATACGCCAACGATGAATACAAATGAATGAACGTGAAAGATGAATGATTATTAATGATTGAAAATTTACTGAGTGAAAATTACTGAATGACAACAAATGAATTTTACAACCGGTTTTACATACTCCCCCCTTAAAAAGAGTTTCGTCCTCGAAACTAAGGGTCGAACAATTCGGGATAACTCTCCCGCATACTATCTTCGGTTTCCCAAGTAGCCTCTTCGACTCCGTGTCTAGACCAATGAATCTTAACCAAAGTAATCGTCTTGTTCCTCAACTGTTTGATACGCCGCTCTAAAACTCGTACAGGATGCTCCTCATACGATTGATCATCCGCAATCTCAATTTCATCGAACTGAAGTATGTGACTCGGGTCGGCAACATACTTCCTCAACTGAGAGACATGAAACACATTATGAATTCGGCTCAACGCCGGAGGTAAGACCAATCGATAAGCCAGAGTGCCTACTCGATCCAAAATCTGAAACGGTCCAATGAATCTCGGACTCAACTTCCCCCATTTTTTGAAATGGAAGATACCTCGACTCGGGGATACCTTGACCAAAATGTGGTCACCTGCCTCGAACTCTAGTGGTCGACGACGATTATCTGCATATGATTTTTGTCAACTCTGAGCGGTCAACAAATGACTCTTGATCAAAGCTACCTTCTCACGTCGGCTATAAGCATATCGGGCTCGGTGACGATTGATTCTGATAAGTCGTCCCAACACAAAGGATATCGACAACGACGACCGTATAAGGCCTCGAAAGGTGCCATCTTAATCGAAGCATGCCAACTATTATTGTACGTGAACTCGATCAATGGTAGTTGGGCTTCCCTATCATCCTTCCAATCGAGAACACAAGCCCTCAACATGTCCTCCAACGTCTGAATACTCCTCTCTGATTGTCCGTCTGACTGAGGATGAAAAGCTGTACTGAGATTAAGCTGAGTTCCCATGGCACGATGAACTGATTTCAAAAAATGTGACACGAATCGCCCTTCACGATCAGAAACGATACTCTTAGGAGTACCGTGTAATCTCACTATCTCTTTAATGAACAACTGGGCCTCTCGGGACACCATGTATCCTTAATCTCAAGGAAATGAGTTGACTTAGTTAAGCGGTCCACAATTACCCAGATTATATTCATGCCACGACGACTCATCGACTGACTTAGTTAAGCGGTCCACAATTACCCAGATTGTGTTCATCATAATTAAAAGAATGAATAGCGGGCCCATTATTATAATTTGACTTACCAAACTCAACTTTTGTCAAAAGAGTTACAGACCGTGTGACAAGCCCATATGCGACTAGGGCATTAGAATCAACCTTATCCGCCACTGCATCGTCTTCAACAGTGGGAGAGAAAAAAATTTCAGCTTTCACGGCCGGAGGCTTCGCTGGCAGGGGGTCATCGGACTGTGTGGGCCATTGCTCCATTCTCGCTGCTGCGTGCAAGTGGTCTACCATTACAACGCGACATCGCGAAATGTGGCGGGTTGGGGAGAGCGTTGCTTGGTGGACGGTTGTACTGCACGGGCCGGTGTGTAATTTGTGGGGATAAATTCCGTTTTAAGTATTTTGTGAATACCATTATGTGATTTTTGGTTTACCTTGACTGAATCGGATGAGTTTCAGTCACTGCCACCACGTGTAGGCGCAACCATGGAGGTGCTTTGCCACCATAGAAACCCGGCGATCGATGGGGGCTGCCTTGAAGGTGGTGTGTTCTTCACAGGCATGTAGCAAATCTATGCAAGCATTTGGATCATTAGATCCATGAAATTCCTGTAGATCTACTGTATTCCAATGCGATGGCGACGATCAGCCGTAGGTGGTGTAACTTGATGGCGGAAGGGTCGAGACTTCACCGTGGATGCCTCAAGTATCGTTGTTTGCTGTACACGCAGAGACTGAACAGATTGGGCGAGAATTGCAATCTGATCTCTCAATCTCTTCAACTCCCAGGCATTACGATGGGGAGGCATTGAAAGGAGCGTACCGTGACTCTGGATACCCACTGATGCAGGGAGAAAAGTGAACGAAACAAAACAACATTTTCAATCTCTGTTGATTCCCATTAGAATATCGGCAAAGAGGAATATGGGAGAAGGCTCTTCTCACTAATACTTTTCTTAATTCACAATCAACTGAATGAAAAGGTTACGGGACTGACTCTTAAATAGGAAAACCCTAACACTAATTACAGAAACATAATAAATGCTAATTAATTAAATAATTACATTAATGACTAATTTCCTAATTAAATCGCAATTATAATAAATCAAGATCATCGAGATCTCATCTCTATCAGATTGCCTTGAGATTTTCGTTTAAAATTCTGAAGCCTTCTTGAATACTTTAAGCTTGTTGCCATTGTTCGTTGCTCATCGTTGTCCGCGTTGTCGTCGTTGTGTTGTTGTGTAAGGAGCCCTCCTTTTATAGGTGTGGAGAGAGGCCTTTTCACCTTGGTTTGTCACCTTTGCCACATGGCACGATTTGGTTGGTCAATATCAATTTGATTGGTCATCATTGCCACATGGCGTGATTTGGTTGGCCAATATCAATTTGATTGGCCACTTTGCCACATGGCGTGATTGTTGATTCAAACCATGTGGGAACCGGAGACGGTAAGGTGTTCGCTAAATTGTGGAAGTGTGTTAGGCGTATTTTTATACGCTTATTTATCATTATTTTGTAGTATTTTGGAGAGTGAAATCGTCTAAATGAGCTTTTAATGCCTTAATTTTGTATGATTGACAGGAAATTGAAGTCCGGGAGCTAAAACGAGGCAAAACGGGCGAAAACGGCAACTGGACTCGAGCCGCGCACAAGGAAGCCGAGCCACGGACAGAAGACATCACCGAAGGCGTAGTAACTGTACTGCCGCGCACAGCCTCAGTGAGCCGCGTACGTAAGAATTAATTAACGCCTAGGCATTCACTGAAGGCGATGTGCCGCGCACAGTTTAGTGAGCCGCGGCACACTTGGCGGTTTTTGTATGCCCGCGGATTTTGAGTCAAGCTTGAAGCCGCCGACCGACTAATACGGACGCGATTTGGAGGATATGTTGAGCTATAAATAGGTTTTAAGACCCTAATTAAATCAGCTTGGAATCTTTGGATCTTTAACCTTTGAGCTTGGAGACGGCAGAAGAAGAGGGAAGCAGAAGACTTCAAGGGCAGAAGGCGGAAGCTGAAGAACGGAGGAATCCGAGCTTCATCTGCGTTTGAATTTTATGCTTTGTATTTTTTTTTCTGTATTTTTTGATTTTAGTATGTCTGGCTAAAGACTTAATCTAGGGTTTTGATGAAACCTTTGTTTTGACGAATTGATTGAGATTATCCAATTTATTACCTTTTTATTGAGTTTTCCCAATTATGTTTAATGCTTGCAATTATCTGGCCAATAGTTGTATTGATTTAATCATTCACTTCGAATCGGGAGAGGAGATTTGGTGAGGAACTATTGGTGAGGACCGTTTTATTCTGTGAGATAGGAATATACTCATAGGAACTACGTGGCCTTTAGGAGATTTCATGCTTTTTGCCTATCGACGAATTAATTCACCTAGGGATAGAGTGCGTTATTCGCCTTTAGATAAATCTATTGACCTCGGGAGAGGCGGTAGAATATATTAGCAATCTCCGCCTTCAATAAATAGGGAAAATTATTTATTACGGATAATCGAGAGAAAATTCGGATAAACTAAGGTGGATTCAGAACCCTAGACTTATTCATCATTTGATTTCTTTTATCCAAGATATTGTTTTCTACTGCTTAGTCTTTTAGTAATTCTTTTAGTTATTAATCGCAAAACCCAAATTCGATTGTTCAGATAAAATTGGAATACGAAAAAAATCGGTAGTTAGAGATTCAATCCTCGTGGGAACGATACTCTACTTATCACTTTATTACTTGTAAACGATGACGTGCACTTGCGTGTAAAGAAATATCGCAACAAGTTTTTGGCGCCGTTGCCGGGGACTGAAATTTTTTAATATCGATTTAAGTATTTCCAGTCTTAATTTGAACATTTTATTTTTTATTTTTATGTATTTAATTTCGTTGATTTGTTTTTCCTTTCAGGACCTTTCGTGTAGTGCATGAGAAAACTCGGTAACGAAGGCCTACTACCTTTGGATACCGAGCTCGAGCGCACGCTAAAAAGGAACAAAAAGGAGAAAAGAGAGTTGAAGACGACGGTCAACATGGCCGAGAATATCGAAGTCCAAGGAGGAGATAACCAAGTGCGGCAAGTTCAACCGGAACTAGCTCTTCGAGATTATGCCATGCCGCAGGTCAACGCTAATTTTTCGGGAATTCGGCGTCCCACTATCCAAGCTAATAATTTTGAGATCAAGCCTGCTATTATTCAGATGGTGCAGGCGAGCCAATTCTGTGGACTGCCGAATGACGACCCGAATACCCATATTGCTTCTTTCCTTGAGATATGCGACACGTTCAAGACTAATGGTGTCATCGACGATGCCATCCGATTGAGGCTTTTCCCTTTCTCTTTGAGGGATAAAGCAAAGTTTTGGTTAAATTCCTTACCACCGGGATCGATTACAACATGGGAGAGGTTAGCGCAAGCCTTCCTTGCCAAATTTTTCCCACCAGCTAAGACGGAAAGGTTGAGAAACGAAATAACCACCTTTGTTCAGTACGATATGGAATCGCTCCACGAGGCGTGGGAGCGATATAAAGATTTGCTACGAAGATGCCCTCATCACGGCATTCCTGATTGGCTTCAGCTTCATACGTTCTATAATGGTTTGAGTGCTTCTACACGCACTCGTGGATGCACCTCCGGTGGGACCTTCATGGGAAAATCTATGGCCGAGGCACACGTGCTTTTGGAAGATATGGCCGAAACGCATACCAATGGCCATCGAAGATTGACACCGAAGAGAGTCATGGAAGTTTCAAGCAATGACCCGATTTCCACTTTGTCGGCTCAAGTCGCCGCTTTGACACAACTCCTGTGCATTTTCGCACGCACCACCCGTTACCATAGAAACATGCAATTGGTGTAACGGATCACACCCGAGCGAATGTCAAGTTAGAAATCCGTTCGAGAAAAATCAAATGGAGCAGCTCAATTTGTGGGAAGTGGAATCGGCCGAATAACCCGTACTCAATACTTATAATCCGGGTGGCGCAATCATCCTAACTTTTCATGGAGAAATGGACGTAACTCACACCAGCCCCGTCGCCCGGAATCAATAAAGCAGCCCCTCCCGCTCCCAAAGTGTCTCTCGAGGAAGCACTTACAAAATTGGCGGCAAATACGAGTCAATTTATGACCCGTCGGAAGCTACATTACAAAATCATTCTCGCTTCCATTCGAACTTGGAGGTCCAAAGGGCCAAATCGCTAATGTGTTGACAAATCGTCCAGGAGGGAGCATTGCCGAGTACAACAGAGACAAATCCTAGAGAGAGTCTAAACGCAATTAGCTTGAGAAGCGGGAGAGAGGTGCTGGATCAGCCCAAGCGGGGTAAAGAGAAGAAGGAGATTGAGGAAGAGAAGGATTTAAAGCCAGAGGAGTCGAAGGAGTTGAAGCCGGATAACTCGAAGACATGTGTCCCCCCCGTTCCGTTTCCGCAGAGACTACAGCAAAGAAGGGCGGACAAACAATTTTCTAAGTTCCTTGATGTGTCAAAAAGCTTCACATAAATATTCCGTTCGCCGACGCATTGGAACAGATGCCGAGTTATGTCAAGTTCATGAAAGAGATATTATCGAAGAAGAGAAAGCTTGAGGAGTTTGAAACGGTCACCTTGACAGAGGAGTGCAGTGCAATTCTTCAAAAGAAGCTCCCACCTAAATTGAAAGATCCGGGAAGCTTCAACATACCGTGCACCATGGGGAATCTTTCATTTAATAAGGCACTATGCGATCTTGGTGCTAGTATCAACCTCATGCCTCTGTCGATTTTCAAAAAGCTGAATATTGGAGAAGCCAAGCCAACCACGGTCTCATTACAATTGGCGGATCGATCGATAAAGTATCCGAGGGGAGTGATCGAGGATGTATTAGTCAAGGTTGATAAGTTCATCTTTCCGGCCGATTTCATCGTACTCGACATGGAGGAAGATGAAAATATTCCAATCATCTTGGGACGACCATTTTTAGCGACTGGCCGAACCCTTATAGACGTGGAAAAGGGGGAGTTAACTCTGAGGGTCCAAGACGAGCAAGTTACTTTTCAAGTATTCAACTCGTTTCCATGTCCCGGAAGTATTGATAAAAGGTCACTAAGTGAAAGTGTAAATGCCGTTGAAAGAGGAAAGCACCGAAAACATCGTCGGTGGGAAAATTCAGATTTTGTGTTAAATGGCCCAAGTTTTAAGAAGGATGTAGAACGAGTGGCGTTCCTCGAGCATGAGGAAAAATCTGCTGCAGTCTTGAGTGCGTTTGTGAAGGAGGAGAGTGAGCCGAAAGCCAAGCGGACATTTAGTCATGGAAAAACCGGGTGTTTCGGGAAGTTATTCACGTCGAAACCTTTTCGCAAACAACATTTGATGACCGAACCGAAAGTCGAATCGCTAATGACCAATGGTCATAATTTTAACAAAAATATGAACGTTTCGATGAACGGGGTGGAAACCAAATGGAGTTTGCGAAAAGCGAACTAACGTTGTCCAATAGGTCCGGCTGAAGACTATAAACTTAGCGCTTCTCGGGAGGCAACCCGAGTTCGTAGTTGTAGATTTTTGCATTTTTTTATTTTTCTTGTATTCGTGATTCTCATTTTTCATCATTTTTGTGCTTCAATTTGCTTCTGCCTCTCGTTTTTAACGTCTTCTTCTCAAAATTTGCGTGAAAGTCCTGTGGAAGAAATCAAGTATGAGCCGCAGATGTATTGTGAGCCGCGGCACACATCAATCGCAAGGAGAGGCTAAACCAACTGTACCCTGTGCCGCGGAACGGCATAAATGAGCCGCGGCACACTTGAGCAATGAGCCGCGGCACACGAAATCTGTGCCGCGGCACACGACAAAACGAGAACATAGGCAAAAGGGACTGTACCCTGTGCCGCGGATCACTTTAGCTGTGCCGCGGCACACTATGCGGAATCTAAAAGGCCCAGGTAACATATAACACGTGTGCGGCCGGCATTTCCAGGTACGCCTTCTTCCTTTCTTCTTCCCTCCCCAGCGCGCGACCAGCCGAAGCGTTCTTCCATTGTTTTTTCCTGCGATTTTTCTTGCAATCTTCAAAAGGTACGTTTCAATCTTTAATCTTGACTTGCTTATGATTTATTTTGGAAGTTGTTTTTGCTTTGGATGGATGGAACATGCTTATTCTCCTTCGAAAGTTTTAGGATTGTTTAGAGAATAACATGGTAGTTTTATCGAATTTTCATGGTTAAATCAGAATATCAATGAGTTGAATGTGTTGAGTTGATGATGATTGACTTATGTTTTGATTTTTGAGGGTTGAATCGAGCTATAACTATGTTTATTCTTCAAGTAAACTTGTGCCCTCAAGGTGTCTGATAAATTGCCTAAATGAAAAATTTTCTTTGAAAAAGCAATCGTTTTGAATTTTTGTGCAACATATACGTTTTGAATTTACAGCAAGCCCAACCCTTACATCCAGGTTACATGTTTAAGTACAATTTCATCCTTCTCTCACGTATGCGCTATTTTCTTAAATTCGAAATTTCTGGCTGGACATCCTTAGCCGAGCATAGATCATTGTTATTATTTTTGCGTGAATAAACCCTCGTGTTTCACTTTTCAGGACTGATTATGGCGAGAACCAAGAAGCTAAGCAAGAGAGCTAGGACCGAGTCATCCCCTACTCGAGGGGAGACCTCTCGTGGTCGGGCCGAGACGGAGGGGCATCAATTTTCGGACCCCGAAATTCACAAGATATTCAATGAAAAGATCCGGCCACGACCACTTATTCCAGAGAGGAGCTGAGAGAGGAGACGAGGAGAGAGAGAGATGAGATGAGGAGAGAGAGAGAGAGAGAGAGCTTGATGGATGCCATGCGGGAGGATCAGCGGGCGGAGCGGGAGAGCGTTGTTGCTGCCGCCAGAGCCGAGATGTGAGAGCAGGCCCGCCGGGCCAGCCGACGAGCAGCGAGGCGTCTTGCTGCGAGGGATGCTTATCATCAGGAGCACCTCGCCGCATGGACGGCCCATATCATGCATCCCGACGGGCCATTTATTGCGCCCTCCCGGCCAGCCACACCACCCTCCTCACCGGACGAGGCAGGCACCAGCTCCTGAGCAGACTGGAGGGGAGTACTTGACCTTTTACTTTTATTGCATATCATTTTTGTCCATTGAGGTCAATGTACGTCCTAAGTTTTGGGGGGGATTTACTTTCAGTTGCTACATTCATTGCTGGACTTTATTTTCTTGCTGTACTTTATTTCGTTGCACTTTTCATTACCTTGCGTAAAAATTTTTTTTTTTAGATAGCCTTGCTTGTCTTAGTTTTCCTTTATTCGTGAATTTTTCGTTCTTCTATTTGTGTGATACTGATGTTACGACAATTGCTTTTTCTCCAAGAAACGGTCGAGTTTTAGTCGAGTTGTAGTCGATTATTTCGCTCCTTAGTATTCAATTAGGTCCGAAATTTTTCGTGATTGTAGAGGTCTTGGCAGATAAGAGACGATACATACTTGTTTTTAAATCCCCATCAATACGTTTGGCTACATTTTCCGGATAGTGAGTCGTACTGTTTCTTTAGTCGTGTTGGCACTTAGATTGAGTTTAGAGTCGGTCAGTTTTTCCCTAAAGTCGAGATAATGTGTTCTATGATGGGAAGTCTAGTAACCGGGGGTATTCGCGTGACCCGTTGTTTACTCTCGCGTAAAACGATGACCCTGATTAGACTAGTGATTTAGATATTTCACATGTGCCAATGATAGGGAACCTAGTAACCGGGGGTATTCACGTAACCCGCTGTTTACTCTCGCGTAAAACGGCAACCTTGATTCGGACATGCGGAAATTATGTATTCGAGTTGTTTCTCCGCTGTAGACGGGAACTTAGTAACTAGAAGCATCCATGTGCCCCATGAGTGTCTTTTACGTCAAACGGTTTTCCAATACATGAGAATGGTGTTCCACCCTAGGATTATCCTGATGAAACATTCCGAGATCCTAACCTAGTGGTCAACTCGAATCAAATTCTTGAGCATATTTATATAAGGGAATACTGTCCGAGGTTTAATTGTTATGAAACTCGTGAAAATTGTGCCTTTCGACTGTGGAACGGGACGAACTAGCTTGGGTGTGTTAGCCTTTCATATTGACGGTCGATTTGACTCATGTTTTGTTAATCTTTGAGCTGGATTTTCTTCATGAATGAGTGATTAGGACTGAGCTTGATTATTTTGCGGAATCATTATTCTGAGTGCAGCTCGCTTTTATGACACTCGTATTATGTAGAGAGAATTACAGGATAGTATTGATTAGGTTGAACACTATGAGTTGCACGATGATTCACGACATTCTTTTATTGAATTTAATTCTTTTTGCTTGAGGACAAGCAAAGGCTTAAGTTTGGGGGTATTTGTTAGGCGTATTTTTATACGCTTATTTATCATTATTTTGTAGTATTTTGGAGAGTGAAATCGTCTAAATGAGCTTTTAATGCCTTAATTTTGTATGATTGACAGGAAATTGAAGTCCGGGAGCTAAAACGAGGCAAAACGGGCGAAAACGGCAAATCTGGACTCTGAGCCGCGGCACAAGGAAGCTGAGCCGCGGCAGACAGAAGACATCACCAAGGGCGAGTAACTCTGTGCGCGCGCACACCAGTGAGCCGCGGCACGTAAGAATTAATTAACGCCCGTGCATTCAAGTGAAGGCGATGTGCCGCGGCACAGTTTAGTGAGCCGCGGCACACTTGGCGGTTTTTGTATGCCCGCGGATTTCGAGAAGCTTCGCCGCCGACCGACTAATACGGACGCGATTTGGAGGATATGTTGAGCTATAAATAGGGTTTAAGACCCTAATTAAATCAGCTTGGAATCTTTGGATCTTTAACCTTTGAGAGCTTAAGCTTGGAGACGGCAGAAGAAGAGGGAAGCGAAGACTTCAAGGGCGAAGGAAGGCTCAAGAACGGAGGAATCCGAGCTTCATCTGCGTTTGAATTTTATGCTTTCGTTTATTTATTCTGTATTTTCGCTTTTAGTATGTCGCTAAAGCCCTAATCTAGGTTTTGATGAAACCTTTGTTTTGACGAATTGATTGAGATTATCCAATTTATTACCTTTTTATTGAGTTTTCCCAATTATGTTTAATGCTTGCAATTATCCGCCAATAGTTGTATTGATTTAATCATTCACTTGAATCGGGAGAGGAGATTTGGTGAGGAACTATTGGTGAGGACCGTTTATTCTCGTGAGATAGGAATATACTCATAGGAACTACGTGGCCTTTAGGAGATTTCATGCTTTTTGCCTATCGACGAATTAATTCACCTAGGGATAGAGTGCGTTATTCGCCTTTAGATAAATCTATTGACCTCGGGAGAGGCGGTAGAATATATTAGCAATCTCCGCCTTCAATAAATAGGGAAAATTATTTATTACGGATAATCGAGAGAAAATTCGGATAAACTAAGGTGGATTCAGAACCCTAGACTTATTCATCATTTGATTTCTTTTATCCAAGATATTGTTTTCTACTGCTTAGTCTTTTAGTAATTCTTTTAGTTATTAATCGCAAAACCCAAATTCGATTGTTCAGATAAAATTGGAATACGAAAAAAATCGGTAGTTAGAGATTCAATCCTCGTGGGAACGATACTCTACTTATCACTTTATTACTTGTAAACGATGACGTGCACTTGCGTGTAAAGAAATATCGCAACAAAGTGCTTAGCGCCGAGGAAGTTGGTTGCACCATTTGTGTGCAAGGCATTGAAAGAGAGATCTCCCTCTTTTTGTTATTAGCAAAAAAGTGCATATATGATTATAGAATAGATAATACAATCATGATATAATATATGCAGAAATGAGTAAAACTCTCCCTGATAAAAATCTCCCCTTAAAAATATAAAACTCCCCCTGAGTTAAATACTAATTTAAATAAAATCAATTTTGATTTTTGGGGACCCAACCGATAGTTGGTTTTTCATTTGAAACATAGACGATGTTCGGTATTGTGGTTCCTTTAGAAATCCAAACTTTCTTAATTTTTATCGTCCGTCTTGGGCTTTTGCAAATCGAAATATAATGCCTAAGTTTTAAACATTTATCTCAATGGGGTATTTTCAAATTTAAGAATTCGATTTTATTATGCGGTTTGAATCCTAACCCATGTTTATTTAAAGAATATTTTTTGAATGGAAAGTATTTGTTCAAACTTGTCATTTCCACAAGAAAATTTACTTGGTAGAACCTTGACTTCGTCTTGAACTTTCAAAAAGTCACCTTTCAATTTATTTTATGTCTCAATACACAGAGAATGATCAATTTCAAAGAATTTTCATTTTTCTTTTATTTTGGAAATTTCAATTTCCAATAATTTATTCTTCGATTGGAGGGATTTAACTTCAATTAAATCATTTTAAAAATTGGTATGTAAAAGTTTGAATGCTTTGAAAAGTTCGTCTTGAGACGATGTTCTAACCTAGCTTTCGACGTCGCTTTCGTCAAATGAACTCCTGACCATGAGTGCGAGGTTATTTTGGACATATTCATCGTCATCCTCTTCGTCACTCCATGTTGCTATTAAGACTTCTTTCTTGGAAGTCGAGGCTCGGCAATTTTTAGCAAAGTGGCCTGCTTTACCACATATTCGACAGTTGTTGTCGAATTTCTTAGATTCGCCCGATTTGATGTCCTTCCTTCTCCGGTTTAATAAGTTTTGAAACTTTTTTATATTTTTGGCATAATATGCCGATTCTTCATCATCTTCGTCCACCGTAATTTGTTCTTTTCGAGACATCTTAGCTTTCAAAGCTATGGATTTTTCCTTCGGTTTTGGTTTGCCATTCCGAGATTTAGAACAATCTCATAATTTATTAGCAAACCTACAAGGGTACTAAAATCGAGTGTGTTGAGATCTTTAGATTCCATGATCTCCATCATGGTGCCGTCTCATTCACTAGGTAGTGATCGTAATATTTTCTTGACTTTTTCACTACTTGACAGCAGTTTCCCGAACGAAGCAAGTCCATTGGTGATGACCGAAAATCGGTCGAGCATGTTGGTGATGAACTCGTCACCCTTCATCATGAATAACTCGTAGTCATGGAGAAGCATATTAATCTTTGTCTCCTTGACTTGAGTTGTTCCCTCGTGTGTGATTTCAAGAATTTTCCAGATTTCTTTAGCACTTTCACACGAAGAAATACAGTTAACCTCTTTTGGATTTAAGGCACAATATAAAAGTTTAGTGGCCTTACAGTTTAGATGATTGTTCTTAGAATCCACATCATTGTATTCTTCGAAGCTCTTAAGTGACATTTAGTTGGAACTTTCGGACCAAGACAAATGATCTTCCAGATTTCTATATCATAGGCACGAATGAAAATCGACATATTTTTCTTCCAAGTCATGTAATTCGATCCGTCGAAAAATGGAGGTCGATTTAGAGCAAGACCTTCGACTGGGGCAATTGAAAAGCCATCAGATCTTTTATCCTCGGATTTTAATCCACTTTATATGGATACCCGCTCCGATACTAACTGCTGGAAAATTATCGGTACCTTCGCCGTTTGGAAATAGCACGTTGCGGAAGTGATTTAAAGTGTGGTAGATAAATGACAAAATATTTATAGAGGTTCGGCCAAACATGCCTATGTCCTCTCTTCGTATCTTTTTCCTTAGGCTAAAGATCAACCTCTGCACCTCGTCTTCTATCGGTCCAAGGGATACCATTACAATCTCGTCTTTTTGTCGGTCCATTTTAAATCGTTTTCCTTTTCTATCTGACCAAGAATCAACCTATCTAGATTTCTATGGGTACTAGACAAATTTCACTTGGATTTAGATATGATTCTAATAGTGCCGAATCAACGATCCTAATAACACTGAATCAATCTACAATCCATATCTTTCCTCTCGTATATGTTTTCGTGTATGAACACTCAAACAATTACCAATTAAGCACAAATACAACAAAAATAATGAATACAATGATATCTGATCAATATATGATTTTCTTGGGGATATTGTATTGCATGATACCAAATGACTTGGTATTTATAGGCTCAAATACTCAACTAGCCGTTAGCCTCCGCCTCTCTTTAGCGTGCGCTATGCTTCATGCATGGCATGCATTAACCATCATTACGTATGTTAATACTTCTATATAGCGTACGTTATCTGCTTGTTGCTTTAGACCAGTAGCTTCTGTCCATCTTTTACGTACATTAGCTCTTCCATTACGTACGTTAAATAAGCCATGTTACGTACGTTAAGTTCATCATATTACTACATTAACTCTAGTCAAAATATCCGTTGCATGCTGACCTACTCCATGACACCATCCTTCTCAATGGCTCCTTGTTTGAATTCATATCCAAACTCATTACGTATGTTAACATCGTAATGTTGCGTACGTTAAGCTAACTAGATAGCGTGCGTTAATCTTGTTCTGTAGCGTGCGCTGATATGATTGTTTTGCCCAGCTTGTTTTCTCTTCTGTTCAAAGTATTTCAATCCAGCTCGTCGTCTTCGAATTCTTTGTTGTTTTGCTTCGTTCTAATATTATTTTCTTTGATCAACAACTAATCATCAAAACTCAATTATGAATGAATGGAATAGAATATTCCAACAGAAGCATTTATAAATATGGTACTTTTAAACTTACTTCGTCGCAATTTGACCATGGAACTGCATTTGTTGTATCAAGACCTGTCATGAAGTCCTCGATGGATTTGAGAGTTTTCCAACCATTTTAAACCAGCTTCCCTATCACCTTGATACCAAGTGGATCATCCGAATGGAGTTTTGTGAACTCGTTCGCCATAACTAACTACAAAAAGCCAAACCACAAAATAAAAAAAATCCACATCGCATCAATGATATATAGACGAGTAATTTATAGAACTTACGTAAAATTGGGAGCCGGCAAGTACAATGCCTGTAATATCCGTACCTTTCCATTTTTAGCAGTTTCCATTTTTGGGTGTATGTCTATTTTTATCGGCTCGCTTGTAACCGTTTCGACACTGTGAATCTACTTTATTCTTGGAGTTTTTCCATTTGGACGAGTTTTGGAGATGTTTTCACGTAATTTCATTTTATGACATGTTTTGCCGTATGA
The DNA here is from genome assembly GCA_033398695.1 of Orobanche coerulescens. Classification (NCBI taxonomy): domain Eukaryota; kingdom Viridiplantae; phylum Streptophyta; class Magnoliopsida; order Lamiales; family Orobanchaceae; genus Orobanche; species Orobanche coerulescens. The sequence continues at coordinate 92,863,874 of CM065810.1, read as the reverse complement.
ACATTCGATTCTCGTAAAACTCGTTCGTTTTCGTTGTTTCTTGGTTTGTACAAGTTTGTATGGTTGAGTTGGTCGTATTGAGACCTTCGGTTTGTAAATCCGACGTCGTATCGTGATTTTCGGGCACTTGGGCCATTTTTATAATTTCCTATAAGTTTAGGGAACTTCATCTTCCTTGTCGTACTTCAGATTCTCCGGTAGTCGGAATTATATTTTCTTTCAGCGCTTAGCTCTGTCGTCTTATATTTTTCGTGTTTGTATTGCTGGATTCTGGCCTTGTCGTGCTTTTCGAGTTTCGTACCTTCGGCAGCAGCGTACTGATTTGTGCAGTACTAAACTGCTGCGTGGGTAGCGGACGCTACTCCTTATTACCTTGTGTGCGCTATCGATGTGCAGTTAGCGTACGCTAACTCGTTGTTGTTAGCGTGCGCTATCGAGTGGTATTTAGCGCGCGCTAAGCATGTCTAGCGCACGCTAGCGAATTCGGGCAGTAGCTACTGGACTGTTTATAGCCCCGTTAACGCGCACTACCTTGTGATAGTTAGCGTGCGCTAACTATGCAGTTTAAATATAGCAGCGGGCAGGTCAGAACAGCAGTTTTCATTCTTTTCTTTCGTTTTCTTCACCGGGTGACTCCAGAGGGCGATTCCCTTCAGTTTTGATCGGAGAATCCTTCGTATTCCATCACTGTAGGTTCGTGCTAGCATATCATCATCAACGTAATCATCCTCCATCGTCCGAATCCGAGGTAATTTCGTCTAGAACCCTAACTTGTCAATTTCCGGGTTTTGCTTGTTAGACTCGAATTGTTCAAGTATGCTGTATATTTCCTCATCGATTGTTGTTATCGGATGAATTCCAATCCATTTCACCTATTTTAATCCGTGAATGGTTGATACGGGGAGATTTTGCATAAACCCTCGCCCGTATCGATTGAACATTTATTGTCTTGAATTGTAATCGGGATTATGGGTGTATTCCATTCGATTATTTTTGTCTGTTAGGACTAAGTTATATTGATCCTTCATTTAGGAACCATCATTTTCCGTCCGGATCATTCATAGTCGTTGTTCGTCCCCATTTCGTCGGAGATGTCTCAAAGGCAAGTACTTTACATTTGTTTACATGTTCTAGTATTTGAATTGTGGCTATTCGCGGTTGTTGTGGATGGATATGTGTATGTTCACCTAGGAACGGTCCGATGGGGCCTCTAGGGATACGTATTGCCATGTGTGCGTGTATCGCGAACTGTGGTTAACCACCCAGGGATGTCCGATGGGGCTGTGCGGGGTACGGTGGCCGTGAGTCTCGTACCAAGGTTAACTTTGAATTGTTTTGTTGGAGAAAATGTGTTTTGTGCTTGTGCACCGTATAATATTCCAGAATATAAATGATTTCTAAAAATGATTTTTGGCACATATATTCATCTGATTAGAATGTAGTTCAAATGGATTGTACTTGCACTAGGAGTTGTCGCTAACCCCTTAAATGGGGGAAATACTTTTTGTATTTCAGGTATAGGTCTTGGAGACAAGCGAGCATTCGATCCGTACGAGGATGATGGGCAAGCATGATACTGTTCAGTGGTCGTCTATTGGTGTTCAGTTTTGTCGTTTACTATTATGTCATTTGTATAAGTACTCGAGTACTCCTTGTTAAATTTATTTATGTTGTGTGCCCTTTTTTTGGGAACGGATTGTATTGTCATATTCTTATTTTGGTTTGGATGTCGTGATTTGTGAAATGGTTGTTTTGTTAATGGTTGTATGTCCTCGTCGGATGTCATTTTGGTACGTTAGCCTGGTGGATTCCATAGTGTGGGGTCCACGGCGCTGTAATATGCCCTGATTGTCTTGGGGGTGTTACAGAATATGGTATAGGAGCAAGATTTATGGATACCTAGGCTGTCGGTTATTTGGGTCTAGTCGAGTGTCGTTTTGAACAGTATCACTGCTATGCCATCATCTCAGTACGCCGGTGCTCGTAAGTTCCCTAACTTGATTCGTTACGTTAATCTGTTCTGTTTCTTTTCCTGATATCTTGTTGCATTTTGCGTTTGAATTGTACTCACCTGCTACTTCTTCAGAATTCCTGCTGGTAGAGGAAGCGGACGCGGTAGGTGAACCCATGTGATCGGGCAGCCACGTGGCCAGAATTCCGGGAGTTAATGGAAGACGAGTTTTGTCCGTGGCTAGTTAAAGAGGGGAGAATCCGAGCCTTCTTTGAGGCAAAGCCTCAGGATGTTGCTATTTCTCAAGCTATCAAGGACTACAACCAACAGCTTCATTATGTGAGAAACCAAGTCCGGGATGAGCTTGATATGATCCGCCACTTCGATATGAGGATGAAACCGAGGATGCGTCAGTACATGTCTGGTCTGGGATGCACAACTTTTGAAAGTGTATTAGAATAAGGCGATGTCTTATGAGATGTCGTTTGCTGTGACAGAGACGGTAGCCAAGGGAAAGAAACAGAAGACCTCCGGCCAGTTTTCGGGAGGCAAGTCTGGTGGGCATCCGAAGGCTCAGTCTGGTTCGAGAGTCTTCGGGGGTCAGTCTTCGTCATTTGGGCGAGGAAACGGTTCTAAGTCTGCTCCTACTGGTTCCGTTTGCGGTCCTACGTGCTTTAACTGTGGTCGTCCCGGCCACATGATGAGTGAGTGTGATAGGCCCCCTATTCTGTGTCTTGCGTGCGGTCGGATGGGACATTGTGCTAAGTTTTGTACGGATGCAGTTCGGGCGCCAGTTACTCAGATATCATCCCCAGCTGCGGGAGAGCCGAGTGTGAATCAGACACCGACAGTTCCTCAGCCACAGCAGAGTTTTGGTAGAGGTCGAGGACATGGACAACCTTCTAGAGGGGGAGCTTCTAGTACGGGGTCTGTTCCGCCCCGAGTATATGAGATGAGACGAGCAGGAGACCCAGACACGACGGTGGCTACAGGTACCGTCCACATCCTTGATCATCCTATTTCCGTATTATTCGATTCTGGTGCTACGCATTCTTTCATATCTATGGATTGTGTGCGTCGTCTGCATGTTGATTGCCTAGTTGCATGTGAACCATTTGTTGTTAAACTACCTAGTGGGGATAGCATCGTGGGGGATCGTGAGATTAGAGATTTTCCAGTGAGTATCGCGGGGAGGGTTTGGCCTTCTAATATGATTTCGGTAGATATTAGAGATGAGGATTTGATTCTTGGCGAGGATTGGCTGGACCGTCATGAGGCAATCATGAATTATAGAACGAGAACCGTTTCGATATTAGCCTCTGACGGTACCGAGCATTCTTTTGTGGGGCGTAAGCGGAGTAGCTAGAGATTCCTGATCAGCGCCTTGAGGGCGGTGAGACTTCTTCGGGGAGGTTGCACGGGTTATTGGTGTTACGCTTTGAGAACGGAAGAAGGGGGAGTTGAGCTCTCGTCTATTCCGGTAGTATGTTAGTATCCCGACGTCTTTCCAGACGAGTTGCCGGGTTTGCCGCCGGACCGAGAAGTTGAGTTTACAGTTGATTTAGAGCCAGGTGCAGCACCGATTTCTAAGACGCCATACCGTATGGCGCCTGCCGAGATGCTGGAGTTGAAGAAACAGTTGGGAGAGTTACTAAACATGGGGTATATTCGACCGAGCGCTTCGCCTTGGGGCGCACCGGTCCTGTTTGTGAAGAAGAAGGATGGGTCACTTCGTTTGTGTATCGACTACCGTGAGTTGAACAAAGTGACTATTAAAAACAAGTATCCTCTCCCGAGGATTGATGATTTGTTCGACCAACTACAAGGGGCAACCGTGTTTTCGAAGATTGATTTGAGATCGGGGTATTATCAGCTCCGAGTGAAGGATACCGATATTCCGAAGACGGCCTTTCGGACAAGATACGGTGACTACGAGTTTGTGGTTATGCCTTTTGGGCTAACCAACGCCCCAGCCATGTTGATGCATCTTATGAACAAAGTCTTTATTGAGTACCTCGATAAGTGTGTAGTCATTTTTATCGATGACATTCTGATTTACTCGAGGAGCCAGGAGGAGCACGCCCGTCATCTGCATATCGTGTTTAGATATTTTGAGAACTCAGCATCTTTTTGCGAAGTTCTCAAAGTGTGAGTTTTGGTTACGGGAGGTTATGTTTCTCGATCATGTGATCTCGGCCGAGGGTGTTCGTGTGGACCCACATAAGGTAGAGGCAGTGTTGGATTGGGCGCCGCCCAAGAACGTGAAGGAGGTCCGTAGTTTTATGGGTTTGGCCGGATATTACCGTATATTCGTCGAGGGGTTCTCTAAGCTCGCTCGACCACTGACTCAGTTGTTACAGAAGTTAGAGAAGTTTGTGTGGACCGATGAGAGGCAGAATAGTTTTGAGGAGTTGAAGAAGCGGTTGATGACCGCTCCTGTTTTGGCATTACCGAGTGGTAACGAGGGTTTCTCAGTTTTTAGTGATGCTTCGGGCCAAGGGCTCGGATGTGTACTTATGCAGCATGGGAGGACGATTGCCTACGCTTCCCGTCAGTTGAAACCGTACGAGTTGAATTACCCTACGCACGATCTTGAGTTGGCCGCAGTTGTATTTGCGTTGAAGATCTGGCGTCATTACTTGTATGGCTCGTCGTGTCAGATTTTCACCGATCACAAGAGCCTGAAGTACATTTTCATGCATAAAGAGCTTAATATGAGACAGAGGAGATGGTTGGAGTTGATTAAGGATTATAATCTCGAGATCCTTTATCATCCGGGTAAGGCTAATGTAGTAGCAGATGCCTTGAGCCGGAAATCGGTATCGCTTCGGGCGCTTGAGTTACTTATGGCCCAATCGGGACTTCAGTGAGAGTTTATGAGGTTGAGCATTGAGATTGTGCTACCAGAGAGTTCCGGGCAGTTGCGTACACTTGAGGTTTCGTCGTCTTTAGTCGACGACATTAAGTCAGGACAGTTAGAGGACCCGATGTTTGTTCGGCTTCGAGAGAATGTGGAGAAGGGGAAAGCCTTGGGATTCGTGATACATGAGGATGGTGTGTTGATATTCCAAGGTCGGCTTTGTGTTCCGAACGACTTGGAATTGAGGCAGAGTATTATGCGAGAGGCTCACGCGTCACCTTACTCAGTCCACCCGGGCTCGAGTAAAATGTATAAAGATTTGAGGAAAAATTTTTGGTGGAACGACATGAAGAATGAGATAGTTCAGTTTGTGGCTAAGTGTTTGACTTGTCAGCAAGTCAAAATCGAGCATCAGAGGCCAGCCGGGTTGTTGAAGCCACTTCCCATCCCGGAATGGAAGTGGGAGGATATCTCCATGGATTTTGTCACGAACTTGCCGAGGACGAAGACCGGAATGAATATGGTGTGGGTGATCATAGACCGACTGACTAAGTCGGCGCATTTTCTGGGCATCAAGGACACTTGGGGTCCGAAAAAGTTGGCTCGTGTTTTTATCGCACAGATATTGAGACTTCATGGTACGCCGAAGACCATTATTTCGGACAGAAATGGCCGGTTTGTATCGCAATTCTGGAAGGCGGTACATAAGGCATTGGGGACACGTTTGCGTTTGAGTACATCTTTCCACCCTCAGACCAACGGGCAGTCCGAGCGTACCATTTAGACGTTCGAGGATATGTTACGCGTGTGTGCGTTAGACAGGAGTAGTGATTGGGAGGAGCATCTAGCCTTGATTGAGTTTACGTATAATAATAGTTGGCACGCATTGATTAAGATGGCACCGTATGAGGCACTTTATGGCCGATGTTGCCGATCACCGATATGTTGGGATGAGCCGTCCGATCCGGATCTTGTGTTAGAGACGAGGGAGAAAGCTGAGTTGATTAGAAAGAGAATGTTGGCAGCTCATAGTCGACAAAAGTCTCATGTGGATGTTAGGCGTCGACCCTTGGAGTTTGAGGTGGGAGATCATGTTCTGTTGAGAGTGTCCCCAACGAAAGGAGTTTTCCGTTTTGGAAAAAAAGGGAAGCTCAGCCCGAGGTACATTGGACCTTTTGAGATATTGGAGAGAGTCGGCGAGTTGGCATACCATTTGGCTTTTCCTCCGTCATTGAGTCATGTTCATAGCGTATTTCACGTTTCCCAGTTGAGGAAGTACGTTCCGGACCTGTCCCACATTATTGATTTCGGAGATGTGGAGATCGAGAAGGACGTTACGTTTGAGGAGAGGCCCGTCAGGATCTTGGAGCGTCGAGTAAGACACAAAACCATTCCTTTGGTTAAGGTGCAATGGTCGAAGCACGGAGTAGAAGAAGCGACGTGGGAGTTAGAGGAGGATATGCGTTCGAGGCACCCCGAGCTTTTTGATTTTTAATTTTTGGGACGAGACTTTATTTTAGAGGGGGAGAATGTAATATTCGTACCTTTCCATTTTTAGCAGTTTCCATTTTTGGGTGTATGTCTATTTTTATCGACTCGCTTGTAACCGTTTTGACACTGTGAATCTACTTTATTCTTGGAGTTTTTCCATTTGGACGAGTTTTGGAGATGTTTTCACGTAATTTCATTTTATGATATGTTTTGCCGTATGAACGTTCGATTCTCGTAAAACTCGTTCGTTTTCGTTGTTTCTTGGTTTGTACAAGTTTGTATGGTTGAGTTGGTCTTGTTGAGACTTTCGGTTTGTAAATCCGACGTCGTATCATGATTTTCGGGCATTTGGGCCATTTTTGTAATTTCCTATAAGTTTAGGGAACTTCATCTTCCTTGTCGTACTTCGGATTCTCCGGTAGTCGGAATTATATTTTCTTTCAGCGCTTAGCTCTGCCGTCTTATATTTTTCGTGTTTGTATTGCTGGATTCTGGCCTTGTCGCGCGTTTCGAGTTTCGTACCTTCGGCAGCAGCGTACTGATCTGTGCAGTACTAAACTGCTGCGTGGGTAGCGCACGCTATTCTTTATTACCTTGCGTGCGCTATCGATGTGCAGTCAGCGTACGCTAACTCGTTGTTGTTAGCGTGCGCTATCGAGTGGTATTTAGCGCGCGCTAAGCATGTCTAGCGCACGCTAGCGAATTCGGGCAGTAGCTACTGGACTGTTTATAGCCCCGTTAGCGCGCGCTACCCTGTGATAGTTAGCGTGCACTAACTATGCAGTTTAAATATAGCAGCGGGCAGGTCATAACAGCAGTTTTCATTCTTTTCTTTTGTTTTCTTCATCGGGCGACTCCCTTCAGTTTTGATCGGAGAATCCTTCGTATTCCATCACCGTAGGTTCGTGCTAGCATATCATCATCAACGTAATCATCCTCCATCGTCCGAATCCGAGGTAATTTCGTCTAGAACCCTAACTTGTCAATTTTGGGGGTTTTTCCGGGTTTTGCTTGTTAGACTTGAATTGTTCAAGTATGCTGTATATTTCCTCATCGATTGTTGTTATCAGATGAATTCCAATCCATTTCACCTAGTTTAATCCGTGAATGGTTGATACGGGGAGATTTTGCATAAACCCTCGCCCATATCGATTGAACATTTATTTTCTTGAATTGTAATCTGGGTTATGGGTGTATTCCATTCGATTATTGTTGTCTGTTAGGACTAAGTTATATTGATCCTTCATTTAAGAACCATCGTTTTCCGTCCGGATCATTCATAGTCGTTGTTCGTACCCATTTCGTCGGAGATGTCTCAAAGGCAAGTACTTTACATTTGTTTACATGTTCTAGTATTTGAATTGTGGCTATTCGCGGTTGTTGTGGATGGATATGTGTATGTTCACCTAGGGACGGTCCGACGGGGCCTCTAAGGATATGTATTGCCGTGTGTGCGTGTATCGCGAACTGTGGTTAACCACCCAGGGATGTCCGACGGGGCTCTGCGGGGTACGGTGGCCGTGAGTCTCGTACCAAGGTTAACTTTGAATTGTTTTGTTGGAGAAAATATGTTTTGTGCTTGTGCACCGTATAATATTCCAGAATATAAATGATTTCTAAAAATGATTTTTGGCGCATATATTCATCTGATTAGAATGTAGTTCAAATAGATTGTACTTGCACTAGCAGTTGTCGCTAACCCCTTAAATGGGGGAAATAATTTTTGTATTTCAGGTATAGGTCTTGGAGACAAGCGAGCATTCGAGCCGTACGAGGATGATGGGCAAGCATGATACTGTTCAGTGGTCGTCTGTTGGTGTTCAGTTTTGTCGTTTACTGTTATGTCATTTGTATAAGTACTCGAGTACTCCTTGTTAAATTTATTTATGTTGTGTGCCCTTTTTTTGGGAACGGATTGTATTGTCATATTCTTATTTTGGTTTGGATGTCATGATTTGTGAAATGGTTGTTTTGTTAATGGTTGTATGTCCTCGTCGGATGTCATTTTGGTACGTTAGCCTGGTGGATTCCACAATGTGGGGTCCACGGCGCTGTAATATGCCCTGATCGTCTTGGGGGTGTTACAGAATATGGTATCGGAGCAAGATTTATGGATACCTAGGTTGTCGGTTATTTGGGTCTAGTCGAGTGTCGTTTTGAATAGTATCACTGCTATGCCATCATCTCAGTACGCCGATGCTCGTAAGTTTTCCCTAACTTGATTCGTTATGTTATCTTGTTCTGTTTCTTTTCCTGATATCTTGTTGAATTTTGCGTTTGAATTGTACTCACCCGCTACTTCTTCAGAATTCCTGCTGGTAGAGGAAGCGGACACGGTAGGGGACGCGGTAGGTGAACCCATGTGATCGGGCAGCCACGTGGCCAGAATTCCGGGAGTTAATGGAAGACGAGTTTTGTCCGTGGCCAGTTAAAGATGGGAGAATCCGAGCCTTCTTTGAGGCAAAGCCTCAGGATGTTCCTATTTCTCAAGCTATCAAGGACTACAACCAACAGCTTCATTATGTGAGAAACCAAGTCCGGGATGAGCTTGATATGATCCGCCACTTCGATATGAGGATGAAACCGAGTGACATGGCGGGTCAAGAATCCTCCGGTGGGCGCACTGCTATAGATGCAGAATGACGAGGCTGATCGGGAAACATACCATGGCTCCCAGAATGCCTATGCGTAGGTCCAAAGAAATCCACAATCCCATAAAGCACCTGGCGAGAAACTCGAGCAATAAATCCTGTCTCAGACTCATCGTACAAGATCTCCTTCAAACGGTGATCAAAGTACTCACCCTTCTCGTATCCTGGGTGTGTCCTGGACAAGGAAGTCCAAGGACACAACACACCCTCTCTGGCTACCTCTCCCGTTCAGATGTCTTTGCACCATCTACTGGTGGGGTACTCCGTCAGCGTAGCTTCGATGCTTTTTATGCCGACTCATGTGTAATCAATTTCCCAGCAGCTTTCTTCAACCTATCTATATCTTTCTTTCTCGGCTTCGGTGTAGGCTCATCCTCCTTGTTCTTCATAGCTATTCTTATAGGCTTTATGAACTTAACATCATATGGCGAGCCATTCTCAAAACTCAGGTAGTAGTACTCAGCCTCATCCTCCTCTAGATAAGGTAAAGAGGAAAGTACTTTGTGCTGCAAAAAAAGTCATTAAAGCATACCATTAGATAGGCAATCACATAATGTTGAAGAGATGAGTGAAGTTCGAAGAAAATACTTTTATAAATTTATGTACCTTATCGTCGAAGAAATGAGTGAAATCACAGAACATCTTCCTCATAGTCCACATCAAACACTGGGAAACTTGGACAGCTTTATCTCGAATTCCACACAAATCTCCCAATGAAGTAATCATCTCGTACGACCATATCTATAAAGCCCAAACATGACGATAAAAGTGATAGTCCTTATGTTCTTGTCCCTCCTTCATGGCAACATTGTCTATGTAGTAAGACAAAACCCCAAAGCCATACGAACCCCAATGAAACATATCTCACTACTCGAAATCCTCAACTAATGCCCATGCCCATGTCTCGACCATCATGTCGTCACGGTATAGGATAAAGTAGTAGTATATAAGCAAATTGGCAAACTTCACATAATCTCTTATGTCTCTACCAAAATCTCGAGCATTGAACTTCTTCCGCAGAACACTAACCTTAATATTTTTGCCATGGAGTATTCTGTGGAAAATACCGTTAGACCGAAGGAGATGGTCGTCCTGTGGATGGAAGGTAGAGTTTCCAAAGTGCAGTCTAATGATCATGGCAAAATGACAGGCCGGGCCGTAAAACAAATGGTCCTCACGCAAACCTGGAACCACGGCTCATCCGGGAAGATTTGATCACCCTCCAACTGACGGGCAATAAAGTGATGTAGGGAAGTATTTGTACTCCCATTTCTCCTAACTTTAATCAAACGCCCCAGGACTCCCTAGGTCAAGCTCTCGATAGCTCGATCACCAACTACAGAATTGCGGCCCATACTTCTTAGTATCTCAATAATCTCTTTAAATACCGCCTCTCGTATGTAAAGATTCACTTGCCGTGTAACAAAGCGCAATGTAGGTCTCTTCCATACGCAACCAGTCTGCAATATAGACACGCAAATCATAAGAATATGATAGAATGCTTACGAGAACAAAAATAAAATGACACTACTTGCACACGATGGCCTGCACACGATCGATGCCCATCGTGTGAAAACCATCGTGTGCAACACGACGGCTCACACGACGGGCATCAATCGTGTGCATGCCATCGTGTGCAAGGCAGAAGCCTTTGGTCTTCTTGCCCACGACGGATCACACGATCGACGATCGTTGTGTGTAAACCATCGTGCATATGATGGTGTCATCTTCTTCAGCACAATCGTGAGACGATGAACAACCATCGTGGCATGATCGTGTGTGAATAAATTACACTAAACCGATGGCTCATTGACGAAAGTCTCTTCAGATGGAGTGTCACTAGCGTGTGAGGAACTTCTGGCGTCTTCAGATTCTCTGTCGTAGTCAGAGTTCGACATTTTCTTGCCGGCGACAGGGTTTCACGATGGGGGGTTTCGGTTTCGCCACAGAGAAAGAGAGATTTTTTTGGAACACGGAGAGATCGGTTTGTGGGACCGTTTAGATTATTGTTGTTTGGTTTTATTAGTTTTCTATTTTTTATGTTTTTTTATCTTTTAGTAGTAGACTTTTAGGGTGATAATGTCTTTTAACACATTTTAGTATCAAAAACTTATACTCTTATGAATGGGGATATATAACTTGTTAGTTTTATGGTTTGGTACTAAAAAAATGAGGGCCCAAGAAATTATCTCCACCTCAAAATATAATGACGATCCTTTAAGATTTGAGATGTGATGCAGTTCAAGTCCTAGGCTCTAAGTCCCATTTCCTAAAATAATAATATTAATATTTAATATTGATATTGACATAATGCATACTAACTTAATTTAATATAAGTTCAATATATCTATTTATTATACACGGCTTTAACTATATTTCAAACTGTGATCAATTCATAGATACCAATAGAAAAGAAATAGGTCCTAAAAATAAGTCTATGTTGAACAATTTAAAACCGAGACTTCTTTTCACACTTTTACGTATATAAAAATAATGGTCAAAATAGGTTTCAATTGTCAACTGCCCTTATCGGGAATATGATTGACTAGCGATTCCGAAGGAACTGGAGTTACATCCCCTTTCCATTTCCACTCAAGAGTTCTTATGTGATGTGCTTCCACACCCTCAAACGTCTAAAATAAATTAATATAAATCACTGAATTTATAACTTAAATTTCTAAAATTATTAATTTATTTTATTGAACTGAATTTATACTTTTAAAGGATTCTTCCAAACAGATTAAAATTTGCGGGCTAAGTAAAATTGGATGGGGTTAATAGATTAAAAGCTTGGGCCAAACAGGGGCTGAATTGAAATTTTAAAAACTGATTGAGGTCAGTTTGAAAGGATTGAAGGATGTAGGCTTTGTAATTTGACCAAGTTAATTAGGTATAAAACCTAATTCACATGTTGGAACCCTCATATCCCTCTTTACTAATCTCACCTACTCCTCTAGGGGTAGGCACGGTCCGGGACGGTCCGGGATTGGGCCGGTCCCGATCCCGATTAATATAAATGGTTTGGGACCGGTGGGACAAGGGTGTTTTCCATTTTGTTCCGGTATTTTTGGAACCGGAATGGTCCGGGATAAAACGGGATATTTTTTTGGTAAATATAAATAATAAAAAATATATTTAGAAAATATTTTCTTGTATTTTTGGATATTTATTTGCAAATCTATAATCAAAATTTTATAAATTTTACATTATTTATCAATAATTTAGTAAGTTTAGGTATATTTGGCTAATTAATTTAAGGGATAAAAATTAATTTACAAATTAGAATCTCATAAATCTAATATGAATTTTAAAAAATTCATATTTCGGGACAAACGGGATGGGACGGGACAAAAATTATCGGTCCGCTCCTTTCCCATTTTCGTTCGGTTCGGGACCGGTTGGGGACAAAATTTGTCCGTCCTAAATGGTCCGAGATACTTTTGGAATGGGACCGAAATGGTCCGGTTCGGCCAAACGGGAATTGGGATTTGTGCCCACCCCTATACTCCTCCCATTAACTCTCAGTTTCATCTCTCTATCAACATGCCATATTCTTCCTCACTCTCTCTATTTTATGCTCTCTCTGAAAATTCTCTCGCTCGACTCTCTCTCTCGCTATCCGTGCTCCCTAAAGAAAACACAACACACGCTGACATGTTAAAGACCGCAGTAAGCAAAAAGAGAAGTCGGTAGTGGGTCGCGAGCTGACTACAGTGGATTACCGCTGAAGAAGATGGCTCGAGGCTAAAGGGTTTGATGATCATTCTCTGCGATTTGAGGGAATCCGAGTGAAGGGTTTCGATAAGGATAGAACTTCAGATGGTGGTGCTGGGTAAAACACTTGGTTGTGGTTTTTGCAAGCGATTTAGCTGGCTTCTGGACTTTCAAGTCGATAGATTTGGTGTGTGTGTTAAGTTTATTATGGGCTTTTGTATATATGCTACTGATGCCACCAAAACGTATCGAATCTGCCCTTATCCAAGCGGTTCGGATAATTCCAGTGAGTGAACTTCCTGATCGGACCTATACACAAGAAAACACGTGAACTGAGCCGGGACTTCACCGGCGAAGGCCCTCCGGTGTGAGAGTAAGTATACTGAATATATGGTGGAAATAAAATTAATTGACTGTATTGAGAGTCAAGAATTCTGTGTGTACCAGTTTAGGTGCGAGGACACCTATTTTTATAAGCATGAATATTGCAACCCTAACTTACGGAGAAAGTCATTGAGTCCGTGTTGATGTTGGACTTCTTATATATAGGAATTAGAATCCTGATAAGGATTGTGGATGTAGTTTCCTTGTGGAGAAGAGTCCTTGTTCAGTAAAGATATCTTTATTTGTCTTTATCTTGGATTTCATTAGGTTTCGTATGCTTGAAGGACAGGACCTTCATCTACTGACAAGGAGTATAGATTTACTGATCTCGGCTTATTCTGTCACTGAGCCGAGTCGGCGCAACAATTTGGTTGCCTGAACCAAGTCTTGGCTTGAGCTTGAGTTGAGGCATGCCGAGTATGGTCCTGGCTTTCAGGTCGTCCTCGATGTCGTGCTAAATGCCGAGCTAATAAGTTTATCCTGGGCTTTGTAGAGTCTTGATTTATGGGCCTTGCTGGGCTTTGTACTCAAGCTCTCCAGATCTATGTAATCAATTCGGATTATGTCATTCAGTGGCCCCCGAGTTTCTATCTCGACAGGCCGAGTAGGAACTCAAGTCCATCCTTCATCCTTCAGGATTTTGGTTGACTCTTTGAAGCCGGCTTTGCTTGGTGTTATGTCGGCCTTGACTTTCTTAGGTGTCCCACTGAATTTTAAGGTCCGGTCATACCAGTCGCCTCATATCCCTTCATATAATTGGGCGGCATGCGCATGGAGAGGTGAAGAGACAATCTCTTGGAAAACCGCGCCCATTAATGCGGTGCAATTATGATACCCGTGTGTCCTCTTTATAAAATCAAAATTATTTCCTTCATTTTGCGGATCCCGAACAGAGAACAGAGCTTATGACAGCCCGGCGACACTTCACACCGCGCCATTTCTGTCCGTTTTTCTGATGATTTACTCCGACCAATTCCTCAAGTGTTGCTTTTCATCTGTTTATCCTTGCTTCTTGAGGTATTTTTCAGCTCCATTTCCCCTTTATTTTTTCCGCCATTGTTGAGTTTTCAAAGCTTCAAATTTCCTCTGTTAAACTTTGCGTCTTTAAAATGTCTAAGTGTGGCTATCTGGAAAGAATTCCACTTACGGTTTCTACACTAGGAAATCTAGGATTTATGTTAAATTCGATGGGTCATGGAGGCTTCTATCCCTCGCGGCCATTGGCGAAATGTTGTACATGAACAAAACCCCTAGAACGGATATTAGATATCCCTATGGGTATTTTCGCGCTTAGGACCGTAGATGGCAGTGACGCCAATATGTTGACTCTTGATAGTTTGGACGAAGTCCTAGACTGTATCTTTTTACATTATGTCAAGGACAAGTCTCAAGCTCGACTTTGTTTTGGGGGAGGTTTCTCCTCGGCCCAAGTGGTTGAGACGAGGGAGAGGATCACCTTGTCATCCTCACATGGTGAGTCTAATCCCGTGTCTTCCTCTACAGGTATGGCTGGGGAGAGTGCTTCTGACAGGCCTTTCGATGAGTTCCGCGTGAGACGGAGCTGGGGTAAAGGTCAGTTAAATTTGGGGGGCTCCTCTTGACCCAAGCATCTAAAAGGGGGAGATGAGATGCTCAAGCAGCTCTATACCACATATGATATAGATAGGAGTGAGTATAGGCTCTTCCACAGTTTAGCCACTTCTTTCGCCGATGAAAATGAAGCCAAAACTTTTTATTATAGTGACGCCCTAGTCCCATTTTACTTCAAACAGTTCCACCTCGGTCTGAGGCTGCCCTTGGACCTTTTCATTAATCAATTTTGGCAAGATTGGGAAATTGTCCCAGCCCACCTTGGTGCCAACGCGGTCAGGTATCTCACCACCTTTATTATCTTGTGCCGTAGTCTCGGCTTCGAGCTGTGTAAGTTTGCCTTCTATCACTTTTTCAATTCGTCTTACAACTCCAAAACCAGAACCATCACCATTAAGTCTGATCCCAACAAACCCAAGATCATGGCCCCCATTTCAAATACCGTCAATAAGGTCACTGGTTGGAACAGGCACGTGATCAAGGTTGAGAGTCGACATGGCTGGGAATTTACAGCACCTGTCAATTCACCGCATCGGCCTTTACGTGTTCATGAGCCGGACTGGAGTGCCGATTTAGTTGCGAAGCTTGAGCAGTTCTCATTCGTTGCCATTCTTAACTGGGCCGAGCTGGAGACGGATTTTCGGTAGGCCGGCCTAATGAGGGGGCCTATAGTCGAGGTTAGACCTTTGGTCGAAGTCCGAAGAGGGATTTGGTTTCCTGACTGGGTTGTTCATGCCAATTTTGTCTTTCACAAGGATTGTGCGACTTGCAGGACCGAGGGGGACAAGTTCTTACAAGCCGTGGACATCGTAGGATGTAATTTTCTTCATACTTGCTCATGTTTCCTCCCGTATCGTCCTGGGCTAACATTTATTTTTGTGCATATCTCTCAATGGAGGACATCCAGAAGGTTGATGAGGAGAACATTGAACCGGTCATGGCGGCTCGTAAGAAGAAGAGGTTGTCCCGGTTGAGGGGAGTTGAGAAGAGGCATGCCGACATAGAGGCTCGGCAGAAAGAGTTGCAAGATAAGGGGGAGTCGTCACTTCCAAAGGAGCCACCCATTACTCAAGCTGGAATACTATCCGAGCATGAGGCCAAGGTCGAGGAAGGGCTTGCTAAGGAGGCTTACCCTTATCCGATGCGAGCTCAAAGTCGAGGCCAAGGGCACTCTCCAGAACCGAGCCAAGAGCAAAGGGCAGAAGTTGAGGTGGAAAAGTGCCCGAGTCAGAAAAAGCAGAGGGAAGAGAGAGGCCGAGATCGAGAAGAGCCTTCTCAAAAAAGAGTTGTTCCCCTACCACAGGGTTCGGTCTCGGCTTCTGTCCTTTCTGATGCCGAGATCAAAAGCATGGTTGACTCCTTTGCTGTTGTGCCCATCATGTCCGAGTTTGATTCGACGATTCACTCTGGGGTCGCCCTGAAGCTTGGGGGACCGATCATTAAGCGCGCCATGAATACGTCTTATATTGAACGGCTCGTTGCTGACAAGCCGAGTGCACTCCAACTCTTCAATAGGAAGGGCTTAATTCTTAATGAGGTACTGTTTATTCCGTGTCGATTTCCCATACTTTGCAATTTCTTTTCTGCAATCTGCTTGAACTGAGTTTGTTTTCTTCTTATAGCTTGTCTCCATAGCTCAGCACGAGTGCGTCATATTCAGGTAGGTGGTGGATCTGGTGCACAAGAATGAGGCGGCGGACAAGTCGGCCTAAGAATCCTCCATCAAGCTCGCTGAGAATGTTTAAGCCCTCGATAAGGAAAAGGCTTCTCACGATGCCTTGGTGCAGGAGGCCGTGCTGAAGGTAGAACAGGCCGAGTTTGCCAAGAAGTCTGCACTGGATGACTTGGAGAAACTAAAGGAGGCCTTGCTGCAATCTGAGTCTGCTCGGGAGATTGCTGAGGCCGAGGCTGAGGCACAGAGGAAGAGGGCCGAGCTCTTGGTGCTGGAGAAGAATGCCGCGGATGAAAGGATGGACCTCCTTGAGGAAAGCTTGCCTGGCAAAGAGAAGGCTGCCGTCGAGCGATACCGAAAGGGTAAACAGTATCAGGATGACTTGGCTGATGAAGCGGGCTCTGTCTACGGTGATTCCTGGTCCAATTTATCTCGGCTCCTCTATATTGACCCTGAAGTCGAGGTACCTCTAGAGAAGCTCGCCCGACTCTTCATCCAAGATCCTTACAGTGCCGAAGCCAAGGCAGCACATCCTATGATCCCGTACTCTGGGAATGCTCTTAAGAACATAAGGGCTAGGGATTCCAAAGAAGGGAAGCCGGTATGGGATCCTACGACTCCTCAATCGAATAATTTCGACGACTTGATAGCACAGGTCGAGGAAGAGGATGGCGCCTGACTTGGATAGTTCAATTTTTGTCTATATTTGGATGGATTGTAAGCCAATTTGGCTAGAACAATGTACTCTTTTGTCGAAATACTTATAGTCTGAGCCCGATTTATTTATTAGGGTCTTCATGCTTTTCCTATATTCTTCTTGACCAGATTTGGGTGTTTTTGCCATGTTTCTTTCTGTACTATTGATGCGCGCTTCATGCTCAAGTTTCCTATCTCGTATTTCGAGATGCTCATACTTGACCAGCCACGAACTGGTTTATCGTTAGGCTGAGTAGTTGGGGTCGGCCTTCCTAAAATTGGCAAAGGAGATCCCTCTTTACATCGGGGTAAGGCCGGGATGTATACCTTAGTTTATTTATGATCACTTTAGCCAGTACGGGCCAAGTGTAGATGAGCCAGGGATCGTCTATCTGTGATCGGCGTGTCGTTAATCAAACTTGACCTAATTGTTTAGAATTGGATTCGAATTGTTCGAGTTATATGTCTTAATCTTAACTCGGCATGCTGAGTGTCTTGTACTTGTTTTTAAATTTGAGCAGTCTAGTTGTCAGAAGTAGGCTCAGATTATCGAGTTAGATGTCTTAATCTTAACTCGGCGTGTTGAGTGTCATGTACTCATTTTTTAAATTAAGCAGACTAGTTGTCAGAAC
The DNA here is from genome assembly GCA_033398695.1 of Orobanche coerulescens. Classification (NCBI taxonomy): domain Eukaryota; kingdom Viridiplantae; phylum Streptophyta; class Magnoliopsida; order Lamiales; family Orobanchaceae; genus Orobanche; species Orobanche coerulescens. The sequence goes on along the minus strand of CM065810.1, from coordinate 92,846,233 downwards.
TAGGCTCAGATCATTCGAGTTAGATGTCTTAATCTTAACTCAGCGTGTTGGTGACCAAGCATGTTATGTATGCTTTAGCCTTTATAGGAACCCGGCTTTCATCTGAATTTACAAGAGTTGCCTTGCTTTAAATGTTTAAGTCAGGTGTTAGTGCTCTAGACTTGTTTCAATGTACATACATTGTTACGTAATGTCTAAGCATGTACAAATTAAGTACTTGACAGAATGATGAAATGGGTTTTGATAGATAACAGGCCATTACATCGAAGGTGTGAACGGATAGCTCGTCTTAACTTCTTCTATTGGTAATACTTTCTCAAGTGCTCTGAGTGCCATGGGTGTTTCAGCTCTTTCCCCTCGGGTGTCTTGAGCATGTAGGTCTCATCTCAGATAGCGTGGGTTACAATGTAAGGGCCTTCACAATTTGGAGAAAGCTTGTTTTGTTGAGCCTTTCAGTGAGTAGACTCAATTTTTCTCAGTACCCAATCACCTATTCGAACACACTTTTCTTAACCTTTTTGTCGTGATAGGCCTTGGTCCTTTGTTTGTAGTTAATCATCCTTAGCTGTGCAACTAGTCTTTTCTCATCAAGCAAGTCTAAATCCAGAAGTCTGTTATATTCATTGACCATTTCGTCATAGTTGGTTACCTTAAAGGCCGGGAGTGCCATCTCTGTTGGAGCTAAGGCTTCTGAACCATACATCAAGGCAAAGGGTGTTTCCCCGGTCGGCCCCCGAGTCGTTGTACGAACTGCCCATAGGGAAATGGGGAGGTCGTCCATCCACTTCCCCTCGCTTCCTTCCAGATTTTTTGTGAGGGCTGTCAAGATCGGTTTGTTGGCTGCTTCTGCTTGGCCATTTCCCTAAGGATGACTAACTGAGGATTTCTTGTGCTGAACCCCCAATCTGTTAAGCTCTTTAGTGAAGGCATTCGAGAATTGAAGTCCATTATCTGTTACAATCATGTTAGGGACACCGAACCGACACCAAATGTAATCGTGTACGAAATTGATGGCATTCTGCTCCGTGATTTTTGTCAAGGCTCTAGCTTCAACCCACTTGGTGAAGTAATCTATGGCTACTATGACATATTTATTGATTCCCTTGGCTAAGGGGAAAGGTCTGATAATGTCGACTCCCCACATATCGAAGGGCCAAGTCGGTATGATGAGGCTTTGTTCAACAGCCGGGACCTTAGGTAGGTCAGAGTACCTTTGACATTCATGGCTAAGTTCCTCGGACTTGAATGTCTTGAAGATGGGAACTTGAATTGCACAAAGTCTCGAGTTACGTGCTCACTTCTAGGACTGACCAGGACAACTCCCGCCCCATTTCTTCCTTTTGTAGCAGACCCATCTGCGTACAAAATCCAGCAGTCTCTTGGTAAGTCGGAGAAGAGTTCAGTATCCATGAGGGCCTTTCTTTTTCGAATAGTGGGCACGTGTTCACTTGCAAAAGAGGTTTCAACTAGAAAATCAACCAGGGGTTGTGCAAGTAAAGTTTTCCTAGGCTTATAGGTAATGTCAAACTCGGTCAGCTTAATAGACCAGTTGAGAAGTCGGCCCAAGCTGTCCATCTTGTGCAATATTTTTCTTAGGGGAGCATCTGTGTAGACCGTGATGGGATGAGCTGAGAAGTAAGACCTAAGATTTCTCGCAGCGATAACCAAGGCATAAGCTATCTTCTCGGCATTGAAGTATCTCGATTCAACTTCTGATAATACCGTGCTTACATAATAGACTGGCTTCTGAGCGCCTCTATTGTCACGGACTAGGACTGCAGCAACGGCATGGTCTGTTGCCGCCAAGAACACGAAAAGTGTTTCTCCCACGACAGGGCTACTGAGAAGAGGTGGTGTACCTAAATATTTCTTCAACTCTCGAAATGAGGCCGAGCACTCGGGTGTCCATTCGAAATCTTTCGTTCCTTTTAGGACCTTAAAAAAGGGAGTGATTTCTCTGCGGCTTTAGCTCTGAACCTTCCCAATGCTGACACTCTTACGTTAAGTCTTTGGACTTCTTTGATGCAAGTTGGCTCTCGCATGTCTATCAATGGTTTGATATTCTCTAGGTTGGCCTCAATGCCCCTTTGAGAAACCATGATACCTAAGAACTTGCCTGCCGTGACCCCGAATATGCATTTGTTGGGGTTAAGCTTCATGGCATTTGCTTTCAGGTTATCAATGGTCTCTCCCAAGTCAGCGGTGTGGCTTCCCCTCCTGGTTGTTAGAACCATGTCGTCAATTTAGGCCTCCATGTTTCTCACAATCTGAGATTTAAAAGCCTTATTGACCATCCTTTGGTAGGTCGCTCCCGCATTCTTGAGCCCGAACGACATCATCGCATAACAGTAAATTCCACCAGCTGCCTGGAAGGCCGTCTTCTCAATGTCTTCTTCAGACATTCTGACTTGATGGTAGCCAGAGTAAGCATCAAGGAAGCTAAGTGTCTGATGTCTCGCAATAGAGTCCACCAACTTATCAATCCTTGGGAGGGGCTAACTATCCTTTGGGCAGGCCTTGTTGAGGTCCGTGAAGTCTACACACATTCTCCACTTACCATTATGCTTTTTGACCATCATTACATTGGCCAACCAGGCCGGGTAAGTTGCCTCTCTTATGATGCCTGCTTTGAGTAATTTCTCGATTTCTTCCTGGATCGCCTTTGTCTTTGGCAAAGCTTCTTCTTGTTTGTTTGATAGGTTTGAAGAACTTATCAACTTCCAGTTTATGTCAGGCTATGTCATCTTTCACCCCAATCATATCTTCTACTTTCCCCGCGAATATGTCCAGGTTGTTCTTGAGAAGGGTAATTATTTCATTCTTTTCTTTGGGAGGGAGCTATCCTCCGATCTTAACCTTCTGTTCGGGATAGTCCGAGTTAATGATGAACTCTTCCATCCGATCGAAGGGTTCCAGTTCTGGTCCATCCCTGAACTACAAGGTTTCAATGATGATCTTGTGGACCCTTTCCTTGCCCTCTCCATCTAGGTTCAGATTCTCGAGATCCAATAGTTGGCCCATCTTGGTTTCTGCTAAAGTTGTCTTAGTGGCGTCCAAACTCGGGGTGAGGGGGAAAGTCGCGTCCGGTTGATTTGTTTGTGGAAGCGGGTTCCGGTCACCAGAGGTGACGCCGGTCTCTTGCCTGTCTTGGGGAGTTTAAGTCATGATTCGTGGTTATCTGAAAGAAGTTCTTCGACGTTTCCCGGCAACGGAACCAAACTGATGCCGCCAAAACATATCGGATCAGCCCTTATCCAAGCAGTTCGGATAATTCCAGCGAGTGAACTTCCTGATCGGACCTATACACAAGAAAACACGTGAACTAAGCCGGGACTTCACTGGCGAAGGCCCTCCGGCGTGAAAGTAAGTATACTGAATATATGGTGGAAATAAAATTAATTGACTGTATTGAGCGTCAAGAATGCTGTGTGTACCAGTTTAGGTGCGAGAATACCTATTTTTATAAGCATGAATATTGCAACCCTAACTTGCGGAGAAAGTCATTGAGTCCGTGTTGATGTTGGATTTCTTATATATGGGAAGTAGAATCCCGATAAGGATTGTGGATGTAGTTTCCTTGTGGAGAAGAGTCCTTGTTAAGTAAGGATATCTGTATTTGTCTTTATCTTGGATTTCATTAGATTCCGTGTGCTTGAAGGATAGGACCTTCATCTACTTACAAGGAGTGTAGATTTACTGATCTCGGCTTATTCTGTCACTGAGCTGATTCGGCGCAACAATTTGGTTGCCTGAACCAAGTCTTGGCTTGAGCCTGAGACGCTGAGTATGGTCCTGGCCTTCAGGTCGGCCTCGACGTCGTGCTTGATGCCGAGCTAATAAGTTTATTCCTGGGCTTTATAGAGCCTTGATTTATGGGCCTTGCTGGGCTTTGTACTCAAACTCTCCAGATCCATGTAATCAATTCGATTTATGTCGTTCAGCTACTATGGTGGGCTTTTATCATAGATAGTATTTGTATGAGCCTAATGTATTTTGTAGGGCTGGTTTATCTTATATTTAAGGGTGTGTTACCTAACGTAAATGAGATAGGAGATTCATAAAGATAACCTGCTCTTCATGATATCCGAGCCAGCAGTTAGGGCACGCTGAAACCGGCGTCCATGGCAGGCGCTGACTAGAGATCGCTCATTGACCCTTCCTCTCCATACTATCTCAGCTCAAGTGATGGACCTGGTACAGTTATCAACCCTACGATTGTCCGTAGTGATAACTATGAAGAATGGTCGAGATCTATTCGGCTCTCTCTCATGTCTCCCTGAAAATTTGAATTTCTTGATGGTAAGATGCAAAACCTATGGAAAGGGAACAACTTGTGGATTGGTGTTATGTTCAAGCGACGCTGGTGCAATGGATTTTAAACAACATTGATGGGTCGTTCAAGAAGACCATTCCCTATTTTGAAGAAACTAAACCTTTGTGGGATGCTTTCAAGAGATGGTTCGATGTTGGAAATGGACCGAGGAAACAGCAGATTAAGGCTATTGTTTTGGAGTGCCTACAGCCGAAGAAAATGTCCGTTGCGGATTATTTTGGGTTGTTGCAACCGCTTTGGGATGAATTAGCAACGTACAACCCTCTTCCCATTTGCAAGTGCTGTGAGTGTGAATGCAATCTTGGAGAACAATTTCGACAGCAGGTTGATGAGGATTGATTTTATGATTTCCTTTATGGTATTAATGATGAATGATACGGAACTGTAAGATCCTCTTTGTTAGCTCTAGACCCTTTGCCAACCTTTGATCGAGCATATCAAGCCATGCTGCAAGAAGAGAGGCTGCTTTTTTCTTCCCGTGCGAAAGGAGAACGGGATGATGTAATGACTTTGGCTGTCAAATCTCCAATTACGCACAGAGGTGTGCGTAAAATAGACAATGGAGAAAAGAAAAACGCTGTGCACTTACTATAATCAACTCGGGCATGAAGAATCAAACTGTTTTTCGAAGCATGGTTTTCTGGAGTGGTGGGGAGATAGGCCAAGGAATGCTGGTCGTGTTTCAGGCTGCGGATGTGGGGCTGCTGGTAGCGGTACAGCATTTCAGCAAGCGGCAGGAACATATGGGAAACACAGAGGGGCGGAGGTATGTGCTACAACAGCTGGTGGAAGTACAGCGGCAGCTGCACCGTCTTCATCGCGTGTGGTCTGTGACACACTAATACCTGGTATGATGTCTGAACAATGACAACAATCACTAGAATCATTCAGTGAAGTTACGGGCAGTACAAATGATGACCGTATGATTGGCAAGTTCTCTAAATCTCCTTAGATAATCAACACGGGCGCCAAAAAGAGTAACTGGAAATTTAGATCTCATGTGAATAATATGCCGGAATGTCCTATTGGGCTTCGGGATGGTCAAAAAAAGATCTCCACATAATATGGAAGAGTATACTTGGGTAGTGGTTTGGTCCTTAAAAATGTGTTATTTGTACCGAAATTAAATTACAATCTAATTTCTGTCTCTCATCTTGTGGATGACTTAAACTGCATTGTGTTTTTCACCAAACGGTTGTGTGTTATACATGACCTAAACTTGAGGGCCCTGATTGAAGTGAGTGAACAACGAGATGGACTCTATTATTTTAGTGATGTTCTGCCAGTACGAACTTTGAATGTAGATGGGGCACATGCACAAGAATTATGGCACAAACGGCTGGGACATCCATCTGATAAAGTAGTGCGGTCACTCCCCTTTGTTAATAGTTCAAGTAATGTTATGAATAAAGCTTGTGGTGTGTGCCATCAAGCTAAATAGACTAGAGACAAATTTTCGTTTAGCGATAGTAAGGCACTCCTGTTTTGAACTAATTTATTGTGATTTTTGGGGACCGTATCATACGCCTTCTTCTTGTGGAGCCACATTGTTTGTTGTAGATAATTTTTCTAGAGATGTATGGGCGATCTTGTTGCTTGATAAGACAGAAGTTTGTAAGACGTTTAAATATTTTTTTTCCATGATTGAAAAGCAATTTGTTGCAAATGTTAAGATTGTCGGCAATGATAATGGGACCGAATACAATTGCATGAAGGTCCTGTTTGGTAAAACACCTTCTTTTGATGAATTATGTGTTTTTGGTTGTTTATGTTGTGCTCAATCAAAAGGCCAAGGGAGATAGATTTATGAGAAGTAGGAGGTGTGTATTTGTGGTATATCCTCATGGGAAGAAGGGTTGCAAACTTTATGATTTAGAGATGGGGGATTATTTTGTTTCGCGAGATGTGCAATTTTATGAAAGTGATTTCCCATATGTTATTACTGCCAATGAACTGAAAAAAAAAAAAAAGACGACAACTCCTACATTTGGAAATTCTGTTGATCATAGATCTGTTGAAAATAATGATGAGGGTGATGGTAGGCTGAAGTTGTATCGTCCAACGATACTAATGGCAATGGGAATGGAGATATGATTGGTGATTTGGGAGGAGAGGGTCGAGACAGTGACAGTGGTGGGATGGCATTGGAATCAAATCTATAGGTTGTAGGTACTGATGAGAGCGGGTGTGGCAAGCGGAAGAAAATAAAATCTTCTAAATTGTGTGATTTTGTCACTAATACAGTGCAAAAAATTGAGTCCATGTCGTTCCCAGAGATCATCCTCTCCACATCAACCCTCAGGTATGCCTTATCCTATAACATAGTTGTGTGAATTGTGAACGATTGTCTACGAGACAGAGAATTTCTTGCAGCTATTTCGCCAGGTACAAAACCACGTTCTTTCAAAGAAGAGACGAAGGATCCCGATTGGCGTGAAGCAATGCAGAAAGAGACAAAAGCCTTAGAAGCTAATGATACATGGAGTATGAAACCTCTCCCGCATGGGAAACGTGCCCTTGGAAGTTGGTGGATTTTCAAGATAAAGTATAATAAAGATGGTAGTGTCGAATGCTTCAAGGCTCGATTGGTGGTGTTTGGTAATCATCAGGTGGAAGGGATAGATATACAGATACTTATGCTTCGGTAACAAAAAATGACCATTGTTCGTGTTTTTCTTCTTGTGGATGCAACAAAAAATTTGGAGTTACATCAGATGGACGTGCACAATGCTTTTTTGCATGGGGACCTGTCGGAAGAAGTGTATATGAAATTTGCCTCCTAGTTTTCAGACTACTAAACCCGATCAGGTTTCGATTAAGGAAGTTGCTTTATTGCTTGAAGCAGGCGCCGCGATGTTGGTTTGCTAAATTGGCTAATTCTTTGAAAAAGTATGCGTTTCGACAATCCCTTTGGGATTATTTTTTCTTTACTCTTGTGCAGGGTTCTGTAAAAATTAATGTGCTTGTGTATGTCGATGATTTGATCATTTTTCGGGAATAATTTTGCTGCAATCTCTATCTTTAAGAAATATTCGATTACTTGTTTTCACATGAAGGATCTTGGCGCGTTGAATAAATTTTGGGTGTGGAAGTAGTCGTAATCAGGACAGTATATACCTCTGTCAACGAAAATACACTCTTGATATCATTTCAGAAGTTGGGATGCTTGACTCCAGGCCGTTGAGCTTTCCAATAGAACAAAATCACCAGTTGGCTCGTTCAAAAAGCCCTTTGTTGATAGATGTGGAATGATATTGAAGGTTAGTCGGTAGAGTTATCTCTCTGGGCTTCACACGTCCAGATTTAGCATACTCAGTGCATATATTATCTCAGTTTCTCCACGAACCAAGACGCGTTCATTGTGTGAAGCAGAATATCGGTTGATGGCAGCTCTTACCTGTGAGCGCAAGTGGCTAAAGGGTTTGTTGCATAGTCTTGAGATAGATCTGTTGGAAATAAAACGCAGCGGAAGTGAAGTTGATAATGTTTGAATAAAGCGTTTTACGCACCCACGAGTATAAAATCTATTTAGACATGTTAATTAATTAACTACTAAGATTAATAAGCAATTTAAATACTGTTTATTACTTCCTCCGTTCTCTTATTATTGCAACGTGTTGACTATTACACTGTTAATATACTCTCTTTTGACCATCATTTGTGATTTATACATATGAAAAATATAGTCATGTGAGATCTTGTTAGATTCATCTCGAAAGATAATTTTAAAATATCAACTTCTTATTATTTTAAAAATATAGAATTGTAGATATTAATAATCAAAGTTGTGCATTGACAAACGTGAAAATTTAGGTGTTGCAGTTATAAGAGAATAGAGGTAGTATTTATTAAATAATAATGTTGGTGAAATCAATATCCTAATCTAGATAAAAAATCATATAATATTTATCTCTTGAAGCATAGTGGTTGCTACTTTAATTTCCTCGATAATTTTCTAGAATATGATCTTAGTCCGGACGTTGTGTGGGCAATGATCTACCGAGTCTTGCTTGACTATGAAGATGAACCGGCCGAACCTATTGCTCTTGGGAGTCACTCGATTTTTCTTTATTTTATAGTATTATGTAAACACTCTTAGAAAATTGATGTGTTATCTAAATTATAGAATTAAAGACACAAGTCAAGATCTACAATTAAACACAAAATGAAGAAAATCGAATTCTCAAGTGTGCATAAGATGTCACGGTTGAACCCCACCCTTAAATTCATATTTATAGACTTTGGACTACTCTAGGGATCTTAAGGGGGAATTAGGGTTAGGACTCCTAGTGTAACTCAACCTTTCATATTAAGCCCTTCCTAATATGGTTGAGTTCACTAATATCAATTCCATTCACTAAAGAATTAATATTGCACTTCCAACCCAAATCCCAATTTACGAAATTGAGCTCCTTATTTAAATATATTATTTCTGGTATTTAAGATATCGAATGTCCATTAATTAATTGAAGCTACTGACAACTTTAATTAATTAATTTCTTGTCCAAGGGTAGTACCACTCGAACCTTATTATTATATCGGAATTAAATCCACCTGCATGGGGACATCATCAACCAGCACGAGTCGAGACACGATTTCTAGTTATAATAATAATTATCATATAAATAATATTATTGGCCAAGATACGAAGCATATTGAGTCAATCACTGTGACTCTCACCCATGGTAAATAAAAACAATAAATATTATAAATATATAATTAAATATTATATATTTAGATAAGAAATAATAATTATCCGAGATTTACGTTCTTCTTACAGTCAGTACATAAGACACTATCTCACTGGGATCCAGTTCAACGTATGTAAATACGCTAATGCATGCTAATAGTCAAGATCAACTAATCTCAAGTGTACATTACAACTTTCCATATAATTTATCTAGTAATTATATAGGTCGTGAACTATTATATTATTTATAAGGCACCGATAATATGACCTTTCGTGTGACACCAACATACCACATTATCTATTTATATAAAATAAATAGACAATACATTTGCATAACCATAATGTGAATTAATATGTAAAACATGTGATTAAGTGTAATTAATATTCTCATAGGTAGTTACAGAGAAATAAGGTAATACAAGCATAAAGTATGTTTTGCAGTATACAACCTTAAGAATATCATCCCTCGGCTGTGGAAGTATATTGTGATAGCAAGTTTGCATTGTATCTTGCACATAATGCAGTATTAAATGAACATACAAAACATATCGAGATTGTAATACCCGGTTGTAATTCAGTCATTATCATTCAGTAATTTCATTCGGTGATTGTCACTCAGTGGATTTTCACTCATTTATAATCATTCATCAATCATGTTCATTCACCCGTGTTCACCGTTCGTAGAAACTTCGAGTTGTATATCGTTATTGTCCATTGTTTCAACTTTCCACATATGAGTTCGACTTTGTTAGATCACCATTAATTTTTGGTAAATCCAAAAATTCTGAATCTTTGCAATATTATAGAGCATCGAGTTAGCTTTCCAATGGTTCAAACGGTGAGTCAATCGGAGTCCGGACGAGAGAGTTATGGTCGTTTTAGCTCACCCGCTCAATTTTCAGTTTTTGGCCGATCACTGCCGACCGAACTCGGCCGTGTCGTCCGACACGGCTGTGCTGTACTCGTCCGGAAATGCCGAAGTCTCTGCCCATAGGAATCGACCGTGTCGTCTGGCACGGCCGAGTCAAACTCTTCCGGATAAGCCAGAACCGACTGCCCAGACGCCCGACCGTGTTCCAGGACACGGTCGAGTCAATGCCGAGTCACTGTCGGCAGGTCACTATCGGTAGGCCCCTTCGCGCCGCGACCATGTCAAGCAGGACACGGTCGAGTCCCTGTCGGCCAGTTGCGCGACGCGGCCGTGCCGATCGGCACGGGCCGTGTCCGACAGGGCAGTCAACCCCTATATTTTCGTTTTTTGAGCATTTCAGCTCATTCCTTCCATTTCTTCCACCTTCATACGAGAGAGAGAGGCTTGAGGGAGAGAATTCTCTTAACCTATCACTTGAGTGTGGTTTTTTAATCATTTTCATTCGGTTGTGAAGCTCGGATCATCGATCTATCGCGTGTTCTTCGAATCATAGTGATTGGATCTTCAAGAGGTAATTTCTTCAACACCTTGGATTTCGATTTTGTGTTAAGATATGATGTTTTGGACGTTATAATCATGTTATATGAAGGGAGATGTATATGATTATGAGTTTGTATAAGGATTCATTGGATTATTGAGGGATTATTCAAGAACACTTTGATTATCGAGTTGAAATTGGGGGTTTTCGATTAATTGTCGTTATAATCACGTTTTTGGATATTCGTTTTGGATTATTAATCGTATTGAAGATGTTTTGTTGGTTTGAAACACTTCTTCGGGGATTTGATATTGGTTTTTGAGGTTTGATTGTAAACAATCGGAGTTTGGACGCAACGTGTTTGATTTAATGCCTCAATGGACTTGGTTTAGTCGTATCGACGCGTTGAGTTCGTTATATTTATGTTTGTTACGTATGTTGAACAGATTGTTGGTTATTGTGTTATTCAAGGTTGTTCGAGCGACCGATATCTCTATTAGGACGTTGTTCGTGGAAGGATAATTGTCACCGGTGTTGTGTAAGTTAATTCTTACTCGGTTAAAAGGATATTCATTCCTTTTGTTGTTGATCATTCATAATCATAACTCATTCATCATTGTATTAATCATATTGAGACTTGTAATTGTTGAACAATCACTTCATTAACGGAACAGCGGTTCCAATCATTCCATTGAAACTATCAATCACTTCATTATCACTTTCATATCGGTGAGTCATTCTTGACTTTGTCAAATTATTATTATTCATTGATATTCATTATGGTCATTCTCGTTCATTTGACCTTCTGGGTTCATATTGCGTGTCCGGGTGCGGATGTGTGGAATTTTTAGTCGGGCACATGATGGCCATGTATTGGGAGTGATACATCGATCGTGCACACGGTAACGATTACCTCCGTGAGACTAATTAGGTACAAGGACGGGTGTGTCCGGTCATCCGTCTTGTACACTTGCACGTAACACTACGGGCGTCTATGATACTCTTCTTCGACGTAATTCATAACTAAGGATATTTCATAACTTCGCTTAAATCATGTTTGTGTATTTTCAACCCTTGAGGATTGTTGTTCGTGTAATCGACCCGGGGATTTTGTTTTTCGTGTCATGGCAAGGCAAAAGCACGGAATAGCATGTTGATGTCGAGGAGTCCCAGTGATACTAGTAGGCCCCGATCTTCGATTATTCATGTTATTGTCCTTTATTTTCCGCCGCAGACTTTCATTTGGATACTCCGTTTCATTCAAAGGTTGTGTATTTTATCTTCATATAAAATACACTAGTATTCAGTATTGTCTGGTGTGTTGTAACTAAACTCCTCATCGGAGTAATTATTGTTGTAATGTGGTTCGGTACTACATTTATCCTGTGTAATTCATTCATTTTCATTTGCCTGGTGGGTCCCAGTTGGGGATCTACGGCACTGTAATATCCGCCTAGTTTGGTGTGTTACAGAGTTGGTATCGGAGCGTGGTTTTGAATACTACCTTCCGAGTCATGTGTCATTTGAAATCATCGTCATCAGACTAGTATCATTGGACTTTCGCGTCACGTGTGACCTGTGCAAATGCCGAGCCAATCAGACCGGAAGAACTGTAAGATTTCTAACGCCATGGTATAATTTCTGGCAATAGTCATTCATTCATCATTCATCATTTAACAATCGTCAAACATCATCATTCATTGTGATTAGGGCGATCATGTTAACTCATTAATCACTTAATTTATTTCATTACTCAGTTAATAATCAGGACGATCATGTTAACTCATTAATCACTTAATTCATTTCATTACTCAGTTAATAATCAGGACGATCATGTTAACTCATTAATCACTTAATTCATTTCATTACTCAGTTAATGATCAGGACGATCATGTTAATTCATTTATTACTCAATTCATTTCATTACTCAGTTGTCGATCTGGATGATCATATTATTAATCTTGTTAAGTTATTCAAGATAATCATTTCAATAATTTCATCAGATAATCATGTCACTTCAGTAAATCATTCATATAATCACTAAGTTAGAGCATGTATACTCATTTTCATCATCTCATGACGTAATCATAACGTGATAATCATGCGGGAAATATAATCATTATGCGACCTTCCTACTTCGGTATGGAGAGAGCTGTCAGGATGCACGGAAGAGGCGCAGTGCGGGCCGAAACCCGAGAAATAATCACTGTCGGGAAATCGTGCCTGTGACTCGGCTCGATCAGAAGATGTTCGGGTTAATCCACTCACTTTTATGCAGGCCATGATGACCCATGTGCAGTTGCTCAATCATCATTGCGCCACTCTGGCCGGATTAATCGAGAGAACTCTCCCGTATGAGCCAGCTGCTAAGAAAAGTACTGAACAACAACCTTCATCTGTCAGCAAGAAATCAACGAAGCGTAATCAATCCGAAGGCGGTCAGTCAACCTTCAAGAAGCCTCGTGGGAGTCCTATCGTTTCTGAGCGACCTCCTACGGCGCAAAATCGTGCAGGATCTCAGTCCCGAGCGGCCTGTTCGGTCATCACCTATTTCAATTGTGGAACGCCGGGTTATTACAGCACAGAGTGTCTGAAACCGTCTATCACGTGCTATAATTGTGGGAATTTTGGGCATAAGGCCCGTTTTTGCCGAAAGGACTCCAAGTCGGCTCCGGCGGCATCTAAGGCCCCGAAGCAACCAGCGTTTCAGAATCAGACTGCTTTGTCAACGTCGTTTAAGACAATGGAAGCAAATAGAGTTGGAGCTCGTATTTATCAGGCGGGAGCGTCCGGTTCGGGGGCTGGCAAATCCCAGATTCATGTGATGAGGAGGATCGACGATCCGGTGGCCCGAATGATTTCAAGTATACTCGTAATTTTATTTCAACCTGTGTGTACCTTTTGATGCTGGTACACCGCATTCATTCATTTTTGAATCATGCTTGAGTAGACTTATTTCGGGATAGTCCTATTGCTTGTGGACCTCATACCATCGGTCTACCTGACGATGAAAGAATTTTCGGAATCATACCGAAGTAAGCTTAGTGACCGCGATTGGTTGGTGGACCTAATCGTGGTGAATTTATCTTAAGACGATGTAATTTTCGGTATTAGTTGGTTTAATCGTCTTGTTACTATCCTCAGTGTTTGTTAGCGTTTGGTCGCTATCTTTCCGTCGTTGGTTGTCGAATGGGTGCTTCAGGGAAGTAATCCCCGTTGTTCCAGCAGAATTATTATTATGGAGGAAGCAGAGAAATTCCGCAATCGAGTCATTCAATCATTCATTGTATCATTTTCATCGATTGACCTTCCTAAGGCAATCGAGTTATTCAATCCTTCATTGCATCATTTTCATCGATTGGCCTTTCTAAGGCAATCGAGCTATTCAATCTTTCATTGTATCATTTTCATCGATTGACCTTCCTAAGGCAATCGAGTTATTCAATCCTTCATTGCATCATTTTCATCGATTGGCCTTTCTAAGGCAATCGAGCTATTCAATCATTCATTGTATCATTTTCATCGATTGGCCTTTCTAAGGCAATCGAGTTATTCAAACATTCATTGTACCATTTTCATCGATTGGCCTTTCTAAGGCAATCGAGATGTTCAATCATTCATTGTATCACTTTTTATCGATTGACCATTCTAGGCAATCGAAATGTTCAATCATTTGTGGTATTATTGTCATCAATTGACGATGTATTTCCAGACGAGTTATCTGGTTGCTTTCTCATAGAGTAGTGGAATTCAGAGTGAGTTGGAGCCAAGTCGTCCCCTTTATCGAAGGCACCGTATCGAATGGCCCCGACTGTAATGCAGGAGTTGAAGATTCAACTTGAGGAATAGTTCGAGGAAGGTTATCTCCGACCGATTGCATCCCCGAGAGGAGCACCGGTGTGATCTGTCAAGGAGAAGGATGGCTCGTCTCGTGTGTGTATAAATTATCAAGAGTTGAACAGGTGATGATCAAGATTAATACCCCTTACCCGTATTGATGATCTTTTAGATCAACTTCAGGAGCTTCGTATTTTCCAGATCGACCTAAGATCCGGATATCACCAGCCATGGATTCGAGAGTCGGATATCGCGAGGACGGCGTTTCAACACGCTATGGTCATTATGAGTTCGTAGTTATGCCGTTCGGGCTAACTAATGCACTGCGGTATTCATGGAGTTAATGAATCGGGTTTTCATCGACTTTTTAGATCGGTTTGTTGTTGTCTTCATCGATGACATTTTGATTTATTCTCGTAGCCGAGAGGAACACGAGGTTCATCTTCACTGTGTTCTCGACGTGTTGAGACGAGAGCAACTTTATGGAAAGTTTTCTTAATGTGAGTTACGGATGTCCAGTGACTTTTCTCGGACATGTAATTTCATCGACGGAGTTCGTGTCGACCCTCGAAGACGGAGGCTATCCGAGATTGGTTACCTCCGAAGAATGTTAAGGAAATCCAAGCTTTCTCGGATTAGCCGGTTGTTATCGGCAAATTGTGGAAGGGTTTTCTAAAATCGCTCAATCAATGACGAACCTTTGCGAAAGGGTAAGAAATACACGTGGTCCGACGTGTGTCGGGAGTTTTGAAGAACTCAAGAACCGGTTAATTTCAAGACTGTCTTTTCCTTGCCGTAAGGGACTAAGGATTCGTGGTTTTTAGTAACGCGTCGGACACGATCTCGGATGTGTATTAATGCAGATGGGAAGGTTATTGCCTATGCTTCACGGCAATTGCGACCTTACGAGGTTAATTATCCGACCCACGACCTGGAGCTAGCGGTAGTGGTTTTCGCGTTGGGAATTTGGCGTCATTACCTTTATGGCGTCACCGTCGATTATTCACCGATCATAAGAGTTTGAAGTATATATTTACTCGAAGGAGTTAAACATGCGACGAGGCGGTGGTGGGAACTAATCAAAGATTATGATATCGGGATCCTGTGCCACCCGGGTAAGGCAAACGTGGTTGCCGATGCCTCGAGTCGTCGTGGCATGAATACGATCTGGGTGATCGAGGACCGCTTAACTAAGTCGGCTCATTTCCTTGGGATTAAGGATACGTGGGGTCCCGAGAGACTTGCCCATTGCTCATCAAAGAGATAGTGAGATTGCACGGTACTCCTAAGAGTATCGTTTACGATCGTGACGGGTGATTCGTGTCTCATTTTGGAAATCGATTCATTGTGCTTTGGGAACTCGGCTTAATATCATTACCGTTTTCATCCTCGGTCAGACGGACAATCGGAGAGGACTTTTCAGACATTGGAGGACATATTGAGGGCATGCGTCCTCGATTAGTAGACGATTGGGAAGCCCAATTACTGTTGTTTGAGTCCACGTACAGTTTAGTTGGCATGCTGCGATGAAGGTAACACCTTACGAGGCCTGGTACGGTCGTCGTTGTCGATCTCCCTTGTGTTGGGACGACCCATCAGAGTCAATCGGCACCGAGCCTGATATACTTATAGCCGCCCGGGAGAAGGTAGCTTTGATCAGGAGTCGTCATTGATCGCCGCAGTCGGCGAAATTATATGCAGATAATCGTCGACCACTAGAGTTCGAGATGGGTGACCACGTTTTGGTCAAGGTATCCCCGAGTCGAGGTATCTTCCGTTTCGGAAAACGGGGGAAATTGAGTCCGAGATTCATTGGATCGTTTGAGATTCTGGATCGAATAGGCGAGTTAGCTTACCGTTTGGCTTTACCTCTGGCGTTGAGCTAAATTCATAATGTATTGCACGTCTCGCAATTGCGGAAGTATGTTGCCGATCCGGGTCACATACTTCAGTTCGACGAAATCGAGATCGCCGACGACCATTCATATGAGGAGCGTCCTATACGAGTCTTAGAGCGGTGAATCAAACAGTTGAGGAATAAGGCGATTCCTTTGGTCAAGATTCAGTGGTCTAGACACGGAGTCTAAGAGGCTACTTGGGAAACCGAGGATAGTATGCGGGAGAGTTATCCCGAGTTGTTTAACCCTTAGTTTCGGGGACGAAACTCTTTTAAGGGGGGGTGTATGTAATACCCGGTTGTAATTCAGTCATTATCATTCAGTAATTTCATTCGGTGATTGTCACTCAGTGGATTTTCACTCATTTATAATCATTCATCAATCATGTTCATTCACCCGTGTTCACCGTTCGTAGAAACTTCGAGTTGTATATCGTTATTGTCCATTGTTTCAACTTTCCACATATGAGTTCGACTTTGTTAGATCACCATTAATTTTTGGTAACTCCAAAAATTCTGAATCTTTGCAATATTATAGAGCATCGAGTTAGCTTTCCAATGGTTCAAACGGTGAGTCAATCGGAGTCCGTACGAGAGAGTTATGGTCGTTTTAGCTCACCAGCTCATTTTTCAGTTTTTGGCCGATCACTGCCGACCGAACTCGGCCGTGTCGTCCGACACGGCCGTGCTGTACTCGTCCGGAAATGCCAAAGTCTCTGCCCACAGGACTCGACCGTGACGTCTGGCACGGCCGAGTCAAACTCTTCCGGATAAGCCAGAACCGACTGCCCAGACGCCCGACCGTGTTCCAGGACACGGTCGAGTCAATGCCGAGTCACTGTCGGCAGGTCACTATCGGTAGGCCCCTTCGCGCCGCGACCGTGTCAAGCAGGACACGGTCGAGTCCCTGTCGGCCAGTTGCGCGACGCGGCCGTGTCCGACAGGGCAGTCAACCCCTATATTTTCGTTTTTTGAGCATTTCAGCTCATTCCTTCCATTTCTTCCACCTTCATACGAGAGAGAGAGGCTTGAGGGAGAGAATTCTCTTCACCTATCACTTGAGTGTGGTTTTTTAATCATTTTCATTCAGTTGTGAAGCTCGGATCATCGATCTATCGCGTGTTCTTCGAATCATAGTGATTGGATCTTCAAGAGGTAATTTCTTCAACACCTTGGATTTCGATTTTGTGTTAAGATATGATGTTTTGGACGTTATAATCATGTTATATGAAGGGATATGTATATGATTATGAGTTTGTATAAGGATTCATTGGATTATTGAGGGATTATTCAAGAACACTTTGATTATCGAGTTGAAATGGGGGGTTTTCGATTAATTGTCGTTATAATCACGTTTTTGGATATTCGTTTTGGATTATTAATCGTATTGAAGATGTTTTGTTGGTTTGAAACACTTCTTCGGGGATTTGATATTGGTTTTTTAGGTTTGATTGTAAACAATCGGAGTTTGGACGCAACGTGTTTGATTTAATGCCTCAATGGACTTGGTTTAGTCGTATCGACGCGTTGAGTTCGTTATATTTATGTTTGTTACGTATGTTGAATGGATTGTTGGTTATTGTGTTATTCAAGGTTGTTCGAGCGACCGATATCTCTATTAGGACGTTGTTCGTGGAAGGATAATTGTCACATCCCGGGACCCCTCCGCCGTAGCATGATATTGTCCGCTCTGGACGCTCTCCGCTGAGCTGGCCCTCACGGTTTTGTTTCTGGGAGCCCAGCGAGCAGCTTCCCAGGAGGTCACCCATCCTGAGACTGCTCTCGCCTCGAGCACGCTTAACTTCGGAGTTCTCATCACCCCGAAGCCACTGGGCTCCCAAAAGGCCTCATGCTATTAGGTGTCACGGCACGCTCAAATAAGGCACTTCGCCCGCTCTCTGCTAGTCGGTGTGGGATATCACAATCCGCCCCTCCTCAAAGGACCCGACGCCCTCGTCGGCACACTCGCACGACACGGCAGAGTGGCTCCGATACCAAATTGTCACATCCCGGGACCTCTCCGTCGTAGCATGATATTGTCCGCTCTGGGCGCTCTCCTCTGAGCCACCACGGTTTGTTTCGGGAGCCTGGGCCGAGCAGCTTCCCAGGAGGTCACCCCTCCTGCGGTTGCTCCTCGCGCCAGCACGCTTAACTTCGGAGTTCTCATCACCCCAAAGCCACTGGGCTCCCAAAAGGCCTCATGCTATAAAGGAGTTCTGCATGCACATATAAGGCTCTTCGCCCGCTCTCTGCTAGTCGGTGTGGGATCTCACAATCCGCCCCTCCTCAAAGGACCCGACGTCCTCGTCGGCACACTCACGCGACACGGCAGAGTGGCTCCGATACCAAATTGTCACATCCCGGGACCCCTCCGCCGTAGCATGATATTGTCCGCTCTGTCGCTCTCCGCTGAGCTGGCCCTCACGGTTTTGTTTCTGGGAGCCCAGCGAGCAGCTTCCCAGGAGGTCACCCATCCTGAGACTACTCTCGCCTCGAGCACGCTTAACTTCGGAGTTCTCATCACCCCGAAGCCACTGGGCTCCCAAAAGGCCTCATGCTATTAGGTGTCACGGCACCCTCAAATAAGGCACTTCGCCCGCTCTCTGCTAGTCGGTGTGGGATATCACAATAATTGTCACCGGTGTTGTGTAAGTTAGTTCTTACTCGGTTAAAAGGATATTCATTCCTTTTGTTGTTGATCATTCATAATCATAACTCATTCATCATTGTATTAATCATATTGAGACTTGTAATTGTTGAACAATCACTTTATTAACGGGAACGGCGGTTCCAATCATTCCATTGAAACTATCAATCACTTCATTATCACTTTCATATCGGTGAGTCATTCATGACTTTGTCAAATTATTATTATTCATTGATATTCATTATGGTCATTCTCGTTCATATGACCTTCTGGGTTCATATTGCGTGGCCGGGTGCGGATGTGTGGAATTTTTAGTCGGGCACATGATGGCCATGTATTGGGAGTGATACATTGGACTGTGCACACGGTAACAATTACCTCCGTGAGACTAATTAGGTACAAGGACGGGTGTGTCCGGTCATCCGTCTTGTACACTTGCACAGAACACTACGGGCGTACTATGATACTCTTCTTCAGCGTAATTCATAAATAAGGATATTTCATAACTTCAGTTAAATCATGTTTGTGTATTTTCAACCCTTGAGGATTGTTGTTCTGTGTAACTGACCCCGGCTGGGGATTTTGTTTTTCAGGTCATGGCAAGGCAAAATCACGGGAATAACATGTTGATGTCGAGGAGTCCCAGTGATACTAGTAGGGGCCCCCGATCTTTCAGTTATTCATGTTATTGTCCTTTATTTTCCACTGCAGACTTTCATTTGGATACTCCGTTTCATTCAGTGTTGTGTATTTTATCTTCATATAAAATACACTAGTATTCGGTATTGTCCTGGTGTGTTGTAACTAAACTCCTCATCGGAGTAATTATTGTTGTAATGTGGTTCGGTACTACATTTATCCTGTGTAATTCATTCATTTTCATTTGCCTGGTGGGTCCCAGATGGGGATCTACGGCACTGTAATATCCGCCTAGTTTGGGGTGTTACAGAGATGGATTGTCACTTCTTGATGTTCAGAATGGTACCATTGACTTTTCTCATGTTTCTTCAAACTGACAATTGACGGACATTTTTTCCAACGGTTTAATGGCAAAACAGTTTGATTTCCTTCTCGACAAGTTGGACATTTGTGATTTGCATGCTCCAACTTGAGGAGGGGTATTGGGTTTGTTATGGGCTTTGCATGTATGCTATTATGCTGGCCTTTTATATTATAGACAATACTTATATGGGCCTAATGTATCTTGTAGGGCTTGTGTATCTTATATTTAAGGGTGTGTTACCCTAACGTAAGTGTGCTATGAGATTAAGATGCGCTTGGTTCAAAGAGGGTAATGAGAATAGCAAAGGTAAATGGAATACAATGGAATATAAAGGAATGGAATAAAGATCATCATTATCTTTGGTAGTGCTTAGTTTAAGAAAAAACGCATTAACCGTGGTGGTGGTGGTGGCTGGTGGTGGTGGTGGTGGTGGTGGTTGGTGGTGGTGGTTGCTGCTGCTGGTGGTGGTGGCTGGTGGTGGTGGTGGTGGTTGGTGGTGGTGGTTGCTGGTGGTGGTGGTGGTGGCTGGTGGTGGTGGTGGCTGGTGGTGGTGGTGGCTGTTGTTGGTGGTGGTGGATATGTCTAGTTTCGGCTTGCCTTGACGTCTCGGGCCGATCTCTAGGGCTTTCTTCTTCTTCGTCTTCTTCTTCTTCTTCTTCTTCTTCTTCTTCTTCTTCTTCTTCTTCTTCATCCGGTCGAACATTTCGGTCAAGAGGGCTGTGACCCGGGGGGCCAATCCAGCTGCCATCCGCGCACATCTGTGCACTTCCGTAGCCATCTGCAAATTTCCTATGTCCCGAATACTATTTATGGTCGTCAGAGGCGTATTCGGGAGAAGGGCATGGTCATTGTCGCTCTGGAGGAATACTGTGCACGATTCGTAATCCAGGATGTTCTTAACTTTCATCACAGAGAGAGAGAGAGCAACTTGTTTCCTGGTAGGGGAGTCCTCAGAGCTAAGGAAATCTCATGGTGAAGTGCGATAGGGGTAATCAAACCCACTATTCATATCTCCCCTTTCGGCTTCGTTGCAACATCCTCAAAATGTTCGGCTATCATTGCCCTGGTGGCTGGATTTATATTATCGAGCATGTGGGTCAGGACATATAATTCTCGTAGTGTAATAGGCCCAATATCCTTTCGGCCATAAATAGTGTTTGCAATCACTTTGTGTAGGTATCAGAGTATTGGATTGCGAAGACTCGATCCTTTGGCCGATTTTGCAATGTAATACCGTGCCTCGCTCCCCGGGCATTCCACCATAGCTCGCCAATAGGTTTCACATGTGAACCGGTTTATTTGGTAATGTCTGTCATGTCTCGCATGATAGATGTTTTCTAGCTCTCTCATGTTTAGCCTCTCTTCGTTATTGTTAAGTCAGAACATTATTGCGGCCGGTTCACGAGTCACCGGATCTCTTCTGACTGTAAGAGTGCTAAGAAACTCCATCGTGAGACACCTATAAGTTGGCCATTGTTACGTCATCATCCAGGCCCACTTCACCCTTTCTAGGAACTTCACGACGTCATCTTTTATGCCTATTGCGGTCATACATTCATCATCGGGCCATCGAGTAGGAAGCATTTTTTTCTGGCCTAGCATCTCCCACCTAGCTTGTCGCGTTTTGGGAAGATCAATTCCATAAGATTCAGGGGTTTCGATAACCCCTTGGATCGGCACTCGTGCCGGTTGCTCTTGTTATCCGGCTTGCCTAGCCCTTTCCCGTTGAGAGTTTTCACGTCCACGTCCTCTAGCCATTTTCTGCAAAAACATTCAATTTATTATTTTTCCAATAATTATTAACGCATTCCTCCCCCAAACTTATAACAAACTACGGAATTATCCCAATATAACCATTTATCGATCAAAACAACTCCCAAAGTAAAATTTATCATCCGAATCCTCTAGAATTCATCATCTTCATCATGTAAAACACCCCTTAACTACAAGAATTTCCAATCAAGTAACTTAATCATCAAAAATCAAGAACAATAAAAAACCCCCAAATTATCATCTTCAATTTAATTCATGAACCCTAGATAATTAAAAACTTGTGATTCAAACATCATAGCATGTTCATAATCAAGAAGAATCATCAAAAATATGAAAAACATATCTTGGATTCGGAGAATTTGAAGAGAAAAAAATTAAAAACGAGCGCTCGATTCATCCGATTTGGCTGCTTGGAGTAAGAAATCGGTTGAATAATGATGATTTTGTAAATGATTATTGTATCTTTCCTTGATTTTGCACAAAATCCCTTTGAAAATAAAGAAAAATTGAGTAATAGGCGCTAGGGTTCGGAGGGAGAGAAATTTTTTTTTGGGGGAAGATGAAGAATGAAAGGACATGGCCTGGTGTCCTTTATATACGCCCGACTGACACGGCCCGTGTCCTGTGACACGGCCCGTGTCCTGTGACACGGCCCGTGTTGTACCTGTTCCAAAATTGAAGAAACGCTCTGCCTTACTAACCTGGCCGTGTTATATGACACGACCCGTGTCCAACTCTTCCAGAAATGCAAAATCCACTGTCTCGAGACCCGACCGTGTCCTATGACACGACCCATGTCCTATGACACGACCCGTGTCCAACTTGCCCAAAATTGAAATAACCCACTATATTGCTAACCTGGCCGTGTCCTGTGACAAGGCCCATGTCCAACCTGCCCAGAATGTGATTTTTTTGATAACGCTCTCGTTTTCCTGCATTTTTAACACTTAAAGTTGAACCGGGCAGTCTCGAACCAAGCAAAAAAGAATAAGGAAAATAAATTCAAAAAACAAAAGGGTGAAAATCTAACTAAACCGTTGGGTTGCCTCCCAAGTAGCGCTTTTTTATAGTCATTAACTCGACTTCTTCCCATCTTACTTAATTTTCGACATCATGCACCTCTATGCATTCAAACACATTGATTTCTTCACTTCGGCCGAAGTATGGCTTCACTCTATGTCTGTTCACCTTAAAATGCTCATTCTTCCATGGATCAAGGAGTTCTACCGCTCCGTGTGGCCATACTTGAACGACTTTGAAAGGTCCGCCCCATCGCGACACTAATTTTCCCGGCATGAGCTTAAGACGAGAGTTATGTAGTAGAACGTCCATCCCAGGCTCAAGAGATTTGTGAATGATATGCTTGTCGTGATCCCGTTTCGTCCGTTCCTTGTAGAGTTTAGCATTTTCGTATGCCTCGTATCGCATCTCTTCCAGCTCATTTAAATGTAGAAGTCGTTCTTCCACAGCCTTTTCTTGATCTAAATTTAGCGCTTTGATATCCCAATGCGCCTTATGTTCTAACTCAACAGGTAGGTGGCATGCCTTCCCAAAAACAAGGCGATATGGGCTCATTCCAATTGGAGTTTTGTAAGCTGTGCGATATGCCCATAAGGCATCGTTCAACTTCAATGCCCAATCTTTCCTTTTCGGATTCACTGTCTTCTCAAGTATTGCCTTTATCTGTCGATTACTCACTTCAACTTGCCCGGAGGTTTGTGGATGGTAAACCGTTGCGATCTTATGCGTCACGCTATACTTTTTGAGCAACCCTGCAAGTTGTCTATTGCAAAATGCGTTCCTCTATCGCTAATCACAGCTCTAGGCGTCCCAAACCTACAGAAAATCAAATCCCTAAACAAATTCCAAACCACGTTAACATCGTTAGTTCGGGTTGGAATTGCTTCCACCCACTTAGAAACGTAATCCACAGCAACTAAAATATATTCAAAGCCAAGGGAAGGTGGAAAAGGACCCATAAAATCAACTCCCCAAACATCGAAAAGTTCCACTATTAGGTTGTTCGTCAACGACATCTCATTTCTTTTGCTTATGTTCCCCGTTCGTTGACAAAGATCGCAACTCTTACAATAGGAATAAACGACTTTAAATAATGTCGGCTAATAGAATCCAGATTGAAGAACTTTGTGTGCTGTTTTCTTTACGCTAAAATGTCCCCCACAATGTAAGTCATGACAAAATGACAAGATGCTGTCGTACTCTTCTTCCGGGATGAAACGTCGGAATACTTGATCTGGCCCCAACTTGAATAAGTAGGGGTCGTCCTAGTAGTAATGCCTGCACATGGAAATAAATCTCTTCTTCCCCTGAAAGGTCATGTCAGGCTGTAAAACACCACTAACAATATAATTAACAATATCGGCATACCAAGGTGTCTTAGTCACATCAAATAATTGTTCATCAGGGAAAGTCTCAACAATCGGCAAAGCGCTATCGAGCTTAAAATTATCTCCCTCGGTTAATCTAGATAAATGGTCGGCAATTACGTTTTCCGAACCCTTCTTATCCTTAAATTCCAAATCAAATTCTTGCAACAAAAGAACCCACCGAATCAATCTTGGCTTGGCATCGTATTTTTTTAACAAATATTTCAATGCGGCGTGATCCGTTTGCACAATTACTTTCGAACCAACCAAATAGGATCGAAACTTGTCTAAAGAAAACACAACTACTAAAAATTCATTTTTGGTGGTGGTATAATTGGCCTGAGCTTCATCGTTTTGCTAGCATAGTAAATTACGTGGAAAAATTATTCACTCTCTACCCCAAAACGGCACCAATAGCAAAGTCGGACGCGTCACACATAATTTCAAATGGTAAAGAAAAATCGGGAGCAACAACAATAGGTGCGGATGTTAAATTTTCTTTCAAAGCATTAAAACCAACCAAGCATTCCTCGGTAAAATCAAATTTGGCATCTTTACTCAAAAGATTACTTAAAGGGCGGGTAATTTTTGAAAAATCTTTAATGAAATGCCTATAAAACCCGGCATGCCCTAAAAAGCTTCGAACCTCTTTTACACATGAAGGTGGAGGTAATTTAACAATTAAATCAACTTTAGCCTTATCAACCTCCATTCCCATATTGGAAACCACATGACCCAAAACAAGACCTTGTTTTACCATAAAAAGACTCTTTTCCCAACTAAGTGTAAGATTATACTCAATACATCGTTCGAGCACAATAATCAAATTATGTAAACAATCATCAAAAATGGTTCCAAACACAGAAAAATCATCCATGAATACCTCAATGGACTTTTCCAACAAGTCAGAGAATATGGAAAGCATGCACAATTGAAAAGTAGCGGGAGCATTGCAAAGACCACACGGCATCCTCCTAAAGGAAAAAGTGCCAAAAGAGCAAGTGAAAGTGGTCTTCTCTTGATCCTCTGGAGCAATGGGAATCTGATAGAAACCTGAAAGACCATCTAGAAAACAGTAATAATCATGCCCAGCTAAACGTTCCAACATTTCCTCAATGAAAGGGAGGGGAAAATGATCTTTTTTCGTTACGGCATTTAATTTTCAATAATCAATGCACATTCTCTAATCGGTCACTATTCTAGTGGGCACCAATTCATTTTTATCATTACGAACCACCATTATTCCAGATTTCTTAGGCACTACATGCACAGGACTAACCCACTTACTGTCGGATATCGGGTAGATGACTCCGACATCTAGCAATTTCAAAACTTCCTTTTTCACTACATCCTACATGTTCGGATTCAAACGCCTTTGAGCTTACCTAACAGGTTTAACATTATCCTCAAGAATTATTTTATGCATGCACCTAACAGGACTTATCCCCTTGATATCAGAAATACTCCACCCAATCGCTTCCTTCAATTTAGTCAGAACTTCTACTTATTTGTTTTCTTGCAAATGAGTTAATTCGGAATAGACAATTACTGGGCAAGTGTCACTTTTGCCTAAGAAAACATATTTAAGATGTGCCGGAAGTTCTTTCAATTCAAGTTGGGGCATCTTAAGATTGTCAACTTCATCAATGGGTTCGGATTTATCTAGCAATGCAACATATTCTTCAATTTCTAAATTATTCAGCCTCATATCATGCTCAATGGTTAGAGCATCATGCAACGTGTTCCCTACATCATCATGCAAATATGTATCATCAACCAAAGAATCAATGCAATCAATAAAATTACAATCATGGGCAGCATAAATATGAGAAGGGATAGGAGATGAACCGAACATGTCGATTTCCACAGTTTCGCCCAAGACGGTCATGGTCACCTTTCCTTCATCAACATAGATGATTGTTTTTGTTGTACGTATGAATGGCCATCCTAGAATTATTGTCCCTTCATTTTCGCTTGTTGCGAAATCGCTCATCTCCAAGATAACAAAATCGACCGGAATCACCAACTTGTCCACTTGCACTAATAGGTCTTCAATGACTCCCTTGGGGTATTTCACTGACCTATCCGCCATTTGAAGAGTCATTCTTGTTGGTTTGGTTCTTTCGAGTCCAAGCCTCAAATAAATCGAGTATGGCATAAGATTCACACTTGCTCCCAAATCGAGCATGCCACGAGCAACCTTCTTATCTCCTATAGTGATGTCAATCATAAAACTTCTGGGATCCCCCTTTTTTTGACTCCTCACTTCCACCTCGTAGAGCACCACTTTCTCGTTCCCAAAATATCATCTCTTGTTGGAGGTCAATTCTTTGAAAATTTTTGTATAAGCGGGAATGTTCTTCTCAATATCAAAGAGAGGTAAGTTGACATTAACCTTCGAAAGCATGTCGTATATTTTGGAAAATTGCTCATCTTGCTTTGCTTTTCTAAGTCGGATCAGAAAAGGGACCGTGGCTTATATGGTTGAGCATATTTGTGAAGCTTGGAGGTCGAAGTTTCTTCGTCTACTCTCTCTTCTTGATTTCCCGACTCGTCCTCTTTCTCACCGCGCCTCTCTTTTGCTTCTGGGATTGTCTCTTTATTTATCACTTTACCACTTCGGAGGGTGGTAATAGCTTGAGCTTGCTCGGGTTGACTAGGTAGTTTACCCCTTTTTGTTGTCTACGTGCCTCGGTAGCAAGTTGCCCAATTTGAATTTCCATTTTCTTAACCGAAGCTTCTCAAGATTCGAACCTTTTATTGCTTTTCTTAATGAATGCCGCAATACTCTCCTCGAGAGAGTTCCTTTGTTGTGGAGGTGGTCTACTTTGTGTTGTTTGTTGGGCTCGGTTTCCTCCGTTGTATTGAGCTTGGGCGCTTGTGTCGTACGACATCGGGTTGTTGTTTCTCCATTAGAAATTCGGATGGTTTCTTAACCCAGGATGATAAGTGTTTGGGAGAGGTGCATTTCTTGTATTTCCGCCATAATTATTTCTCCTCTCCTCCCATTCGGGCCTTCCTGTGCTTTGTCCCATAGCCCAATTCACTTGTTCGGTTTGTTCTTCCGGAAAAGTATGTGGGCAAATATTAGCATCATGTCCGGGTGCTCCGCAAATCTCGCAAACTCGTGAGCTCGAAGGTTTATTTTGAGTGTTGAGTTGTCTTAGTTCCCTTGTTAACTCATAGATTTTATATTGCATCTCGTCCTTTCGCTTACTTGGTTCACAGCTCCTCTACGAACACGTACACTTTTTTGTTGTGAATTAGCTCCCAACATTTCATACACATCATAAGCTTGTCTCTCCGTTAACCCCCAAAACGAACCACCGGCTGCATTATCCACCGCACCTTGACAATATTGAGTCAATCCATCATAGAAGAATTGATTAAGTAATTAAAGCGGATAGTGATGGTGTGGGTATCGAATGAGGAGCATATTGAATTGGTCCCATTCTTTGTAGAATGCCTCTCCCTCTTGTTGTCCAAATGTTGAGATTTGTGTTCTCAATTGTGTAGTCTTCGAATGAGAGAAGTACTTGGTAATGAATTTGTCGTAAACTTCATCCCACGTTCTTAGTGAGCCCGGTGCCAAAGTCATCAACCGTTTTTTCGCCCCATCCTTGAGTGCATATGGGAAGCACTTCATTCTTAGTTGATCTTCGCTCAACCCATTTAATGGGAAGTTGTAAATTGCCACATAGAAGTCTCGGATGAACGACAACGGATCCTCACGTGCTAATCCATGAAGTGAGGGCAATTGCTCGATGTGAAATCCGCTTATGTGGTAGTTCCTTGCTGCCGGTGCTAATTGGATGTACGAGATGGCGGTGTTCACCACAGGCTTTGCATAGTTCCGCATTAAATGCTCAACCGGAGGTTGTTTCGGCATATTGTAGTTTGTTTCCATCCCATATTGAGGTCAGGGATAATAGTTTGCTCCATATTGCACTCCAAAAGGTGGTTGTCTCGGATAGAAGTATCTCACTTGTTGAGCTTCGGGTATTCCTTGATTTAGCCCAACATTCTCATATATCGGAAACCTCGGTTGAAGAATGTTTTCTTCATCTAAATTTTGTGCAACATTCTCATGCCTCGGTTGACGAGGGTTTTCTTCTTGGAGCAAAAGTCGCTCTTCAAGATCCGGATTCTCCTCGTCGTTTGCCATTGATGATGTGGCTATTGTTTTTGATGCTCTAATCCTTTGAACTTCGTCTATGGGTGGAAGAATCGGGTTACCCAATGATCTCCTACCAAGCATAAACAAAAGAAGTTAGAGAGAATTTTTTAGATTTTAACGAAAATAATGAAAATGGAAAAATGATCAAGAAAAACAATTCAACTACTATTAAAACAAGATCAAAAATTAAACGCCACCTCCCGGCAACGGCGCCAAAAACTTGATGAACAAATTAAAAACTCGTAAGTGTACGAATCGCTTTTGTAGGTAGCGACAAGTAACTCCGAGGTCGATCTCACAAAGAGTTGGAAACGGTTTGAAATTCGATAATGTTCGGTAAATAGTCGAATTAACAAAAGTAAAGTAAAGTAAAATACACAAAGATTTGATAGGATTACAATCACAAAACGCATAAAATTAAAATAAACGAAACGTTAACAACACCGAATCAAAGGTTGGATAATTAAGATATTACAATTACGAGAATGATATGGGAGTTTAGAATCACCGACACATACGTAATCAATTATTATTTCCGATAATTAAAGAAATAAGGTTTGGAATTATCGATTGTTCACGATTAAAAGAAATCCGTTTGATGGCGGTAATCCTAAAATCACGATTGTTTATCGAAAATAAGAGACACTCCTTTGATGGGGGTGAGTCCCTAACTAACAATCAATTAACCGACTACTTTTGATGAGGTAAATCTCTAAAAGATTGCGTAAAAAAAAGTTTAGAACATTAACAATCACTTCTATCGGGTCGTTTGATGGCGGACTCCGACAAAAACCCTTGTTTTGAATAATAATAACAACTATGAAATAGGTTTGATGATCTAAATCAAAAGTTCTTATGCGAAGAACAAACAAATAGGAACAATCCCAAACTCTACCCGGAAAATCAATAGAAACTAACAATCGATGACATGTGTGTGGCTCAATCTAAAAACCCATATGAAAAGATTAGCTACACATGATTATTCCAACAATAATAATGAAAATTATAAAACAAAATAAGGTAGAAACTTCCCTTATAAAAGCCGAAATCGAATTCGCGATGAAGGTTTGATGATCTTCCTTCAAGAACTCACAACAAATGATACAAGGACTTATAATCACTCACAAAATATATTCTTCCAAATGATGAACATACAATAAAGATTATAAAAAATCTCTCTTTTCCTCCCTTTTTGGTGTTTTCTTCCTAAATCATGTGTTTTTCCACACAATCTCCCACCCAAGATCAGAATATTCTATCTTAAGGTTCCCAACACCTTTTTATAAAGCCAAAAGACCAAGAAATTCCATCCAAATCGTGTAAAAATGTCAAAGAAATAGACTTGCACCGAAAAGTGACACGGCCCATGTCAGGTGACACAGCCCGTGTCGAGCTGTTCTAGAAACACGAAACTTTACTGTCCAACAGACCCGGCCGTGTCCTATGACACGACCCGTGTTGCACTTCTCTAGAAATGAAGATTTTACTGGATTGATGACTCGACCGTGTCCTGTGACACGGACCATGTTGTACTCTTCCGAAATGTGAAAATCTCTCTGCCTAGATGACCCGGCCGTGTCGTATGACACGATCGAGTTGCCTGACGCAGCCCGGGTCATTTCTTCTTGTTTTGACTCCAGTTTTTGGTCTTCTTCGGCTTGATCTTTCGTTCTTGTATCAATACACCTCGGAATTTAGCGTATGATATACCATTTCGAAGCTAATTTCACGAGGAATCTATATCAATGGAGAACACATCCCAATTCGGAGTGATGATTCTGGAATTTAGAAAATACGATGATATTGCTTATATCTTTATCGTTTTAGGCACCGTTCTTGCTCTTGATCGTCATAATCTCCGATATTGTCTATAAAGGCGCATATTTCACCACAATCTCCGTCCGGCTACCTACAAAATAGAAACACAACATACCATGCATAAAAGAGAACAAAAACACTAAAAAGCAAACAAAAACACTACTCAATAGAATAGAATGAGTCGATCGAGAATCGACTCATCAAGGTGCCCCATGGAAGGACAGATTGAAACACAAACCGAAGGAAGAGCGAGATCGCCCTGAAGCGACCGAGGTTCGATCAATACAGCCCACTAACAATGAGAAGAGCGTATCGAGAGGTTGGTACGAGCAGGCCATCTAATGGAGTTCATGTACCAGTAAAGGAATAGAGGTCGGAAGAAACTACCCGTACCCCGGGGGGGTACATGGATGAAAAGGGAGGCTCCTCTAGGGCCCCCTACCCCCCGGATAAGAAAGGAGTGATTCATATAATATCATGAGGACTGACCGATGGAAGTTCCAATCAGGCCAGAAAAGCCCACACGCAAAAAGCTAAATATCGCCAGTTTAAAGAGGTCGCCTCTATAAGCGGCGGGCCCATCATCCAATTTAGTCCTACGGACTACAACGGGATACATGCGCCCCACAACGATGCACTTGCCATCACAGAAGAAATTGCTGCTTATGACATGCAAATGGTCTTTATTGATACGGTAAGCTAGGTAGATATTCTGTTTTACGATTGTTTCAAACAAATGAACCTCGAGGTTGAATTAAGAAAGGTGGATATGGCACTTTATGGGTTTTGCATGATCGAGGTGCATCCAATAGGATAGGTGGTACTTCCAGTGGCATTGGGCCGGGTACCTCACTGGTAGGTTAAGACACTCAGGTTTTTGGTAGTCGACACTAAATCAGCCTATAACGTCATTCTAAGGCATTCCGGGCTCAACAAATTTGAGGCAGTAACATGTACCTCCCACATGAAAGTAAAATTCCCTGTGGGAAGCGAAGTAGGGAAAGTAGCTGGAGATCAATTTGTTTCCCGGTCTTGCTACCAGACAGTAGTGAAACATGGGGTGCAAAGCAATAAAAAGACACCCGAGTTAAGAGGCTCGGTTCCAGAGCGAAAAAAAATAAGAAGTTAAAAGCGGCAGAGGAATCTCAGGAGGAGGGTGTCAAGCCTAATGAGGAGTTGATGGAGATAAAACTAGTCCCAGGAAAGCCAGAAACAAAAACTCGCGTAGGAAGTCGGTTGGATAATGGGTTAAGGGAAAGTTTGATTCAACTGCTAAGAAAATTTGTGGACGTCTTTGCATTTGCAGCCGAAGACTTGGTAGGGATAAGCCCAACAGTTGTCGAGCACAGATTAAACATCGACCCAACCGTAAGGCTGGTAAAACAGAAGAGGAGGTACTTTGGACCAGAGATGGATGGAATCATTAGGGAAGAAGTTGACAAGATCCTCCGAACTGGACACATAACGGAAATCCATTTTCCGGAGTGGCTATCCAACACTGTCATGGTAGGAAAAATCCAAGGGAAAATGGAGAATATGCATAGATTTCCGAGACTTAAATAAGGGAGGTCGCAAGTATCACTATCCATTGCCCTGCATAGATCAACTCATTGACACTACCTCAGGGTGTGAATTCCTCAGCATGATGGATGCCTCTCAAGGATATCATCAGATCCCCCTGGCACTCAAAGATAGGAAGAGAGTCAGCTTCGTAGTATCAAAAGGAACCTTCTTTTACCTACGCATGCCTTTTGGGTTAAAGAACATGGAAGCCACATATCAAAATATGGTCGACAGAATCTTTAAATCTCAAATCGGCAAGACAAAAAGTATAATAGCAGATGAGCATATCAGAGATCTAGAAGAAACGTTCGAAAATATCCGCACATATGGGATGAAGCTTAACCCATTGAAATGTTCTTTTGGGGTGAAATCCGGAAATTTTCTAGGATATGTGTCACAGAGCAAGGAATTGAAGTCAACCCGGAGAAAGTAAAAGCAGTATTGCAAATGATAACTACAAAAATATCAAAGACATCTAGGTATTGACGGGGAGGATAGCAGGACCGAGCCAAATTATCTCTCTCTTAGATGAGAAAGGATTCCCATTTTTTAAACTCTTGAGGAAGGGAAATAAATTCGAGTGGACCCCCGAAGCACAAGTAGCTTTCGACAAATTAAAAGAATATTTAACTGAATTGCCCCTGCTCACCAAGACGATACCAGGAGAAGATCTAGTACTATACTTATCCATTGGAAAGGGGGTGGTTAGCTCGGTCCTATTAGTAGAACAAGCAAACCAGCAAAAGCCTATCTATTATACGAGCCGAATCTTGCAAGGAGCAGAGCGTAACTATTCTGATTTAGAGAAATGAGCCCTATCCTTAGTAGTCACAGCTGGACGGTTGAGACCGTATTTTATGGCCCACCGCATAAAGCTACGAACTAACTTACCCTTGAGGGAAACACTTGTTAGGAATATGCCCTCGAATGCTACTCAGAGGATGAGAGAGTGAGAGCATTTGTATTGTAATTATGAATATTTAATAAGGCAATTATTATTTCTATATTATTGTATATCACTGGCATTGTGATTTGGTATGTAGAATAATAGTCCTTACATTTGAGAGCAAACATTCTACTCCTTATGGAGATAAGGAGATAGGCACTGGAAGTGTTTAGAGCTCGAAATGCTTAACTAGTTCGCAGGTCGATAAAACTTAATTGGGCATTAAGTTTATCCAAGATTTGTATAACGTGTACTTTGACATGTAGAATGCCTGTCTTCACAAAGAGTTAGTGGGAGCACACATTATAGGTATGCTAATGAGATTAGTATACTCAAACACGACTCACCTCGATTCGGTCACAAGGATATCACTCAGGGTTTGTCAATGACTGAATCGAAAGGTTGTGATAGGTATACGTGGACCTTTGACTTGAGGCTTCACTAGGAGATGTGCTTGTGACATTAAGTTTATCATTAGAGTAGTTTGATCCAATCACCGATAGGTGGGATCAACCTCGAAATTCAACTTAGTGGGCAAGTAGCAGTCTCTACTGAATACCAAGATAGAATTCTTTCTCCTGTAAGTGAGCAGGTAAATATCCTATATGGTTAATGGCAAATGAGATTATAAGTCTTTGGCCAAGGCATTTAGAACTAGTTATATTTGATACACGAGAGCTCGATGATCTCGATTTGCATTAACAGAATACATAGAGTAAAGTTACAATAGGGTTTGACTTTACCGTGACCCTAATACTTGACCGGGACATATGATTGAAGGGTTTATACATATATGGTATTCACGACATAATGGTTTTGAATGATCCAAACATTCGTTCTTAGTCGGGTTACGGTACAGAGCACTAGACTGGCTAAGTGTTACCCGTACTCTTTGGTTCCTCCTATTGCCGACTAAGATGGACCTATGGAGTTACGCACAAGGATATTTGATGAATAAATATGTATTTACTATCTCTTCATTAATATTGGATATTAGATATCTAATTTGATTTATTTGATAAATCATGCGGTCTAGTGAATTGAAATTAATTACCGAGTGATTAATTTAATTCGTAAATAATTATTTCTTGGAAATATATTAATATAATTTTGTATTTGATAAAATTAATTAATTAGATTAATTAATTAAGTATAAATACATTTGAGATAAAACAAAGTGTGCTTAACGGACTAGACACGCGAACGTCCGGTACACGAACCGAGTAGCTCGGCTCGTTTTCTCACCATACTCTAGTGGGCCACCGCCCCTCTCATGCATGGAAGGTGTCTTGCATGTGTGTGGGGTGTGATAGACTTATTTTATGAAGGGTGAAGACAAATGGATGAGATTTAGAATCTCATCATTTGATCTCACTTTGTAATATAAATTATATAGTTTATCACACCATTTCAAGAGTTGAAACACACACACACACACACACACACACACACACACACAACAAAGAAGTTACTCCAGCCGTGAGTTCACAAGAGGAGGGGGAAAAATTTATTTTCTTTTTCTTGTTCATCTTTGAGAGAAAGAAAAGGAAGAAAGAAGAGAAGAAAAATACCGTATCAATTCCTAGCTGTGTTCTTTGAGAACGAATTGATATTTTATTTTTCCGATCAATATCCGACGCGTGATAATGTAGAGACACTCGGCATTTTCGGTGTTTGATCATTCATCAAGCTAGAACAAATCGGATTCGTGTTCGTGTTGGTGACCGGAAATAATCAAGTTAGCTCGTGAATTTTTCCTTCAAGGAGATATTATCAAAGGTCTACGAGGGTTTGACTTCTAAATATTATCTTCGTCATTTATATTCGTTTATACGATACTTGATCGATCCATTTTAGGGCTTCAATTTTATCCGGTTGGACCAGTTTATTTTCCGCTGCGTATCTCGATTTTAATCAGCGATTCCCAACAGTGGTATAGGAGAGATGTATATGCAATCATATATTCGATATTAGTATTTGGAATGCTTGGTTATTTTCTTTTATGATTAGTATCATAATTATTTTAATTGTTAATGTTTAATTGTTCATCTAAAAAATATTTTTCATGATTTTATGTTACAATATAAATCTATTTTTCTTTTGAAAAACGGGTTTAAATATGTAATATAAAAATTAGAAAAATATTATTTTTGGATTCGGGACGAAATGACGAGCTGAAAAATTGGCCGGACCCGGCAGCAAACTGCCTGCCGTGAGGGACAGGCAGCGCCCATAACTGGGCTGGGCTGTAACACCCCAAACTAGGCGGCTATTACAATGCCGTGGAACCCCAACTGGGACCCACCAGGCGAATGAAAATTAATGAATTAAATAATATAATTATAGTACCGAACCACATTATATTACCAAATCCTCCGATGAGGAGCTTAAGTACAATACACCAGGACAATACAGAATACTAGCATATTTTATATGAGGATAAAATACACCACCCTGAGTAAATAAAAATCCCAAACGGAATTTGCAGCGGAAATACAAATGAAGAAAAACAAGAATGACTGAAAGGACTGGGGCTCCCTACTAGTATCAATGGGACTCCTCGCCGTCAACGTTCTCTTCCCGTGCTTTTGTCTTGCCATGACCTGAAAACAATATTTCCCCAACGGGGTCAGTTACACAGAACAACAATCCTCAAGAGTTGAATATACACAATCATGATATATCTCAATTATGAAATATCATTAGTTATGAATTTAAGCTGAAGAGGAGCATCATAGTACGCCCGTAATGTTCTGTGCAAGTGTACAAGACGAGTGCCCGGACACACCCGTCCTTGTACCTAATTAGTCTCACGGAGGTAAACGTTACCGTGTGCACAATCCAATGTATCGGTGAACCCAACACATGACTATCGTGTGCCCGACTAAAAATTCCACACATCCGCACCCGGCCACGCAATATGAACCCAGAAGGTCACACGATCAAAAGTGACCATGATGATATTAATGAATAATAATCCGACAAAGTCAAGAATGACTCACCGAGATGAAATAATAGTGAAGTGAATGATAGCTCAATGAAATGATTGGAACCGTCGTTCCTCATGAATAAAGAGATTATTCGACAATTACAAGTCTCAATACGGTTAATACATTATGAATGAGTTATGATTGCGAATGAACAACAACGAAAGGAATGAGTATCCTTTTAACCGAGTAAGAATTAACTTACTCAACACCGGTGAAAAATGTCCTTCCACGAGCAACATCCTAAATGAGATGTCGGTCGCTCGAACAACCTTGAATAACACAATTACCAACAATCCGTTCAACATACGAATCAAACACGACTATAACTAACTCAAAACATCGATACGACTAAACCAAGTTCATTGGGGCATTATATCAAACACGTTGTAACCAATCTTCGATTGTTTACAACCAAACCTTAACTATACCAATATCAAATCCCCAAGAAGTGTTCCAAACCAACAAAACATCTTCAATACAATCAATAATCCAATATGAATGTCCAAATTCGTGATTACAGCAACAACTAATCGAAAACCCCCAAATCCAACTCAATATTCAAAGTGTTCTTGAATAACCCTTCAATAATCCAATGAATATTCATACACACTCATAATCATACGTATATCTCTTCATAAAACATGATTATAATGTCCAAAACATCATATCTCAACACAAAATCGAAATCCAAAATGTTGAAGAATATTACCTTTGAAGATCCAAACACTTTGATCCGGTGAAAACGTGTTAAATCGTCTATCCAAGATTCACAAATGAATGAAGATGATGAAAACCGAACACCTAAGTGATTGATGATGAAAAATCTCTCCCTCAAGCTCTCTCTCTCTCGGAACAAGGTGAAGAAATGGTAGAAATGAGCTCAAAGTCCCGTCCAAGTCCTTTAAATACAGCCATGGTTACGGTCGTAACTCGGCCTACTTACGGCCGTAACATCCCAAGTCAACGGCCTTACGGCCGTAACCAGCCACCTCATACGGGCGTAACTCGCCCTCGTCCAAACACCTGCCGACAGTCATACGACCGGACCGCACATGCCTTACGGGCGTAACTAGTCTGTTACGGCCGTACTCGGCAAGACTTACGGGCATACGACACCTTCGTCGAAACACCTGCCGATAGTCATATGGCCGTACCCGCAGATGCCTTACGGGCGTAACTCGACTGATACGGCCGTACTCGGCAAAACTTACGGGCGTATGAAGACTTCGTCGAAACTGCCTGGGCACCCTGCTCGAATCGTACGGCCATAACCGGCTAAGCCTTACGGGCGTACCTACCTCATCTTACGGCCGTATGCCGCAACCTTTACGGCCGTAAGCCCTCTTCGTCCGACAATTCCTGAAAAACACGAACACCTCTTACGACCGTAGCCTGACTACCTTACGGCCGTAACTCGTCTTCGGCCAAAACAACCTTAAGCCGATGAAAGCATGTTACGGCCGTAATGTATGATTAGTTACGGCCGTAACTCATTGCTGGAAGTGACGAAAATGCAACAACTCTGTCTACTCGCTACAAACGGTGAATGATCCGACAACAAGACTTGTATGAATGTAATTAAGTCCAATAACACGTGACAGATGATACTTCCAACACAAGACTACCATTCACGATGATTATGATAATACTCTCGCCTCGATTCTCAATCGGAGATGAATGACGATCGGTAACTGATACACGGTTACAAAATGCCAACGATGAATACAAATGAATAAATCATGAATGATGAGTGATTTTTAATGAGTGAAAATTACTGAATGACCATTACTGACTGATAATTACTGAATGATAATGAATGAATTAGAACCGGGTATTACATGGGCTGCTCGGCTTGGCCTGGGCCTTGTGTTTTTCGACTCTGTTTTTTATATTTTGTTCGGAAATTAATTTCCCACAAATTAAATTGGATTTAAATTGACTAAAATATAATTATGGTAATTTTATATTAAGGGTATTAATTTAATGAAATATTTATTTTGTCCGGAACAAATTAAAATTAACGATTACGTGAATTAATTGGATTAATTCTAATTGTTGGATTAATTTTTGTTGATTAGATCAATATTTAGATTAATTATATTACCATTTATTTATTGTGATTGTTGTATTATTTTTTAATGGGGATGTAGTTCATGGACCTAGTTTTGAATCGTTTGTTTTGTTCGATTGGGTTGTAAAGGCCGTTTTGAGCCTATTTATTTTACTAGAAAATTTGTACATGATGCAATTTTTCAAAGGCAAAATTTATATGTAATGATGAAGACCGGAGGAATATCCGTTCGAGAATACGAAGATTCATGACTGAAGACATGTAATTAGATTACGATATTTTTGTTCTAGGAACGGTCCATGAACTGCATGTTGTTAGTTTTAGGTTGTGTATATTTTTATATTGTATGACAAACAAACAATCCGACAACCCGCGCTTATAAACAGATTAATATGCAAAGTGTAACATATAATCGCGTTAATACTCCCACTTATAAATACTAAGTTAGAAAGGTTACGAGGTTTCCTACCCTCCGTCAAACTCATGAAAATTTGAAATCTAAATCGGAATATTATTCTTCCGAGTATGTTGGGGTAATATTTTTGGGGAATGTTGATAAATTCCTAGAGTGCATTAGATGCCTTTGGTTGTGACAAATCAAACCCCTAGAAACCGTATGGGTTGCCAGGTAAGATTAAATTGTCAGAATAATAGGGGTTGACGGTTTAAACATAGATAGTTCAGTGAGCCATAGAAACCGAATGAATTGAGGACAAGTGAACTAAAGGTAAAAGAAGATCGAATCATCCATTACATGGGTTGGCATTAGACAACACTTTATAAAGAATGATAGAATAGAAACCGTATAGGTTGCCCTCTATTAAACTTTGTAAAGTACTCGATCACCACTATGAAGTCAACCGTGACTTCTGGATTTCACATGGGAGTGTGCAAATGCCAATAAAATAGTGGGAGACGAGTTATGAATAAAGAAAGTTCTTAAATTATTTACTCGGATCATAATTAAACAATCA
Source organism: Orobanche coerulescens (assembly GCA_033398695.1). NCBI lineage: Eukaryota > Viridiplantae > Streptophyta > Magnoliopsida > Lamiales > Orobanchaceae > Orobanche > Orobanche coerulescens. Next base: position 92,807,718 of record CM065810.1, on the reverse strand, counting down.
CTAACAAATCTTAAATTATTCTCTACAGTTAACGAAAACTCTCAATGTAACAATAAACCCACTCGCTATACTACTTGAAAATAACGTCCTGACTGATCCAAACTATGTGGACTGGCTTCGGAACTTGAGGATTGTCCTCACTATGGAAATGCTGGGATACGTCTTGGAGGCGGATATCCCAGCGGCTCCTGCAAGAACCCGAGCCAATCAGAATGATGTCGATGCCCATGAGAAATGGGTAAAAGATGACGTAAGAGTGTGCGGGTACATGCTAGGCTCAATGACTAATGAGGTTCAACGTGCCCATGAAAAGATGATGTCTTCGAGATCCATCTTAGCACACATGGCTGAGCTCTATAGAGAGCATAGTCGAACTGCTAGATATGAGATATCAAAGCAATTATTCGGCACCAGGATGAAGGAAGGAGATAGGGTTGGGGACCATGTCCTCAAGATGATCTCGATGATTGAGAGATTGGAAGCTCTTGATTTTCAGATGCATGCATATCTCCAAACTGACCTTATCCTACAGTCACTTCCTGACTCATTTTCCCAATTTGTCATGAACTTCAACTGCAATGAGATTGCATGTAACTTAGCTGGCTAATGAACAAACTGACGACTGCCCAGTCTCAGATGAAGACAAAGGGAAAGGAAGCTGTACTTGTGATTTCTTCTGGGACTTGGAAGTCCAACAATAAGAAGAAATAGAACAAAAAGCAGTTAGGTCCAATAACCAAGATCGATAAGGGAAAGAGCAAGGCCCCAATGGTTCAAAAGAGCAAGGGGCCAAGAAAACGGATGTATGCCCCAACTGCGGTGAGCTAGGCCACTAGAACAGGCACTGTCCGAAGCTTGACCGTAATGCGCCTTCAGGTACGGAACTACTAGTATTAGAAATAAATTGTTATGTAACTGTATATTCTACTTCTTGGATACTTGATTCCGGTGCGAGTTCTCACATTTGACAATGAATTAGGATCTGGAACGAAGTAGGAAGCTGGATTCAGGGGAGGTGATGGTCACCGTTGGAAGTGGATATAATGTTGAGGCTTCATATATTGGATCCCTTATGTTGCATTTAGAATCTAGTTTTATTCTTACTTTAGATGATGAACTTGTTTGGCACAAGGGGCACAAGAATATTGTATCAATTACGGTCATCGACCGAAAGGGATTTCACTTTTTTATTGGAGATGGGTCCTGTCGTATTTATTTTAGAAATAAATTGGTTGGTACTGCTACATTATTAAATAGTTTATACCATTTGAATCTAAATAATAAAACAACTATGACACTATAACTAGGAAGCGTGGTAGGGATGAAACAAACTAAGCACTTAAGTGGCATCTTAGACTTGGTCATATTGGTCAGACCAAGGTTCATAAAATGGAGAAAGATGGGCTTACGGGTCCATTGGGATCAGATCCCTATCCAACTTGTGAATCTTGCCTTCAAGGCAAAATGACTAAGTTACCCTTGGCAGAGACTTTTGAAAGAGCTGCTGAAAAAACTTGGATTGATCTATACCGACGCCTGTGGCCCTTTTGAAGTGTCACGAGATGGCTTTCAGTATTTCATTACATTCACTGATGACCATACTAGGTATGGGTTCGTGTACTTAATGAAACATAAGTCTGAAGCTTTTGATAAATTCAAGGAACTTAAAACCCTAGTTGAAAATCAAACAGGTAACCATGTTAAGACTCTTCGGTCAGACCGAGGTGGTGAGTACATGAGTACCGAGTTTGATGAGTTCTTAAAAGAACTAGGAATAGTGTCACAATTCACTCCTCAAGCTACTCCACAATTAAATGGTGTATGAGAAAGAAGGAACCGAACCTTGTTGGACATGGTTCGCTCCATGCTTAACTATACTGATCTACAGATTTATTTGTGGGGACACACGCTCCTTACTACTGCACATATCTTGAAAAGATGTCCTTCCAAATCTATCCCTAAGACTCCACATGAGATGTGGAGAGGTAGGAAACCAAGTCTTAATCACATTAGGATTTGGGGATGCCCTGCTTATGTCAAGAAGACTAAAGTAGAGAAATTGGAAGCTAGGTCTGTGAAAGGTCGTTTCATAGGATATACAGGGGATTCCATGGGATATCTATTCTGCATTCACGAAGATCATAGGATCATCGTTGCTATATAAGCACACTTCCTGGAAGATCAGTTTATTCAGGAAGGTGGCGCAGGTAGAAATATTTCTTTGGAAGAAATAAAAGATACACCAAATGAGACACCTGTGCAAGATATTAGAACCAAACCTTCTAAAATACAAACACAACCTCGCAAGTCTAGTAGAATTTCTCAATTACCTGAGAGGTATGGCTATCTGCATCAAGCAGAACTGGGTGTCTATGAAATGACAGAAAGTAGTCAAGAGAATAATCCTTCTGCATACGACCAAGCGATGGCAGATGTTGACTCCGCCAAGTGACAAGAAGCTATAGAAGCTTAGATAGACTCAATGAATGCTAATCAGGTCTGGACTTTAGTAGATCGTCCTAAAGACATAGTGCTTATTGGAAACAAATAGATCTATAAAAGAAAGACTGATGGAGATGGCAAGGTTGATACCTATAAGTCCAGGCTTGTGGCAAAGGGTTATTCTCAAAGAGAAGGAATAAATTACTTCGAGACCTTCTTGCCTGTAGCTATGATTAAGTCTATTCGCATGATGCTTACCATAGCAGCCACTTAGATTATGAAATATGGCAAATGGATGTGAAAATGGCATTTCTAAATGGATTCCTCGAGGAGGAGATTTACATAGAACAGCCTAAGGGATTCATATCTGAAACCAATATTCATAAAGTATGCAAACTTCAGCGTGCCATTTATGGACTGAAGTAAGCTTCGCGGAGTTGGAATCTTCATTTTAACGAGACAGTCAAAGAGTTTGATTTTGTCAAAAACGAAGAGGAACCCTATATTTACAATAAGGGTAGTGGGAGCAAAATTGCATTCTTAATGCTATATGTAGATGACATTCTACTTATAGCAAACGATGTCGGAATGCTCAGTTTTGTGACATCTTGGCTTTCCAAAGAGTTCTCAATGAAAGAGTTGGGTGAAGCAACCTATATTCTGGGTATTCGCCTCTACCGGGATAGAGCGAAAGGAATGTTAGGTCTTTCCCAAGTCCTCTACATAGAAAATATCTTAAAGCGATTTAGGATGGAAGATTTTAAAAGAGGATTCCTTCCTATGCAACGTGGTGCAAAACTTTACTTAGAGATGTGTCCCCAAAGTGAGGAAGACAGAAAGGAAATGAGTAAGGTGCCCTATGCTTCGGAAGTATATAGCCTCATGTATGATATGATTTGCACTAGACCGGTCATTGCCTATACTGTGAGCATAGTAAGTCGGTTTCAGTCATATCCAGGGCATGAACATTGTACTGGTGTAAAGAACATTCTTAAGTACCTAAGGAGGACTAAAGACTTGGTTCTTACATACGGCAGTGGAGAACTTAGAGTGATGGGTTATACAGACTCAGATTTTTCGGAGGACATGGATGCTCAGATGTCCACATCAGGGTATATCTTTACTCTGAATGGTGGGGCAGTTTCTTGGAGAAGTGCCAAGCAAAGTTCGACTGCTATCTCTACATGTCAAGCCGAATATCAGGCAGCCACTGAGGTTGCTAAAGAAGCTTTTTGGATTAAGAAGTTCACTGAGGAACTTCAAGTGGTTCCTAGCACAGAGAAGCCCGTGACGTTTTTTTTGTGACAACGACGGAGCTGTTGCATATCTTGTGAAAAAACATCAACTTCCTATTATTTTTAAAAATAGGAAAAAATATGAAAAAATATAGTCATGTGATATCTTGTTAGATTCATCTCGAAAGATAATTTTAAATATCAACTTCTTATTATTTTTAAAAATAAAGAATTGGAGATATTAATAATCAAAGTTATGCATTGGCAAGCGTGAAAGTCCAATTGTTGCAGTTATAAGAGAACAGAGATAGTATTTATTAAATAATAATGTTGGTGAAATCAGTATCCTAATCTAGATAAAAAATCATAGGATATTTATCTCTTGAAGCATAGTGGTTGCTACTTTAATTTCTTCGACAATTTTCTAGAGTATGATCTTAGTCCGAACGTTATGTGGGCAACGAGCTACCGAGTCTTGCTTGACTATGAGGATTAACCAGCCGAACCTATTGCTCTTGGGAGTCACTCGATTTTTCTTTATTTTCTAGTATTATGTAAACACTCTCAGAAAATTGATGTGTTGTCTAAATTGTAGAATCAAAGACACAAGTCAATATCTACAATTAAGCACAAAATGAAGAAAATCGAACTCTCGAGTGTGCATAAGATGTCACGGCCGGACCCCACCCTTAAAGTCATATTTATAGGCTTTGGATTACGCTAGGGATCTTAAGGGGGATTACGGTTAGGACTCCTAGTGTAACTCAACCTTCCATATTAAGCCCTTCCTAATATGGTTGAGTTCACTAATATCAATTCAATTCACTAAAGAATTAATATTGCACTTCCAACCCAAATCCCAATTTACGAAATTGAGCTCCTTATTTAAATATATTATTTCTGGTATTTAAGATATCGAATGTCCATTAATTAATTGAAGCTACTGACAACTTTAATTAATTAATTTCTTGTCCAAGGGTAGTACCACTCGAACCTTATTATTATATCGAAATTAAATCTACGGACATCATCAACTAGCACGAGTCGAGACCCGATTTCTAGTTATAATAATAATTATCATATAAATAATATTATTGGACAAGATACGAAGCATATTGAGTCAATCACCGTGACTCTCACCCATAGTAAATAAAAATAATAAATACTATAAATACACAATTAAATATTATATATTTAGAATTAAGAAATAATAATTATCCGAGATTTACGTTCTTCTTACAGTCAGTATATAATTATCTCATTGTGATCCAGTTCAACGTATGTAAATACGCTAATGCATGCTAATGTTAAGATCAACTAATTTCAAGCATACATTACAACTTTTCATATAATTTATCTAGTAATTATATAGGTCGTAAACTATTATATTATTTTATAAGGCACCGATAATATGACATTTCGTGTGACACTAACATACCACATTATCTATTTATATAAAATAAATAGACAATACATTTGCATAACCATAACGTGAATTAATATGCAAAACATGTGATTAAATATAATTAATATTCTCATAGGTAGTTATAGGCAAATAAGGTAATAAAAGCATAAAGTATGCTTTGCAATATTCAACCCTAAGAATATCATCCCTCGGCTATGGAAGTATATTGTGATAGCCAGTTTGCATTGTATCTTGATGCAGTATTAAATGAAGATACAAAACATATCGAGGTGGATTGTCACTTCTTGAGGGATGCTGTTCAGAATGGTACCATTAGCTTCTCTCATGTTTCTACAAACAGACAATTGACGGGCATTTTTACCAAGGGTTTAATGGCAAAACAGTTTGATTTCCTTCTCCACAAGTTGGACATTTGTAATTTGCATGCTCCAACTTGAGGAGGGGTGTTGGGTTTGTTATGGGCTTTGCATGTATGCTACGATGCTGGCTTTTATATTATAGATAATACTTGTATGGGCCTAATGTATCTTGTAGGGCTTATGTATCTTATATTTAAGGGTGTGTTACCCTAACGTAAGTGTGATATGAGATTAATAGAGATAATCTTCTCTTTTGGGGATGGTAGTGGTTCCGAATAGATTTATTTCTATGATATTTAGCTTTTTTTTTTCCCTTTTTTCTTTTGGTTCAGGTTTTAATTTTGGATCTGGGTGTGAAAATAGGTTTTTGGCTAGGGTGAAATGCAACGGGATGCGATGGCTCAGAGGAGATCCGGGATTAATATGATCAGGCCACGGGTTGCTGGGGCTTGATCAGGCTGTATGATTTTTGAAGAGGTGTGGTATCTGTGATGAGATGGGTCTGCCTCAGGCCGAAATGGCATCTTCGTGTTTTGAGTTTCTGGTTGTGGGTTGGGTTTAATGTGGGGATTGAGGTGGTTCACCGTGTTGTTTGGAGATTGGCAGAATTTGTGTCTAAGGGGGATAATTTGAATTGGTGAGATTCTTAGAAAGATGGTTAATAAAAAGCGGAGGATTCATCCAACGAGATGAATAAGATGATGCAACAAATTTAGATAATCAAAAGAGAAACAAGGAGAACGAAATTTTACCTGCTGAAAAAGATGACAATTGCAGAATAATGAGAGCTGCGGCTGGAACTGCTAGGACGATTATTGTAGGAGAAACTGTATATTTATACTGTAGGAATATATGTATTTATACATCTAGGTTAGGATATATGTATTTATACATCTAGGTTAGGATTGAGGGGTAATGTAATCCTATGAGAGTTTTGATAAGTGTAGAATTCTTCTCTCATAAAAGATCGATGAAATTGAAGAGTAGAAGAAATCTTCTTGGGCCAAAGAATTTGGCCACACAATAATTGGACTTAGAATACAATTAAGTGATATTTGGACTACTAATTAAAGTTAATATTTTTGGACTATAATAAAGTATAACTTTTATATTCGTAATACGAGAATTTGGATGTGAACCCAGAAGTGTGAATTAAAATATTTTAAGATGATATGCAATTTAATAAGGCAATTCTGACCTCATTAAAATGAAATAAAATCAATAAATAAAATATTGACCTTAAAATAATCACGTACTTTATAAAAATGAAAAAGATAATGCATATGAGAAACTCGGGGCGTCACAATATGATAGTACGGCAAATGTGAACCTCCCAAAACCCGGTCTAAGGAACCCAAGAACGGGTAGATTTACTGACCTCCGGGTAAAAAAGGAGAGCCCTGACAAAAGGAGCCCGACTTGACTGACTTACCGACCTCTGGGTAAACTGCGAATATTGGCAGAAGAATAACAAACCTACCGACCTCCTGTCAGTAAAAGGAATGTCCCTGCAAAGGAAGTTCCCTCAGGGCAGAGTCTAATCTATACGACCCTACCCCGAGCTGGGAAGGGTCCGAATTCACGAGGATAAGACCTCTGAAAGTCTGGGATGTTACCTATCTGACACGAATCCCAGAAATCCAGGGATGGACAGCTGCAGCCGAAAGCAACAGATATTCAGGGATTAGCGGCTGCAGCCCAAATCACAGAATATCAGGGATTCCCCCTAAAACCTAGGAAGAAGCCTTTCCTCCCTTCTATAAATAACGGAGAAGCCTTTCCTCCCGAGGGACAAGTGATCAGAAACATTTAGAGAGAGAGAGAAACGACAAGTGATCAGAAACATTTACAGAGAGATAAAGAAACGACATGTGACCAGAAACATTTAGAGAGAGAGAGAGAGAAACATTTAGAGAGAGAAACATTTATAGAGAGAGAAGCATTGCATATATTTGGGTTTTCCTAGATAATCTTATGGGAATAACCCGGTTCTTGGTGACCGATCAGCTCGGTTACATCAAGTGGCGCCATCTGTGCGAATAGTGACATCAAGTCACACTAGAGTTGAGACGTGAGATTAATAATGGCAGGAGAGACAATCCAGAAAAAAATCGGAGAGCTAGTGCCCAGAAATTTGGAGGAGCAACTAGCGGCTACGGAGGGAGAATCAATTCTAAAAAAACACCTATCACACCTGGAGAAGAACCTACACCCAGCACAATCAACTTGCCGAAAGAAGCATTAGCCGACATAATCCCTAGTGCAATCCAAAAGAGCCGGGAGGTCGAAAAGCAAAAAATACCACGAAAAATAATACCCATCCTCTTGGACAGGCCGGAGGAAATTAGTCTACAGGAAGAACACGGGTAAAGTCACCCAAGGACGTGGCAACGTTCTAAACAACAGAGAGCACTGGATCCCCTCATATCCTGTATGCAGGATGAGCTAGAACAATTACGACAAAAGGTCACAGGAAGGGGCTTCGAAAGCCATCCAGGTATCCCTTGTCGGAGGAAATACTACAGGCTGAACTCCCGTATGGATTTAGGGTGGTCACTTTTACTTATGACGGGCTCTTGGATCCTACCCGACATTTATATCGATTTGAAAACATGGCAGTGTTACATCGATATTCGGACCCCCTGAGGTGCCGAGCGTTTCTGGATACATTGACAGAATCAACTCAGGATTGGTTCCACCAGATACCACCAGGGATGATTACCAGCTTCAAAACTTTCAGGTCGGTGTTCTTAACCCACTTCGCAAGCACTAGAGCACACCAGAAAACATTCATGTCCTTATTCAGTATCAAGAAATACTACGGAGAAGCATTGAGAACTTATGTAACTCGGTTTACAAAAGCATATCTAGAGGTACCTCGTCATCTGAAGAAGTGAAAGCAAGCGCCCTGACGTAGGGATTACAGTCAGGACTACTTCGTACATCTCTCGCTAAAAAGCTGGCCCAAACATATGACAAGGTTCTAGATCAATGTTCCAGATACATCAACGTCGAAGAGAAAGATATGTAAGAATCACAAGATAGATCCTGGGAGGGGGAAGGAGGAACCAGTAGGGTGGTGCAGCACGAGGTGTATACCTTCCGAGGAAATCTTCCTCGGGGAGAGGTGCCCCATGGAAGGACAAATCAAAACACAGATCGAAGGAAGAGCGAGATCACCCTGAAGTGACCAAGGTTCGACCAATATAGCCCAATAACAATGAGAAGAGCGTAGGTCCTGGAGGCAGTCGAGGGCAAGATGAACAAGGTTATTGATTGGCCTACATCCCATTTTAATGGACCCACTCAACCAAAGTCAGAACTATATTGTCGATTCCACAACGATTATGGACATAAAACGGATGAGTGCAAACATCTCAAAGATGAGATCGAGAGGTTGGTACGAACAGGGCATCTAATGGAGTTCACGTACCAGCAAACGAATGGAGGTCGGAAGAAACCACCCGTACCCCAGGGAGGTACAGGGATGAAAACATAGTCTACTCGAGGACGCCCTACCCCCCGGCTGAGAAAGGAGTGATTCGTATGATATCAAGAGGACCGACCGATGGAAGTTCCAATCAGGCCAGAAAAGCCCACACGCAAAAAGCTAAATATCGCCAGTTTAAAGAGGTCGCCTCTGTAAGCAGCGGACCCGTGATCCAATTTAGTCCTACGGACTATAACGGGATACACACGCCCCACAACGATGCACTTGTCATCACAGCACAAATTGCTGGTTATGACGTGCAAAGGGTCTTTATTGATACGGGAAGCTCGGTGGATATACTGTTGTACGACCATTTCAAACAAATGAACCTCGAGGTGGAATTAAGAAAGGTGGATACGACACTTTACGAGTTTTGAATGATCGAGGTGCAACTAGTAGGAGAGGTGGTACTTTCGGTGGCATCGGGCCAGGTACCTCACGGGAAGGTTAAGAGACTCATGTTTTTGGTAGTCGACACTAAATCAGCCTATAATGGCATTCTAGGGCATCCCAGGCTCAACAAATTTGAGGCAGTGACGTCTACCTCCCACATGAAAGTAAAATTCCCTGTGGGAAGTGAAGTAGGGAAGATAGTTGGAGATCAATTTGTTTCCCGGTCTTGCTACCAGACAACACTGAAAATGGGGTGCAAAGCAATAAAATGACGCCCGAGCTAAGAGGCTCAGATCCATAGCGAAAAAAGATAAGAAGTTAAAAGTGACAGAGGAAGCTCAAGAGGAGGGTGTTAAGCCTAATGAGGAGTTGATGGAGATAGAACTAGTCCCAGGAAAGCCAGAAACAAAAACTCGCATAGGAAGTCGGTTGGATAATGGGTTAAGGGAAAGTTTCATTCTGTAACACCCCCAAGATATTCAGGGTATATTACAGCGCCGTGGATCCCTATGTGGGACCCACCAGGCTAAATAAAATACCGCTCGTCTAACCATCTCGTTTAGCGAGAAAACACAAATCACTAAGACCCAAATTAAATAAAACGCCCGGTACAACCAGTAAACCAAACACTATCAATAATCGCACATTAAATTTAGTATGCAATCCATCTTCCAAATTTAAAATGCCTAAGCACTCGCGAGTACTATCTATAATTTTACAAGTTTAAAAAACAAACATTTTAAAATGGACAACTAAAATAAAGGGACTGATTTGCACACCTCAACAACTCTGGCTAGCCTCCTCGTACTACTCCAGTGCCCGCTCGACCGGTTGACCGCGACCTGAAATTCATAACACGAATTTCCCCAAACGGGTCCCCAAAGGGGTTAGCAATTATGCTAGTACAAGTAATCAAGGCAAACCATTCGCTTACACATCTCATAGTACATGCATCAAATCATTTCAAAATAAAATCAAGACATGTCTTTTCCCGGAAAACAAACATTCAGTAATCACAGTTGAAAACTTGCCTAGGACCGAGGCTAAACCACCGTTCACATCCGAGGCCTCTATGGACCCTCCCAGACTGTCCATAGTTAAAAAATCACGCACATGACTCGCCTAGGACCGGGGATAAACCACTGGTCCCATCCGAGGCCACTATGGACCCTCCTGGACTGGCTATCCAAACAAGCTCGTGAATCAGGATCGAAATCATAGATTCCTCCGAGGCCCCATCGGACCCTCCTGGAGTGAGCGAATCACACACATATACATTATCATTTCATGTTAAGCATAAGGGTTTCACAAGAATACTTGCCTTGAGAAGTCGACGACGAAATGAACGGGAAAATCAACTACACTTGCTGGGAACCGACGACCCCGAACCTAACAATTTGAAGAATACAATCACAACCAATTCTATACGAGAACGAAAATGAAATACACCCGAAAACCGACCTATGATTCATGTAAATTCGTACAAAAACAACAACGAGGACAGGTCGCACCCAAACCCTCTCAATTTCACAAGTACCACGAAATTTACCATGAACTCGTAGGGTAAACATGAATACCACTAAGATTAATCACATACATCATGGATTAATCATCAATACGGAACGATTCTTACATAAACTCGAAAACTCCCCAATTTCCCAAAAATATGGTTCTAAGAGATTACCTCGGATCGGAGACGAAGAACAAGTGTTGGTGTTGTTAATATACACCAAGAACTCAAGAAAGATGACAGCTGAGAGGATTGGGAGAAGAAATTGCCTCAGATCGCCTCTGGTTCGCACAAGCCGCGGGGAAGGAGATGAAATGAGAAATATTACAATCTGAGGTGAACTCTCGGGTATATATGATCGGACGGTTTAGCGTGCGCTAACGGCTTAGGGTTAGCGTGCGCTAACCAGCCAACCCTAGTCCAGAACCTTCGGTTCTGACCCGTTAGCGTGCGCTACCCGATAATTAGCGTGCGCTATAAGTCGCACGTTAGCGCGCGCTATCGACCTATAGCGTGCACTACCTATTCGTCATCCAAAGTCCAGAAATATTCTGCCTTAACTGGAACACCGAATTAGCCCGCGCTGCCCCATACCTAGCGTGCGCTAATCCTCAACCCTAGCGTACGCTAATCTACAGACATAGATTGTGCTAAACATAGCATATGAGTTCGAGTCAGAAGTAAAGTACTAAAAGAAATCACGATTCCGACTACCTAAAGGTTCGGAAAACGACAACGAGAGTAATTACCCCATAACTTTGGGAAATTTCAAAACGGCCCAAAACAACCAAAATACACGATACACGATCGAAACACCAAACAAAAGCTCCCAACATGTATAATAACATAATACGGATTTACGGCAACCCCGAAACGGCAGTTCCAAACAACGATTACGAGAATCGAACCAAATAGCGACGAAAATGACAATAAATGCGGACTTGGGTAAAACAAGTCCTAAACAAGCTTGGATGACAAAAGTCCAGTATTAAATATTCTCGAAATCTCCATACGGTTACAAGTGAGTAACTAAAAATGAAAAATACAACAAAATGAAAAATGCGGATATTACATTCTCCCCCTCTAAAAACAAGTTTCGTTCCAAAACTTAAGAAACAAACAACTTGGGGTACCTAGCACGCATGCTATCCTCGGTTTTACAAGTTGCCTCCTCGACACCATCTTTCGACCACTGCACCTTGACCAATGGAATGGTCTTATGCCTTAGTCGCTTCTCACGGTGCTCCAAGATCTTCAAGGGACCCTCCTCAAAGGTAATATCCTCGGGAATATCGATCTCACCATAATCGATGACATGACTAGGATCCAGAACATATTTCCTCAGCTGGGAAACATGGAAAATGCTATGGACATGACTCAATGCCAAACGCAACGCCAAGCGATATGCCAACTCGCCGACTCTCTCAAGAATCTCAAAGGGCCCAATACATCCCGGATAACTTTCCCTTCTTCCTGAAGCAGAAAACTCCCCTCATCGTCGACACCTTTAGCAAACGTGGTCTTCCACCTCGAATTCCAAAGGTCGACGACGAACATCAGCATAGGATTTCTGTCGATTCTGAGCTGTCAACATCCTCTCCCGAAACAATTCCACCTTCCTCTTTGTCTCCAAAGTGATATCCAGTTTGGTCCCAACTAAATCGGATGCCTCGTTCTAACAAATCGGCGATCGAAATCGCCGCTCATAAAGCCGTATCACAATGAGGGCCGAAGCTACTGCACGAAGCCGTATCACAATGAGGCCATCCAATGACCGTGAACTACTGAAATGTAGGTGTTGGGAAACCAACCACAAAGGTTCAAGCCCCAAGCTTACCCATAATGAGATCACCTAGTGACCGTGACCTGCTGAATCGTAGGTGCTGGGAAACCAACCGCGAAGGTTCAAGCCCCAGACTTACCCATCGAGCACTAGCTGAGACTAGCCTCCAAAACACAATTAATCACAAAGACCAGTTTACCAGCCACAAAAAAATGGTCGGCTGCCCCACCAGAAAATAGGTCGGTAGGTCGGACAAAAAAAAATGGCCACCAGCCGGAGGACCGGCAGACCGACCACAAACAAATAAAAAAAATGTCGACTGCGACTCATCGGAGAACCCTGTCCAGATTGATTTTTTTGGAAGATTAGCTTAATATTCTAAGAGTACTTTTAAAAATTTATTATTATCGAACATTTGATTTTATAAAATTCAACACATAGGGAAGAGGAGGGTTATAATGGTCTATTCAGGTGCACATGACGACCAAAAAATACCATTATTCTTTATATTATAGATAAGATGATGTGAATCAAAAAGCAGTCAGTCAGTCAGAAGAAGAACTATACATTCCTGTGGGACCAATAACAAGATCACGAGCAAATGCGATAAAGGATTCATTAACAATGCTCGTGCAAAATCATTTCAATCAGACCGATGACCATAAATATAATAATATCTTTATTTATGTTATTGAAGCCGTCACATGTTAGATCAAAAGTGTTGATGTCATCATTCCAAGCAATAAGCATAAGTGAAGCGACTTTCGTAATTCAGATGTATCTCCTACATACAGTGTCCAATTAAGCTCATATTTATACCACCGGAAAGCTAAGAGAAAATCCTAAATTTTTATATTCACCATGACATCAAAATCATATATCTGCAGTGGTGAAAATGCGATACAATTGAAAGCAGGTGTTGGAAATTTCAGATACGATACACCTTCATATTTTTGTCACAACTTTCGCGTCCGATGTCCGATTGAGACGATTCTGGTGGATTTGGAAAGCTAAGAGGCAGTACTACAATCATATTGAAGACAACATGACCAAAATCCGAAGTTTAGGATTTGTTATGCCAAGAAAATGACAACAACATATTTTTCTTTAACTTTGATTTCTTATTTTCAAAAATAAGTCTTGGTCCTTGATTTTTGTCCTCTAAAAATGTATTGACTCCTTAACTTATGGGTTGATTTGTCATTGATCAGATTTTAGGAGTTTTGAATGTTGAATTTATAATTTCTTAGTCTTTATTTTAGATTTTTATATTGTAATAGTTGTAGGAATTTTGGCTATAAATAGCCCTCATTTTCATTTGTAACGACACCTTGAAATTTATCAAAATTGTGAGTGTTTGTGTTAATAAACTTTCTTCTTATTTTGTTGAGTGCATCTCCAAAATATAAATCGTGATTTCAATTCACTTATCGAGGCATTAGAAACCTCGTGGCGTGTTTGAATCGCACCTTTCGGTTTGCTACGGCGCGTCACGTAGAGGGCTTGAAGTAAAACAATCATTTTCTTAATATTGGAACGATCTTGGGAACTAAAATCATACTAGCGATAGCGGTTACCACGGCATGTCGTGTGGGGGTCGCATCATAAGAGATAACCCGTACTATAATGGCACGACGACAATACCAATTAGATTAAAATAATTAAACTACCATATTATCTTGCCAGAAACAATATGTTGATTTTCAGAGATCTATCACGACAGCTCTGCGGCCGCGCAGAATGGCAGGTGGACACAAAAAAAAAATGATCGTCGCAGGACCAAATAAGAAAAAAAATCACCGGAGGTCGGCTGGCCGTAGGCAACCACACCCCCACTACCCCCAAAGAAGAAAGAAAAAATGGCCGGTTGCCGAAAATCATGCCAACCTTTTAAAAAAATTGGTCATTGGCGGTAGCACAACCCGGCACACCGGACTTAAAGAAATAAATAGGCGGGGGGCCGAAGCTAGGTCGGAAGGTCGACCACCAAAAAAAAAAAGAAAAAAACTAACTGGCCGGCGGCTGGTGACCCACCGGAGAATCCAATCTAGAAGGATGTTTTAAGATTAATTGAATATTCTAAAGGTACTTTTGGGATTTTATTATTTGTGAGCATTTGATATTATTACATTGAACATAGAGGGGATCAGAAGGTAAGTGGTCTTTTTAGGTGCACATTACGAAAAACATAACTGTCCTTTATATTATAGAATAGAGTTAATTTATGGGTGATTGTGGATCGTCTGACCAAGTCGGCACACTTTCTAGGCATCAGGGATACTTGGGGTCCGGAAAAGTTGGCTGGTGCATTTATTTCGGAGATTATGAGGCTTCACGATACTCTGAAGTCTATTGTTTCGGATCGTGATGGCCGTTTTTTATCGCATTTTTGGCAGGCGGTACATAAGGCGTTGGGTACTCATTTGCGTCTGAGTACTTATTTTCATCATCAGACGGATGGGCAATAGGAGCGCACTATCCGGACATTTGAGGATATGTTGCATGCTTGTGCTCTCGATTGGAGCATTGATTGGGAGGAGCATTTACCATTGATCGAGTTCACGTACAACAATAGTTGACACACATCGATCAAGATGGCACCGTATAAGGCGCTTTATGTGGCGATGTCGATCGCCGATTTGTTGGAACGAGGCATCCGATTTGGTCGGGACCGAATCGGATATCGCTTTGGAAACAAGGAAGAAGGTGGAATTAATTCGGGAGAGGATGTGGATAGCTCAGAGTCGGCAGAAATTCTATGCTGATGTTCATCGTTGACCGTTGGAATTCGAGGTGGGAGACCACGTTTTGCTAAAGGTGTCGCTGACGAGGGGAGTTTTCTGCTTCCGGAAGAAGGGAAAGTTGAGCCCGAGATTTATTGGGCCCTTTGAGATTCTAGAGGTCGGAGAGTTGGCGTATCGTTTGGCATGCTTCCGACATTGAGTCCCATCAATAGCGTTCTCCATGTTTCCCAACTGAGGAAATATGTTCCGGATCCTAGTCATGTCATCGACTATGGTGAGATCGATATCGCTGAGGATATTACCTTCGAAGAGCATCCCTTGAAAATCTTGGAGCACCGTGAGAAGCGACTGAGGCATAAGACCATTCCATTGGTCAAGGTGCAGTGGTTGAGACATGGTGTCGAGGAAGCAACTTGGGAAGCCGAGGATAGCATGCGTGTTAGGTACCCTGAGTTGTTTGTTTCTTAAGTTTCGGGACGAAACTTGTTTTTAGAGGGGGAGAATGTAATATCCGCATTTTTCCGATATTTTTTATTTTGGTGTATTTTTCATTTTTAGTGACTCCCGTGTGACCGTATTGATATTCGAGAACATTTAATATGGGAATTTTTGTCATTCGAACTTGTTTCAGACTTGTTTTACTCAATTCTGTGTTTTAGGTCATTTTCATCGATGTTTGGTTCGATTCTCATGATCATTGTTCGGAACCACCGTTTCGGGGTTGCCGTAAATCCATCTTATGTTTTTATGGATGTTGTGAGCTTTGTTTGATGGTTCGACCCTGTATCGTGTATTTCGGATAGTTGTGTTGTGCATGGGAAGTTTAGCGTACGCTAAGTTTGTAAATTAGCGCACGCTAAATATGTTGGCAGCACGCGCTAATCCGGTACTCTAGTAAGGGCCGAATATTTTCGAGGTTCTGGACTTTGGACAGGATTGCACAGGTAGTGCACGCTACACCGGACTATAGCGCGCGCTACGTAGCTTGTTAGCATACATTACATACTTGGTAGCACATGCTGTTTCGGCCGGACAGTTGAGGCAGAATGTTTATGGACTCTGGAGACGAACTGGTAGCGCACGCTATAGGCTGATAGCGTGTGCTAAAGAGGAATAATAGCGCACGTTAATTTCGAGTAGCGCACACTAACGGGTCAGAACCGAAGGTTCCGGACCAGGGTCGGCTGGTTAGTGCACGCTAACCATAAGTCCTTAGCGCATGCTAAATTGTTTGGTTATTAATACCCGAGAGTTGACCTCAGACGCGTCTATTTTTAACTTCTTATTCCTCCTCCGTGGTTGTGGGAAATTTTGGCGATCTGGGGCGATTTTTGAACCTTCAATCGTATTGCTATCATCTTCCTTGAATTCCTCGTGTAGATTAACAACATCTACTTATGTTTTTCGTCTTTGATCTAAGATAACCTCTTAGAACCCTATTTTTGAGGAATTTGGGAGTTTTCGATTTAATGTCCGATTTGTTCCGTGTTGTGGATTAATCCATGATGTATGTGATTAATTTTCGTGGTACTCATGTTTTCCCTACGAGTTCATGGTAAATTTTGCGGTATTTGTGAAATCAAGAGGGTTCAGTTGTGACTCGCCCTCGTTCTTGTTTTTGTACGAATTTACATGAATCATAGGTGGTTTTCGGGTGTATTCCGTTTTCGTACTCGTGTAGAATTGGTTGTGATTATATTCTTCGAATCGTTAGGTTTCGGGTTGTTGGTTCCTAGCGAGCATGGTTGATTTTCCATTCTTTCGTTGTCAATTTCTCAAGGCAAGTTTTCTTGTGAAACCCTTATGCTTAACATGGAATGGTAATATATATGTGTGTGATTTGTTCACTCCGGGAGGGTCCGATGGGGCCTCAGAGCAATCTGTGATTTCGCTCATGATTCACGAGCTTGTTTGGATATCCAGTCCGGGAGGGTCCATAAAGGCCTCGGATGGGACCAGTGGTTTAACCCTGGTCCTAGGCGAGTCATGTTTGTGATTTTTAACTATGGCCAGTCCGAGAGGGTCCATAGAGGCCTCATATGGGACCAGTGATTTAGCCCCGGTCCTAGCCGATTTTGAACAGTGATTATTGACTGCTTGTTTTTCGGGAAAAGATATGTCTTGATTTTGAAACAAGTTGATGCATGTACTATGAGATGTGTAAGCGAATGGTTTGCCTTGATTACTTGTACTAGCGCAATTGCTAACCCCTTTGGGGATCGATTTTTTGGGAAATTCGTGTTATGAATTTCAGTTATGTCAATGGCCGAAAGGTGCAATCGAGCAAAGACGAGGATGCTGGCCAAGGTTGTTGACGTGTGCAAATGAGTTCCTTTATTTTAGTTCTCCATTTCAAATATTTGTTTTCAAACTTATAAACTGATAGATAGTACTCACGAGTACTTAGGCGTTTTGATTTGGAAGATGGATTGTATGCTAAATTTTATTTGTGATTTTCGGTGATGTCTGGTTTACCGGTTGTACCGGGCGTTTTATTTAATTTTTGTCTTAGTGATGTGTGTTTTCTCGCTAACCGTGATGGTAGACGAACGATATTAATTATTTAGCCTGGTGGGTCCCACGTAGGGGTCCACGGCGCTGTAATATACCCTGAATATCTTGGGGGTGTTACAGACAGTGTGGTCATGGCGCCCAGCTGTTACGAATTTTGGTGAACGCAAGTACACGTTGTCGTAAGCAAGTAATAAAGTGGTAAGAAAGTTATCGTTCCCTCGAAGACTGACTCACTAATTACCGATTTATTCGTATTCTAATTTTATTTGAACTATCGAAATTGGAAGTGCAAATAATAATTAAAGAAAATTAATAAAAGAATAAATAGTAAAATCGATTGTTCGAAGAAAGAAGATCAAATAGGGAATTAATCTAGGATTGTGAATCCACCTCGGTTTATCCGAATTACTCTTGATTTATATGAATTAAATGATTTCCCAATTTATTGAAGGCGAAGATTGCTAAAATACTCTACTTCCTCTCCCGAGGTCAATAGAATTTTCTAAGGTGAATAACACACTCTATTCCTAGGTGAATTAATTCGACAATAGGCAAAAAGTACGAAATCTTCAGACAGGCCACGTAATTCCTATGAGTATATTCCTATCTCACAAGATAAAACAATTCTCACTAATTTTTCCTACCAACTCTCCTCTCCCGATTCGAGTTGCGTAATCAAAACAAATCAATCATAGGCCACATAATTGATAGTAATTAAAACAATTGGGAAAACTCAATAAGAAAGGGAAATATATTTTAATAATGTAAAATCAAAAGTTAATTCGTCAAAACCTCGGTTTCATCAAAATCCTAGAATAGGGTTCTAGCCCGACATGCTAGAAAATAATATAGAAAGAATTGAAGAAAGCATAAAAGAAATCAAACACAGTTGAAGAACTTGGATTCCTCCGTTCTCTAGCTTCTGCTCTCTGCTTGATCGGTGTTTTTCTCCTTCTCTTCGATGATCTCTCTTCAGACCTCTGGTCCCTATTTATAACTAACCTCCGTCTCAAAAATGCGTCCGGGAATTAGGTCGAAAACGGGCTTCAGAAACGGCTCAGAAATGCGGCAGAAACAGCATTACCGCCCCGCGGGCCGCGACTCAGTAAGTTCGTGCCGCGGCCCCTAATGTCCAGCGCCCTATGCCTGGGCGCAAGTTTTCTTCATGGGCCGCGGCTCAACATCTTCGTCCCGCGGCCCCCGGTACAGTGTGTACCGGATCATGCTGACCATGTGTGTGCCGCGGCTCAGCTTCATTGTGCCGCGGTCCCTGACCGAAAATTGCCGCTTTCGCCCGTTTTTCATCG
Source organism: Orobanche coerulescens (assembly GCA_033398695.1). Lineage (NCBI taxonomy): Eukaryota > Viridiplantae > Streptophyta > Magnoliopsida > Lamiales > Orobanchaceae > Orobanche > Orobanche coerulescens. Next base: position 92,788,515 of record CM065810.1, on the reverse strand, counting down.
TTTAGGCTTCCGGACTCCAATTTCCTTCAAACATATAAAGATAGTGCATTAAAAGCTCATTTATACAGATTTAGACTTAAAATTGGATATAAAATAATGATAAATAAGCGCATAAAAATACATCTAACAAATACCCCCAAACTTGAGTCTTTGCTTGTCCTCAAGCAAAAATCAATTCCAAATAAGAAGTATCGTGAATGATCGTGCAACTCCATAGTGCTAAACTAATCAATACTACCCTGAAAATCTCAAAGAATAATACGAGTATCGTATCAGTGAGTCACATCACGGACACTGATTCCACAAAGTAACCATTTTTAGTGCTAATCAATCGTTCATGAAGAAAATCAAGCTCAAAGATTAACAAGCGTGAATTTAACCGACCGCCAATATGAAGGCTTCGATTAAACAAGCCAACTCGCCCAGTTCCACAGTCTAGTGGCAAAAAAATTCAAGAGTTTCATCGTAAAAAATAATCCTCGGACAGCATTCCCTTATGTATGATCAATAAAATGATTCGAGTTAACCACTAGGTTTTGGATCTCGGGATGTTTCAACGGGATAACCCTAAGGTGGAATTCCATTCTCATATATTGGGGAAACGTTTGACGTAAAAGACACTCATGGGGCACATGGATGCTTCTAGTTACTAAGTTGCCCTCTACAACGGAGAAAACAAAAACTCTAATAGCTATTCCCGCACGTCCGATTCAAGGTTGTTGTTTTACGCGAGAGTAAACAACAGGTCACGTGAATACCTCCAGTTACTAGGCATCCCATCATCGGCAAATGCCATTTCTCTAAACCATTAGTCTATTCAGGGTTGTCGTTTTACGCGAGAGTAAACAACGGGTCACGTGAATACCCCCGGTAACTAGACTTCCCTTCATACAACATGTATAATATCTCAACTTTTTGGGAAAGACTGTCCGACTCTAAACTCAATTTAAGTGCCAACAAGACTCATGTTACTGGACGACTAGCTACGTGAAAAGTGTAACCAAATGTATAGACGGAGATTTGAAAACACTTATGTCTCCTTTCTTATACGCTAAGATTTCTACAATAACGAAAAATTTCATACCTAAATGAATACTCAAAGGAAACAGATATCACTGACTGCAAACTCGACCAAAACTCAACCATTTCTTCAAAAAGAAATCAGTATCATATCATCAGTTTTACACAAGGAAGCACGTAAAATCCACGAATGCAAATAAAATCAAGAGAAACAAGGCTAGCGTAAAAAATAACGAAAAATAACAACGAATAAGTGATAGTAACTGAAAGTAAACCCCCCCGAACTTAGGACGTACATTGACTTCAATAGACACAGATAGTAATATGCAATAAGAGAAAAGGTCAAGTACTCCCCTAATATCAGCTCAGGAACTGGTGCCGGCCTCATCCGGCGAGGAGGGTGGTGTAGATGGCCTAACTGGTGGGATGAAGGGCCCGTCCGGATGCATTATATGGCTCGTCCATGCAGCAAGATAATCCTGATGGTAAGCATCCCTCGCCGCCAAGCGCCTATCATCACGTCGATTGGCCCGGCGGGCTTGCTCTCTCATCTCCTCCCGGACGGCTGCGAGGAGGCTCTCTCTCTCTCTCTGTCTGTATCTCCTCTCCTAAAGCAGCTAGATGGCTATCTTTCTCTCTCCTCATCTCCTCCCTCACAGCAGCTAGATGGCTCTCTCTCTCTCTCTCTCTGCATCACCTCTCTCAGGCTGTCAAACATCGCCTGAAGGTGCTCTCTCTCGGGCAGCGGGCTGGACTCCGCTTGCTCATGCGTCATAAGAAAAGGCTAGGGGGACTGCCCATGTGGCTCGTCAATAAGAAATCCTCGTCCCCGATCATGTGCCGGCACTCCACCCCACTGGTCAAAGTGAGAAATAATGTGATGATCTATCGGACCCTGGGGTGCTAGCGTTGGCTCATCATCCGACCAAGTCATGTCCGACTGGAAGCATAGAGCACAAATGAGAGAGGGGTGCTTCAACCCCATCTTGGCCCCTCCTTGAATGCACTGAAGGATAGATCGGACCAGATAAGGGGCCACATTGAATCTAAGTCCGGTAGTGATAGCATATAGTAGTCGGGAACGAGAAAGTAAGACCGAGCGGATCTGCGAGGTAGGATCGACTCGTGCACAGATGAAGTATAGCCAGGCTCGCCCGAGCCGACTGAGGCGCGAACTCTTAAAATAGAAGGCTGAAGAACCTGGGACGCGCGTCTCCCAGACGGAACCAGGCTGAGTGAGTGCCTCCAGCAGAGCCTCCCTCGTGAGGCTACTCATAATCCGCGTATACTCCGTCTCGTCCACCACTGGTAGCTCGTATAGTCTCCGAATTGCGGCCACCAAAAAATCCACAGTTTGGCCTCTGATGACGACCTCAGTCCGTGTATCTGGTCACCCCATCATCTGCCCTGCCTAAATATGCCGCAAAAGAGCACTGGCGTAAAATTCCTGGACAATAGAGATCACCGCCGGCTCGCGGGGCGCAGTGAAACGAGTCCATCCCCTCTCATTGATCATAGCCAAAAGCTCACTGTCCTGGGGGGCGGGAGTGAATCCCCGCTCCGAGATTATTGGTCGAGGCCGGATTTTCTCGTTGAATATTCTGTGAATGTCCGGATCGGCGAATTGGTGAGATTCCAAATCGGCTTGGTTTTGTGATGTCTCCCCTCTTGTGGGGGATGATCTTGTCCTGGCCCTCGTACTCATCTTCCTTTTTCTAGCCATGGCGAGGTTCCTGAAACATAAGCACCGGAAATTACACAACTTTTTAAAGAAAACTACACCACTCTCGACTTAAGATACGCGGAACGTGATTATAGAGTCGATTGAGCTTGCACCCTTGTAAGAGGGAATTAAGGCTGAGCTTTCAAGTTTAAACATGATGTAAGGGTTGGGGGTACAATATAATCCGATAATCAACTTCGTTGCATATAGTTTGAAAACGTTTGGCTCAAAAATTTTCGTTGATGCATTTTATCAAACACCTAGTATGCATGGGTTTAAATGAAGAATAAGAATGATAATGGCTTAATCCAATCCCCAACAATAATAACAACAATCGATAGTCGCAAATAACATCAACAATCCATAAATAATCAACAAATAACACCAACAATCAATCAAAAATCACCATATTCCAATCCAACTCAACTTTGATAGAACTTTTAAGAAAACTAACAACATATTCTACCATGAATGAGGAACATTCCCTCACTTTTAATTCTATGTTGCAATTAAGATTCAGAGATGAGAGTTACCTTGCTTAGATTGAAGAATGCAAGAAGAAGAAGAATTGAATGGGGGTCGTCCGAGCGCAGCGTAAAGAAGGGAAGGAAACTTACCTGTTTGTGTCGGCCAATCGAGTTTATGAAGGAGGCCTGGGCGTTTGAACTTCGCAACAGGCGCCGCGGCACAGCTTAAGTGAGCCGCGGCCCAGAGTACAGCCTGCCTGGGCGTTTTTGTTATTTCTCCGTGTGCCGCGGCTCAACGTACAGGTGCCGCGGCTCGTAGTGTAAGTGTGCCGTGCCGCGGCATGGAGTACAGTTTCCTAGGCGTTGCTGAGGTGTTTGGTGTGCCGCAGCTCAGTATAATTGTGTCGCGACTCAGGGATCGAGTGTGCCGCGGCTCAGTATTGTTGTGCCGCGGCACATAGTACAGGAAGGTTAGCCCTTTTTGTGCCGACTTGTGTGTGCTGCGGCTCGCTTTTATTGTGCCGCGGTCCATTGCTGAATTTTTCCCTGGGGAGATTCCTGCACAGAATTTTCAAAGGAAAACACCTAGAACATGAGAGATAAGCATATCAAAGCAAAAATGACGAAAAATATAGACTCCTAAAATGCATGAAAACACTGAAAAATAAAAATCTATAAGTAATACTCAGGTTGCCTCCCGAGAAGTGCCAAGTTTATAGTCTTCAGCCGGACTTATTGAAAATCAGTTTGCATTTCGCAAAGACCATTTGGACTCCGCACATTCCATCGAATCGTTATTACGTAATTTAAATTTTTGACTATTAGTTTTCAACCGTTCGGCTTTTGGTTTGGACATCCAACGTTCTTTGCGAAATGGCTTTAACAATAGTAGCCTCCCAAAACACCCATTTTGCAACTGACTTAGCACTCGTTTGACTTCCGGCTTAGTTTTCAATTCCACGGGCGAACTTATGACAGCATGAGAATTTTTCGATGGTGGATGAACAGATGTTGAAGACAACATATTCAAATGCTTAAGATACATGATTCGTTCTTCATTTTTCTTAGACGTCGGAGTAGCTGAAATGGATTCTGAACACTTCGACCGACAACTCTCCCGGTGTGCATTTTTCGCAAAGATATCTATGCTTTCAATTTGTGAACACTTCTCGACACTACTTGGACACGGAAAGGATTGAAACACTTGGAAAGTGACTTGCTCATCTTGAACCCGTAGAGTGAGTTTCCCTTTTTCCACATCAATGAGAGTTCGGCCGGTAGTTAAGAATGGTCTTCCCAAAATAATTGGGATGTCTTGGTCCTCCTCCATATCGAGCACAATAAAATCGGCCGGAAAAATGAATTTATCGACCTTGACTAAAACATCTTCTATTACCCCCATCGGGTACTTGAAAGATCGGTCAGCTAATTGCAGTGAGATTGTCGTCGGCTTGGCTTCCCCAATACCTAGCTTCTTAAAAATGAAAAGGGGCATAAGATTAATACTGGCGCCGAGATCACACAACGCTCTATCAAAAGACAGGTTTCCTATAGTGCACGATATATTGAAACTTCCTGGATCCTTCAATTTTGGTGGGAGCTTTTTCTGCAAGATGGCGCTGCACTCTCCCGTTAATGCCACAGTCTCATTTTCTTCGAGCTTTCTTTTGTTCGATAAGACTTCTTTCATGAACTTTACATAGCTCGGCATTTGTTCCAATGTATCAACAAATGGAATGTTGATATGTAGTTTCTTGAAGACCTCAAGAAACTTGGAGAATTGTTTGTCCAATTTTTGCTTTTGCAATCTCCGTGGAAACAGGACGGGTGGCACATACGATGTCGGATTATCTGGAAACAATTTTGAGGATCTAGAAATTTGTGATTCCTCAGTCGCCGAATTTTTCTTCTCCTCATCATCACCTCTCTTTTTGTTCTGCCTGGGCTGCTCACACACTTCCTTCCCGCTTCTCAAACCAATGGCATTAATGTTCTCTCTGGGGTTCGTTTCAGTTGTACTTGGCAAGGTACTCTCAGGGCGGGCTGTTAACACATTTGCTATTTGACCCAATTGGACTTCCAAGTTGCGAATAGAGGCGGAATGGTTTTGCAAGGTTGCTTCCGTACGGGTCATGAACTGACTCGTATTTGCTGCTAATTTCGCCATTGCCTCCTCTAGAGAGATCTTTGGAGCGGGAGGAGGTTTCTGTTGGTGTTGAGCAAATTGAGGTTGGTTTAAGTTTTGTCCGTTTTTCCACGAAAAGTTAGGGTGATTTCGCCACCCCGGATTATATGTGTTGGAATATGGGTTGTTCTGCCTATTTTCGTTCCCCACAAACTGAGCTTGTTCCATCGGAGATTGCTCGAAAGGATTTCCAACTTGACATTCCGCACTAGGGTGAGATCCGTTGCACCAATTACATGATTCCGTGGTAATGGAGGAAGGAGCATGTGAAAAAGCTTGCAATTGTTGAGTCAGCACTGCGACTTGGGCTGATAGTGTAGAGATCGGATCGTTGTCGGAAACTCCCATAACTCGCTTTGCGGTCACTCGTTCGGAAGGCCACTGATAAGCATTTGCATCCATAGCTTCCAATAAAGAGTGGGCTTCGGCCATCGTTTTGCCCATTAAAGCACCTCCAACGGCTGCATCAACAAGAGTGCGTGTAGAAGCACTCAATCCGTTATAGAATGTCTGAATTTGCAGCCAATCCGGTAGACCATGGTGTGGGCATATCCTTAGAAAATCCTTGTATCGCTCCCAAGCTTCATGAAGCGACTCCATATCAAATTGCCCGAAAGTAGTTATCTCGTTCCTAAGTCTCGCTGTCTTCGATGGTGGAAAGAACCTAGCCAGAAAGGCTTGTGCTAATTCCACCCAAGTCGTGATAGAGCCCGACGGTAGTGAATTCAACCAAAACTTGGCTTTGTCCCTTAGAGAGAAAGGGAAAAGTCGCAGACGAATAGCATCATCGATAACACCGTTATTCTTGAAGGTGTCACATATCTCGAGAAATTAAGCGATGTGTGCATTGGGGTCATCGTTCGCCAGTCCACAAAATTGGCTTGCTTGCACCATCTGAATAATAGCCGGCTTAATCTCGAAGTTGTTCGCTTGGATGGTTGGACGCCGAATCCCCGAAAAATTTGAATTAATTTGTGGCATTGCATAATCTCGGAGTGTCAATGCCGGTTGAGCTTGCTGAATAGGGTTTTCTACTCCGTGATTTTCTGTGTTGTCGGCCATGGTGTCTTTTGTTGATAGCTCGCGCTTTTCCTTCTTGTTTTTCCGTAGAGTGCGCTCAAGTTCAGTATCCAAAGGTAATAGGCCTTCGTTACCGAATTTTCTCATGCACAACACGAAACTCCTGACAGGAAAACAAATAATAAAAAATTGCAAAAAAAAAGAAAAATAAAATGGTGTTCAAATTAAGACTAGAAATACTGAAATTGATATTAGTAAAACAATCAGTCCCCGGCAACGGTGCAAAAACTTGTTACGAATTTTGGTGAACGCAAGTGCACGTTGTCATAAGCAAGTAATAAAGTGGTAAGAAAGTTATCATTCCCTCGAAGACTGACTCACTAATTACCGATTTATTCGTATTCTAATTTTATTTGAACTATCGAAATTGGAAGTGCAAATAATAATTAAAGAAAATTAATAAAAGAATAAATAGTAAAATCGATTGTTCGAAGAAAGAAGATCAAATAGGGAATTAATCTAGGATTGTGAATCCACCTCGGTTTATCCAAATTACTCTTGATTTATATGAATTAAATGATTTCCCAATTTATTGAAGGCGAAGATTGCTAAAATACTCTACTGCCTCTCCCGAGCTCAATAGAATTTTCTAAGGTGAATAACACACTCTATTCCTAGGCGAATTAATTCGACAATAGGAATAAAGTACGAAATCTTCAGACAGGCCACGTAATTCCTATGAGTATATTCCTATCTCACAAGATAAAACGATTCTCACCAATTTTTCCTACCAACTCTCCTCTCCCGATTCGAGTTGCGTAATCAAAACAAATCAATCATAGGCCACATAATTGATAGTAATTAAAACAATTGGGAAAACTCAATAAGAAAGGGAAATATATTTTAATAATGTAAAATCAAAAGTTAATTCATCAAAACCTCGGTTTCATCAAAATCCTAGAATAGGGTTCTAGCCCGACATGCTAGAAAATAATATAGAAAGAATTGAAGAAAGCATAAAAGAAATCAAACACAGTTGAAGAACTTGGATTCCTCCATTCTCTAGCTTCTGCTCTCTGCTTGATCGGTGTTTTTCTCCTTCTCTTCGATGATCTCTCTTCAGACCTATGGTCCCTATTTATAACTATCCTTCGTCTCAAAAATGCGTCCGGGTATTAGGTCGAAAATGGGCTTCAGAAACGGCTCAGAAACACGATTGAAACAGCATTACCACCCCACGGACTGCGGCTCAGTAAGTTCGTGCCGCGGCCCCTAATGTCCAGCGCCCTATGCCTGGGCGCAAGTTTTCTTCATGGGCCGCGGCTCAGCATCTTCGTGCCGCGGCCCCCGGTACAGTGTGTACCGGCTCATGCTGACCGTGTGTGTGCCGCGGCTCAGCTTCATTGTGCCACGGCCCCTGACCAAAAATTGTCGCTTTCGCCCGTTTTTCGTCGTTTAGGCTTCCGAACTCTAATTTCCTTCAAACATATAAAGATAGTGCATTAAAAGCTCATTTATGAAGATTTAGACTTAAAATTAGATATAAAATAATGATAAATAAGCGTATAAAAATACATCTAACACCAGCCAGGATGCACTTGCACCTTTTTCTAGTCCTTTGACGCCTTCAATGGGGCTAGCAGGGAGTTTTCCTTTAATTAATAATACTGCACCTAGTAGCACTCCTATTGATACTAACCTTCCTCTTGTCACTACAATTGAACAATTGCTTTTCAGGCAACTTCAGGAATTTAAAAACATCATGATGAATGTCCCTGGAGTTACAGTGCCAACCTATCAATCTTCGTCATCATGTTACAAGGATTCACGCTTTGTTCCAGCTATTGCCAATGTGGAGATCCTGATGAGATTCATGGTGCCCAACATGAAACAATATGACGACACTAGTGATCCAGTATACCATGTCGCTTCTTATCAAGAGAAGATGGACATAATCTATATTCCTGACCATCTTAGGGAGGCTTGTTTATGCAATGGTTTTGGATCCATCTTGTCCGGAGCTGCCTTGAAGTGGCTAAAGGGCCAACCAATATCTTCTATTGGATCTTTCGCTCAACTTGTTAACTTGTTCACTAATCAGTTTTCTTGTAATAGAATATTTGAGAAGCTAACAAGTGACCTTTACAGGGTGGTCCAACAACGTGACGAATCCTTGAAGGACTACTTGAGCAAGTTCAACAAAGAAGTAGTTGGAATTCTTGATCTAGACATGTCAACTGCCACCGAGGCATTTAAGATGGGCCTGAAGAAAGATTCTCTCTTTTATGATGACTTGGTTATGACACCTGCCCATAAGTTAGAAGATATTCACACAAGAGCAATCCGGTTCATTCGCTAGAGGAGGACAAGTTCGTGCAAGAAAAGACAACCAAGAAGCCATCCTCATATGACCATCCTGACAGAAAAGCCGAATCATCTCATCATAAACCAAATAGGGGAAAACCCTACTCTAAACCCGAACTCTCTAAAATTCATTAGATAGATGATGTTGATGAAGATGATGGCACCGATTATCCTAAAATTGACGATTACTATTTTTTTGTTGATGTTGCAGGAGTCTTGAATGCCATGGACAACTTGGGAGAAAAAGCTATATGGCCTAAGAAAATTGATAAGCCGTCTGTATGGAAGGACAAATCTAACCGGTGTGCTTACCATGAGGATTTTGGGCATTCTACTGATAATTGTATTGCTTTGAGGAAGAAAATCAGCCATCTTCTTTCCAAGGGGCATCTTAGAGAGTTGTTGGGCAAAGGCCGAAGGCGTGTGGAAGAAAAAGAAGCCATAGATGACAAGCCAGCACCTCCACCTCCTGCCACAAAAACCATCAATGTTATCTCCGGAGGTTCAGATATGTGTGGGACCACTTATTCCGCAACGTTGAAACATGCCAAGGATTCGAAGGAAGATAGATTTGAGGCCCCAGTTAGACATCTTGCCAAGGTATTAGACCCGCCAATCACCTTCGATGAAGATAATAAGCTGGGTGTCCTAAATCCACATCATGATAGCCCAGTAGTCACCATGTAAATTGCCAACTATATGATCAAGAGGATCCTGATTGACAATGGAAGCTCTGACAACCTGATCATGCTGTCAACCTTGAAGGAGATGCAAATCCCGGAGTCAGAGATTATGAAGAATTCCTCAGTTCTAGTTGGTTTCAGTTAGGAGACCAAGCATACTGTGGGAGAAATCAAGTTTCCTATCTATATCGAGGGTGTCAATTCTATGGAAAGATTCTGCGTCATTGACTGTCCCTCATCTTACAATGTCATCCTGGGCCGACCTTGGATTCACAACATGAGAGCAATTCCATCAATTTATCATCAGTGTCTTAAGTTGCCGACGCCTTGGGGAGTGGTCAGCTTGAAGGGAGATCAGCAAACAACTAAGGGAATGCTATGAGACATCCATGAAAGCTTCCACTCAGCCTCAGCGAGCATAGCAATTAAAGAAACCGATTAGAGACGTCTTGGAAGCTGTCCAACATGAAGTGAAGGAAGTATTCCTAGATGACTCTAATCTTGAAATAAAAGTTCTAGTTGGTTCTGATATGCCTCAGGGAGTCTTTGTATGTATTGAAGCACGATGACATGACCAGAATCAGCAAGGATATCATCACTCACAAGCTCAATATTGATCCAAATTTCAAGCCTATCCATCAGAAGCGTAGGAAGTTTGCTCAGGAGCATAACCAGATCATCAAAGAAGAAGTAGAAAGGCTTTTGAAATCGAAGATTATCCGTGAGGTTAACTATCCTAGATGGCTAGCCAATGTAGTTGTTGTAGAAAATAAGAATGGAAAATGGCAAGTTTGCGTGGACTTTACCGATCTAAATAAGGCCTGCCCGAAGGACCCATTTCCTCTTCCGCATATTGATGCCCTAGTTGACGTAACTGCAGGACATGACATACTGACCTTTGTGGATGCCTTATCAGGATTTCAGCAAATCTAAATGGAGCCATCTGACTAGGAAGATACAACTTTCATGACTCCTGAAGGTACTTATTGTTACATAGCCATGCCATTTGGGCTCAAGAACGCAGGTGCAACCTATCAGCGTTTGGTTAACAAGATGTTCAAAGACCAGTTAGGTAAGACGATGGAAGTTTACATAGATGATATGGTGGTTAAATCAAAGGACATGAATGATCATGTGAAGCATGTAGTCGAAGCTTTCAACATATTGGAGGCCTTCAATATGAAACTTAATCCTGCAAAGTGCAATTTTGGTATAAGAGCAGGAAAGTTTCTAGGATATATGGTGACCAAGAGGGGGGTAGAAGCTATCCCAGAGCAAATTCAAGCCATCATCAACCTGGAGCCTCCCAAGACCATTAAGGACATTCAGAGACTCACAGGACGAATAACTGCTCTAAACCGGTTTATTTCTAAATCTTCTGACAGGTGCAGATTATTCTATGACATCCTTAGAGAGAACAAGACGTTCTAGTGGACTTCAGAGCATGAGTAAGCCTTCGTCAAACTGAAAGATTATCTAACAACTCCACCTCTATTGTTCAAACCAGAACAAGGCGAGCCACTTTATATATATCTAGACGTCTCAGAAAATGCAGTCAGTGCAGTCCTGGTAAGAGAACATCAAGGAATCCAACAACCTGTGTACTATGTAAGTAGATCTCTACTGGATGCGGAAACCAGGTACTTCCATCTAGAAAAACTCATACTTGCTTTAATAACTGCTTCTTCTAAATTACGTCATTACTTTGAAATTCACCATATACATGTTAAAACTAACTATCCTATTAAGAATGTTATGAGAACTCCAGAAATGTCAGGAAGGATGGCAAAATTATTCGTGCAACTTAGTACTTACGATGTCAATTATGAACCGAGAATACCAATCAAGTCGCAGGCAGTAGCAGATTTTGTAGCTGATTTCAGTCATGGCCTGAAACCTGAGATAGAATGGAAAGTGCAACATCTTGAAGGGACCAATTCTCCTAGGTTTTGGACCTTATTTACTGATGGTGCATCCAATGTGAGAGGAACCGGTATTGGCATTATATTAAAGTCACCCAAGGTGATCTAATACCTCATGACGTGGCGTGCGAGTTCAGGGCTACGAACAATGAGGTAGAGTATGAAGAATTGATTATGGGTCTCACAACTGTCTTAAACCTGAATGTTGTAACACCCCGAGATATTCAGGATTATTATAGCGCCGTAAATCCTTGATGTAAGGATTTACTAGGCT